>CM021743.1:4011031-4414100 GCA_011075105.1 Heteronetta atricapilla | reverse complement strand
GAGCCGGGGGGCGCCCGGCCCCTCGCCCCGCCGCTTCCTGCACCGCCCCGGAGGCGGGCGGAGGGCGGCCGCAGCGCCCCCTGCCGGCGGGGCAGCGCCGGGGGCGGCCGCACGGCGGCGGTGGGAGGTTCCGGCGGCGCCTCGGGGAGCGGTGCCGGTCACAGCGGGCGGTGCGAGGCGGGGTTGCGTCGGTGTGAAATGAACGCGTGCGGCTGGCTCTGGGTGGCCTGAGGATCTCGACCCTTCCCTGCCCCAGGCCGCAACCTCGCGGTGGCCACGCGGAGCCGCTCGCAGCTCGGGCGGCCATTTTCTGAGGGCTGGACCCGGCTCGGCTCTTGCTGAGGAGCATCATCCGGAGCCTGCGTTTGGGTGCCGAACGCTCAGCACGCCGGTCTCGGCGGGCTACCAAACACCAAAACGCCAGTGTCAAAAACTGCAATAACATAGTACCAGTCTGTCAGCCCCCAACAGGTTTTTTCAGGTGTCTGAACTGAAACAGGTGGAAAAATGCACTTAAATTTAATTGACAGAAAATTAATTCGTTTTTCCTGAAATACCTCGTTTTGGTTAAAATCTCGGGCATTGTTCAACCTGAAGGAACCGTATTTCTGTGAAGGGTTACCGTATCCTTCCAGAAAAAAAGCTCGTGCCCCTTGCCCACTCCTAATACTGTACATCAGCTTTTTCTGGTTTCCAAAGGATGGTTTAAAAAAGATGTTGAAACTAAGTTTGGAAGAATGTACTGTTTCACTCTTGTGGTATCACAAAGTTTTTATTTTTCTTTTTCCCACCCTACATTCCTGAGGAACAGGGCTGGGAGCTGTGGTGCTGATAAAATGTCAAGGAACTTCAGCAGTCAAACTGAGTAAAGGTTTCTGTCATAGAAGAAAGTTAAATTCAGCCACGTTCTGTCAAAACCTCGTGCAGGTGATTCTGAATTTGAGTCAGATGTTAAATTTCAAGCTACCTTTGCAATGCTGTTCATTAGCAGCAGCATTAGTAAACATAACACGTTCTTCATGCTACCCTAAGCACTTAAAAAAAAATAGCTGAATCCCCCCCATTAGCTTAGTCAGCAATATTACTAGTTTTTATGAGCTCATGTGATAAAATTGTGTATGTAAGGGAAAAAATCAAGAAAGCATAGTAAGACAAGGTTGAAAAAGGCAGGAAACCACGTGTGGCTCCCAGCGGGGAGGCTGCTCCCAAGCAGCCAGCGCTGCCTGGCTGGCCTGCACCTCGCCTCGGGGCCGTGGGACCAGTGTGGGTTGGAGGCGTTGGGGCAAGGCGTTGGGGCAAGGCACTGGCCGCTGGCTGTTCCCCACCACGTGCACCATCACCAGCACTTTGTGTGCCCGCGCCGAGATCTCTGTCGTTCAGCAAACAAGCTGCAAGAGAATAAATCCCTATTGGTGACCTCCATGTCCTGCAAGACTTTTTTCACCTAAACCAAACCAGAATCTTATTTATTTATTTATTATTATTATTATTTTTCCAAAACACATGCCCCCATCTGTGCAGGACAGCCACATGCCCCCCATGGCACTGCAACCTTCTGTTGGGCTTGCTGGGGTGTCTGGGCCTTATTCTGCCTGGCAAGCACCCCGTGGTATGTGCAGGCAGGGAACAGCCACCTTGCATGGCCTTGGAAAGCGAAACTTGCCCAGGTGTCAGTTCCGGGGCTGTAAAACACCTGTGTGACACTTAGGCCACAATGGGCTTGCCAAACCCTGCTGCAGACACTACACAGGCACACCCATAGTGGCAGTGTGTGCCCAGCCCAGGGCCAGGGGAGTAAAACACGGCCCCACTGGTGGCAGCCACCAGCTCCAGCAGTGGGGCTGGGAACATCAGCTGGTAGGGAAGAACTGTGAAGGGACAGGTGCCAGTGTCTCCGGAGGTGGCTGGGTGAGGGCCAGCCAGAGTTGGCGCTGGTGTACTGAGTGCTCACAGCAGGGCTCGAGGCACTGCCGTAGCTGTAATCCAGTCCTACCTTTTCAGAGCTTTCAGCTCTGGGGCCCTCAGCCTAAGACATAGACTTATTAGAGCAGGTCCAGAGGGAGCCACACAGACGATCAAGGGGCTGGAGCACTTCTGTGAAGAGAGGCTGAGGGAGCTGGGGTTGTTCAGCATGGGGAAGAGAAGGCCCCATGGAGACCTTACAGTGGCCTGCCAGTGCCTGAAGGGGGGCCCACAGGAAAGCTGGGGAGGGACTCATCAGGGGATACAGAGATAGGACAAGGGGTAATGGCTTTAAACTGAAAGAGGGTAGATTTAGGTTAGATATTAGGCAGAAACTGTTCACTGGTGAAGAGGCCCTGTGACAGGCTGCCCAGAGAAGCTGTGGATGCCCTGGAGGTGTTTAAAGTAAAAACTGGCTGGATGGCTAGGTCCAGAGAGCAGTGGTGAATGGAGTGAAATCCAGCTGACGATTGATCATGAGTGGTGTTCCCCAGGGCTTGTTGTCAGGGCCCATCCTCTTTAATATCTTTATTGATGATCTGTACTCTGTACTTGGCTCTGTTGAGGACATACCTCGAGTACTGTGTTCAGCTTTGGGTCCTTCACTGTGGGAAGGACATCGAGGCCCTGCGCTACGAAGCTGATGAAGGGACTGAAACACAAGTCCTATCTATGGGGAGTGGCTGAGGGAGCTGGGGTTGTTTAGTATGGAGAAGAGGAGGCTCAGGGGAGACCTCATTGCTCTCTACAGCTACTTGAAAGGAAGGTGTGGGAAGCTGGGGGTCAGCCTCTTCTCACAGGTAACTAGTGATAGGTCTAGAGCGAATGGCCTCAAGTTATGCCAGGGGAGGTTTAGGTTGGAAATGACATTTCTTCTAAGACTAGTCAGGCACTGGAGCGGGTTGCTCAGGGAGGTGGTGGCATCACCGTCCCTGGGGGTGTTTAAGGAAAGGTTGGACCTGGTGCTTAGGGACATGGTTTAGTGGGTGACATTGGTGGTAGGGGGATGGTCGGATAGCCTTTAAGGTCCCTTCCAGCCCAACCCATTCTCTAAGATGATGGATCTCCAGATGATGGATCCAAACCCGTCTCAGTGCTGGCACAGGGCAAGGGCCCCGAGCCACTGTGCATGTCTGTGCAAGCAGCAGCAGGGCAGGGCCTGACCGTCTGCCTAGCAGGAGTTCTGCAGGAGCAGAGCAGGGATGTGCCCACCACAGGTTCCCCAAGGGGAGAAGCCACTTGTACCAGCGATGGACAAAGTTCTCCAGGGTTCCCCCTCACCACACATCTACAGATGGCTTGCAGAAGCACTCAGCTTCATCCAGACACAGGTTTGACGTTGGCTGGTGCAATGGTGCCGTTTCCTGCATGTAGGGAGGATCTGAACCCCCTACAGTGGTGGGAGCAAGAGGCTGACTGCTGTGCAGCAGCAGTGGTAGTGCTGGATGAGCGTGGGGGCACAGCCCTCTGGGGTCAGGCAGCGCCCGGAGCAGCCTCACTGCTGCAGCAGGAAAGAAAAAAAAATCCAACAAACCCCACCTAGTTCCTTTACAGCACAAATCAGAGACAACTGAGAAACAAATATCCATTTGAAGTGGCTTAGTTTCACTGGGAAAATACTCAACAATTGGCTGTGACGCTGGGGATTGCTTCATGCTTTAGTAATCCAATAGCCACTGTATGGCTGCTGCTCACCCCCACCCAAGTGGCCGTGCAGTCCCCAGCTTTGCCAGTGGCATGGCCACCCACCCAGCCACGTCTCGAGGGCCCCCAGCACTTTGCTCTCCAGTGGGGTGAGCTCTGTGGGCGCAGGAGCAGCCCTACTTAGCTCCTCGAGGCACCAGGAGGGAGCCCCGCTGCCTGTTGTGCCCTGCGGGTGCATGGAGCGGGCGGCTGCCGCAGCTGGGGCACGGCAGGGGCTGGCCACCCCCAGAAGGGTGACGCTGGACCCAAACGCGGGGCACCAGCTGGCATGGGCAGGGCCGTGTGGTGCCACTGTGGGGGCCGGAGATGAGCAAGCTGCTGCACGCTTCCCGGGACAGAGATCCCTGCCCGCACCCTGTGCCCCTGCTAATGCACCTCCTTGCGTGGAAAGAAATCTTAGGAGATGCACTGCGATCCTCTGCCGCTGGAGCCAGGGTGTAGGCCAGGGCAGCTGTGACACCCACTGCAGAGGGGAATGCGTGGCCACACCTTGTCCCTCCCTCTCGGACCTGCGCTGCCCACAGACCGCTTTCACCAACCGAAGGACACAAACTGCCTGCACCCGGCCAGACCCGGCGCTGCTCAGGGCCCTGGGAGGCAGCCGGTGCTCTGGGGACAGAACAGTCGCTGCAGGGTGTCCCCAGAAACACAGGTGCCTTTGTTGTGATGCGGGTCATTGAGGGTAATTCAGCCTCTAATTACTGCAGACCAGATCTACAAAGGTGCCCCCACGGACTGGACTGCTGCGGAGGCTCAACCCGTCGAGACAACGGGGCACCAGATCCCTGTGGGTCTCACAGCGATGTCTCTGGCCTCCTCCAAGCACAGCACTTGCTGGCCCACCAAAAAACCCAGTGCTGTGACAGGTGGAAAACCTCCTCCCAGGAGCCGTGTCAGCTTTTTAATGGCCTGCCTTCCCCACCCAGGCAGGGACTAAGCATTAAGATGGGAATGGCTTCAAAAAAAAAAAAAAAAAAAAAAAAACAACAGCTTACAGCCCACAGAGGCAAACAGGTATCTGCTTTCTTCCTCTATTACCAGTTTTTGACAGGTGAAAAAGCCTGATTTATCTGATAGCACTGATTTATAGCATTAAGTAATGCTTGTTAATATTTTACCTTCATTTACATGATTTCTTCACTTAATGAAGTTGGCGGGGGGAAGCTATTTGCAACAATTACGAGACCTGGGCTGTAGCAGAATATGCAATAGTACAGCCAGCACAATTCTCCTAGCAGATTTTCTTTTTATATGCAATTACAAAATTAGACTAAAACCTGCCAGAAGCTGTCAGCTAAAGATGTAAAACTTCTGTAAATATAGTTTCTCCAGTAGCACCGCTGTTGAGCTGCTCTATCACAGCACAGGCAGCATTACGGCACACTATCTGCCACCTTCTGTACTTGTGATGGCTTAACTGCCACTTCCGTTGTCAATCCTATTTGTCAAGGATTTATAAATTGGCTGCATTTACTTGTCTCACTCCGAAAGCTGGCACACGCCTCTCTCCTATGGTGTTTTTACCACTTCAGTACTGCTTTTTGAGTTCTCGGCTCAGACGCTCTGCAGCAGAAACCTGACTTCAACTCCAGAACAATTAAATCCTCAGCACAGGCTAAGACTCTGCCCATATTTTAACCAAGGAGAACATAAAGAAAAGCCTGATCTATTACGTTCAGTACGTGTTTTGAAGAGCTGCTGCAGAACTTCTAGATAAGGACCGATGGAAACGGGACTGTCCCCAGCGGGTGACCCCCCTGCGGTTCCCCGCTCACCCACCTCTTCTGCCGGTGGTGCAGGGAGGCTGGGCAGGGCTGGTGGCACCGGTGTCCCTGAGCGCTGGAACTGGCCCTGGGTGCCGAGCTGCAGGCTGCCCGCAGGAAGAAGGCAGGGAACAACCTCCGTGGAGTCCAGCACAGGGCAGTTGGATCTAGGAGTTAAGTATATTGCAGGGGCTTTCCGCGGGACCTGTGCTGTCACACATATGCTTTGGAAACCATCAACACACCTGGATAAATTGTCCCTGTTGAGTATTTAGCTACATGACCCGTCCACTTTCAAAAGTTGTTTAAGAATACCCTGCTGATGCGTGTATTATTTGCAAAGGAGCTGGGTAGGGAGCCTTTTCTTTCTGAGTGCGTCCCCTGCAAATCTGTCCCAAAATAATTAATGTTAAAAATGGTACACCGTTTTTAGTTTAATTTCCTTTTGCAGAAGGATAAAGTGAAGTAGCAGAGTCTCTAATTCGGACCCGTTTCAGCTTTAGGAAGTTGGTAACAGAACAGAGGACATACAGCACTGTGCAGCGGGTTATCACTCCCAGTCTCTCAACTACAAGAAAATTTCTATTCCAAAGAATGACCAAAGATTACCAGCACAGACCAAGGTATTCCAGAAGACGGTGACAGTGGTGTTTCCACCTTGTGATTTCATGTTTTATTTCTACACCAAAAGCAACTGATGACAAAAGTAATTTTTATGACTACCCACCTAATACTTCCCTTCTTGAAGTTTCACTTGTTTACAAGTCTGATAACGTAACAGCACTTCAAGCCCATCAGCACAGAAAAACCTCTGCAGTGATGGACGTGCAGGGCTATCTGAAAATATACCCTGCCTTGTCCTTCCGAGGGAACGGTGCCTGGGGTTCTAGTGCATGCACTGCACCGAACAGGATGGGGTTTGTTTGCTCAGCAAAAATCAGATGCACTCTTGGAGTACTACAGGTGTTAACAGCACAGCCACTGAGCTGTTCTGCTTTAAAAATGCCCTGGAGTGAATTAATGCCCTGGAATGAATTAATGCCCATAATCAATTCAAGCATCTCTGCTGATATCATGAATCATTAAAAATCTCATCTGCAAACCCAAAAGCAAAACTGTTCTCAAAATTAAGTAGAGCTCTCTGAGTACATACTTAAACGAGATAAAAGCAGCAGGGCTCTTGCTGATGGATGGTTCCCTTTTAACATCACCAGGAGTGACTGCTTAGAGGGTCTTTGATCTCACCTCTGATTTTTAAATGCGGTAGAAACAAGCAGTATCACAAAGAAGATAGATTTCGTGGAGGCTGCTGGGCTCACAGCGAGTCCTTCCATGTTCCATTTAATACACTGTTACTGCATTTTCAATGTGTTTTGAAGCTACTTCGGTGCAATTAAACTAATTTCAGGATTGTAACGTGGCAGTGTGAGGGTTACTAGTCACCAGGTGCAGAGAGGGAATTTCTAAGAGCATTTACCTTTTTTTTTTGCTGTCCTAAACAGAATTTCAGGTGATGTGTATATAGGACTTGCTCACCCAGAGCTCAAAGGAATGTCCCTCTGCGGAATCCATGCTACAACCATCACTGCTACATAGAAGATGCTGCATGTATTAGATGATAGGGACACACTAATGTTTTTTAATTTTTAACAGATTTCACAATGGAAGACAAATAATTCACAGGAGTTTTAGAGACTTTATTTATGTATAAACAATTTAAACACTTTGCCATAAATTATCTTTGCCTGTCTCTAGTCTTTGCTTAGCAGCAAATTAAAATTAATATAAAAACTCAATGAACAATTCATACATGTATATTACAAAAAAGTTCTTGTACCAAAGTTCTTATTAGACTTTTTTTTTTAATTTTTTTTTTATTTTTATTTTTTTGTGGTGACTGTAATGTGATTGTCTCAGTTTCTCGACCAAACAAACACACTAATAATTTTTAAATCTGAAACAGTGATTGTGCCTTCTGGCTGATGTATGTACAGGGTGATCTGACGTGGTGCCCATTTGCAATAGTGTAACACAATGCCCACAGCTCTACTGGAACTGATACCAACAAACTACTGAATCTAAACAGACTACACCCTGTAACTGTGTTATACTGTCCACAATGGAAATCTTCAAAGACAAACAGAGTATGAAATTTATTTGTAGTGATTTATAGCCACCATTTTGAATGTAACTTTACACTCTGCCCTCTTTGAATAAGTTAAGCTTCAGGCCAGACAAATGGAGGGTCAGAGCGCAAGTGCGGTTTTGTTATTCTTAAATATATTTTCCTTTACTATTTCCAGTGTGCTCTCACTTGCTTTCTCATTTTCCTCCAGTTGCTACACACAAATCACCCCAAAGTCATGTTTTAAATGCACCTGTATTTTGCTTTAAATGAAAACCTCTTGGATATTTATCAAACAAGCAGTCTGAATCATTTGTGTTTCATCAGCTGGTTAGTGAAAGTGGCCCACTTGGATTTCTTAGTTTGCTCACGTGTGAATGGAGTGAGGTAATACAATACGAGGCCTTCTTTTTATTTTTCGTTAGACCCAGAACAAGTGGGTAATATTTCAGGGGTACTGTTTAATTTGTATGGTTAGAGTTTTCAGTCAGGCTTTAGTCCACTTCAGGATGTGGTTTTTAATCACTCGAACAGTAGCATTTAACTCAAAAAATGAGCTTTTTTGCCACTTACTATCCCAAAGTAGCTCAGCCTAGTGCCCCCATGTAGGTCTTCATCTCCTTAGGAGAGGAGATAACAGTTATGACTACTGATTCATCCAGCAAAGGATGACAGCAGGTTAATTTGTTACCTCTTTCCCATTTCATTCTGTCTTAAAAACTGGATGTTGCTGCTACTGTCTGCTAGCTCTGGGTACTGCTCCACAGGCAGGACATAATATCCCTCGTAACCTTGAACCTTTCCCGTGTTCAGAAGCTGTTGCTTCTCTCCGTCTGTCCATACGCGGCTGCCCTCGCGGCCATCCCGTGCCTTCTGCTGCTCCTTGGCCCATGCTGACCCCAGGGCTCGCTGCCGAGCCTGGTCTAACACTCTCGCCTTCTCCTCGTCCAGCGTGTCAGCGGTCAGCCCGTAGCGGATGTTGATCAGCAGGGTGGAGTACTGAAATTCAATATTCGTGAACCGTCGAGTCCTTCCGTTGATGAGGAGAGTTGGCTGGGAAACGGTCACGTTCACTCCGCTGTCCAGGACCTTCCGCCCGCTGGTCATCGCGAGGGTCACAAGGTCGCTATCAGCTGAGCCTATCTTGACAAAGTAATGAGTATCCTTCCCCTCGATGCTGTAGTGCATTTTCTCCAGGTAGTGAGCACTGTTAAGGACAGAGGCAATTTTTCTGCTATCGTCTGTGGCTATGCTGGAAATGCCAGTGGTTACACGGCCTTCCTTTACAGCAAACATGATTCCTTTCCCAATAATAGGAGTGCTCGTTGCAAACCAGTGACCTGCTTTTTCTCTAATATTGGCATGTAATCTTTTAGATATGACCTGTCCCTCAAGAGCCATGAAAGCTTGATTGTGTCTTTCTGTTGTCTGCTGAACTCCTGTAATTAGCTGGGAAAACAAAACAAAATACCAAGAAAGATAAAGACCTGAGAGTACTGATGTCAGAGAACAGTGCTCATCTTTGGTTTGCTTTTCTAAAGAAAAGGTACACAGCAAAAAAATCTAGGCTGTAGAAAGACCACCCTCGGTTACCTGCCTATACACAGATAATGTTCGTGATCAAGTAAAAACACATCTGGCAAATTATTTTACTATCAATAACACCAAATAAAAGGTTTCTCACAAATCATCTTTTGTAGCAAATACGCACCGCAAATCTGTGTTTGGGCTATTTATAGTTATATGATGTCAATCACAAGAATAACCAAAATCCAAGTCTAACACAGTTTTAGTCAGATCTTAAAACAGAATCAGTTTGTTAAAAGATGACGCTTAACTTTTGGATACTTTTGCTCAGAGATTTCAATTGGTATATAGGACTAAAACACTTATGAACGTAAACTTTTTGGAAATGAGATTTGTGCTCCAAAATATCAAAGTAGATATCCTGAGAGAGGATTTAGATTCTCAAATGACTTAGAAGCAAGTAAAACTGGTATGTTTTGGTTTACACGGTCATATCAGTTGTACTTCCATAAACGTGAAGTAAATCTAGCACAGACTAAGTTTGAAATTGGCCTACTACTCCTTTTAAGCATATTAAATTGGCTGGAATCTACTGTAAAGGCAGAACGCTTATACCATTTCCCACCCTTAACCTGACAAGAATAAACACTGTAACAGCCATAGCAAACCAAAGCCTCTATCAGAAAAGCTTCAGACAAAAAGAGTGACAAATCCTATTACAGGGCAGGGAGTAAAACCACTTCTTAGCAGCACAGCAAAGTACCTACCTAAGTTCATTGTAACACACAGGTTATTAGGGCAATTTTACCAAAGGTACAACAGATGATCATTTACTATGCAGAGTTTCCTTTTGTCATTGCTAATCAAGTTAATCAAGTTACAACTCGTTAATCAAGGAAGAACTCAATAAAAGACAAACTAATGACACCATCATTATGATAACAACGAAGGCTGGCAAGAAAGGCATCTGTCCATTAGTATAAAATCTAGCTATACTCACTTCCATTTTACACTGATGAAATAAATGTGTGGCCTTGCACTAACTGCCGAGGAGCCACCAGTTCTATTCATAGCGTGGGGCAAATGTACCAAGGAGAAGAACTTCACTTTTCTGCCTACCTGTCCATTTTCGCATGCTTGGCTCTCAGACAACTCATATGGCGGTGACACAAAGTACATTTTTGCTCTAGGGAAACCAGGAATAATGTTGCTGAGCTGAAATCCGAACATCACCAACCAGCTTTTGACATCTAAAAATCAAAAGTAAGCAGGCAAGTGAGAAGCAAATGTACGTAAGTACAAGAAATCCATAAATTCAGGAAACCTAGTTTTGACCTCCTTAGTTTCAAGTGGCAAGTATATATCCAAGTTGAATTTATAATTTATGTTGCAGCATGGCACTTTACAGAACTGGGTATTGCACAGCAAACACAGGAACTGTTGCTTCAAATTTATCCTGATCAGTGACACACCACCTCTCATTCTTTTTCCACGATAGCACATGAAAAAACCCTTTTCTGTAGGCAATACTTGTCCCACCTCTGACACCTTCTGACAGGGTTAATGTAACCCATAAACGAGATTGTGAAACGATGCTTTATGAGGTTAGTACCCCCGAGAACACTGTGAAGTCCTCCGGGAAAATGCACGGCTTCTCTTCTATGTCCTACTCCCATGAGCTGTCATCTGGTCTCAGGAGGCTCCGTTAAGAAACGGCAGTCAGCAGCCAGGCTGGGAGTTCAGACGTCTGCATGTCCAGGCCACAGCAGCCTCCCCAGGCACCAGGCACAGCCGGCAGGTGAGGGGCTGCCCGGCAGGGTGATGGCTCTGCACTGCGATGTGCCTCGGGGTGACCCAGCGCTCCGTGTGACCTGAAAAGCCCTGCCCTCATTTCTAGTTGAAAAAGAGCAAGTAACTTCCTCTAAGTTACTAGCGGTAATGCTCATTTGGCAGGTACAGAGAACCGATGGTTTACTGTGGTTATCAAAAAGATGGTTTTGAACAACAAAAAGAAAAGTGCATGTTTCCTCCTTCTCTTTTCTGGCTGCCACAGGCTAAGAGACGGTGTGGGGGCACAGGCACTTCTCATCTCACCTGGACTGTTCATTTCATCACAACCATTTTTAAAACCCCCTCCTCCGCCGTTCGCAGAGGCCTTCTCTCCTCGCAGGCCCGCAGCAGCTCCCGGCACCGTTCCTGAGCGCGGTGCTCGCAGCCGCAGGCACGCGGCACGCAGAGCGCCGGGGGAGCACCTGCCTGAAGCTGCAAACCTCCGCGGCGTGCTCAGCCCCGACCCAGCACCTGCTTCCCCAGGAGTTTTAGCAGTGGCGATGTTGCATCACAGGAAGGGTAATACTTATTGGTTGTGGGTACCTGACAGCAAACATCTTTTCTTAGCCACCCCTACAGTGAAGTGAGTAGTAAAATGTTCTGCTTCTGGGCAGATACGTATATGCATCTCCGACTACATGAGAGAGAGAGGTTTGGGTTTTTCCAACATGAAAACCAGGGTGCCAACACAATCACTTGTGCAAGACAACTTGCTTACCAACAATCTGCACAGAGCAACAATTTGAGCAGAACAACAAATATTTACATCACCAATGAAATTTTGAATTTTTTACAGACTCCAAGGTATGTGTTGTACCGAAGTGCAATATATTTCAATACATTTTCCAGGATTTCAGCCAATGAATGGATAAATGAAATAAATGCAACTTCTGACTATAGCAATATATCAGAAGATGGCATTGAAGATTGCAGCCAAACAATTGTGGATGCAAATATAATTTTGTTGAATTTAGGACAACAGAGTTTTATCCCAAGGTAGTTTAAGTCAATACTTTGACCTTATCAGGTGCAAATCCCACTATCTTCAAATTGCAAAGCAGCTACAGTAGAGCCAGTAGTGTGTTACACATACAACTAGGTCCCAAAGAACTAATGAAACCTGCTATGATTTTCTTTGAAGGAAATGCACACTTTTCTTGAAATTCAAATTACTGCTAAAATTAAGATAGCTCATTTTTTAATATATCATTGCTGTAATTATTGTATACTACAGATTCAACTTTGAAAAATGCCTTTCCTGAAGACATGTTAATTACCTTTCCTTTTAAAAATTGCCAGCAGCTACTGCAAGTACTGTGTGATCTTACTAAGTGAAAAATTATTCCTAATTAAGAAGAGGTTACAAGTTTTACCCAGTTTAAGCATACATGATCAAAACTATTTTTATTGTTTCTCTTTCTGAGCTGTACACATTCCATAAAATTTCCTAAGCCTTACAGGAGGAAATGATTGTGAAAAAATCAAGGTTTTTGTTTTAAAGACTAAAGACAGTTTGCACGTTAAAAGCCAAATGGGACAGTGAGGTTTAATTAAATCCATTCTTGGTACTAATTCATAATGTTTCCATGTGCTAACTCAGGAGTTAATTTTGAAAGCAGCCCTGAAGGGCAGAGATACTGAGAAGTTCTGGTTCCTGATTCTCCAGCTAACCCACCAGTGTTTCTTGTAGGAGACGTCTCTTTTATTTAAACATTTCATGGACACATCTCCATACAGTACTGAGTTCAGCATGAAGAACGCTATGACTCAGTTGAAATTGAATATTTAGGCTAAAAATACTTTATTTTTCCCTTCCCGTTATGCTTTGCAGCTTCTCTTTTAGCACCGGAGGAGCAGTATCGAAGAACAAAAGCAGCCAGACACAAAAAGGAAAATGGCCTGACCTGGACACTCCCATACCAGCAAACTGGCTAGTAAGGGGAGGTCTGATTTCCTCCCCAGATGAACACCCAAACTTATTATTCTTATTGTTATTTATAAAAAAAAAAAAAAAAAAAAAAAAAACACAACAATGAAATCTCACCTGTTACATAATTCTTTAGATCCAGTTCATTGCTGAGGGGGTTGTTACTCTTGAACATGTACAGATTGAAAGGGGCAGGTTCTTTACCAATGTTTTTCCACATCGTGTAATCAGGCGATGTCCAGCGTCCAGCAAGGACATCATAGTCCCTTTGGGTAAAATGGACGAGTTTGGTTAAAGGATCATACAACCCTCCATGGAACCCGATAACCAGCTGGAAATCAGGGTTAGAGTCGTAATAAATCTCCCCATAGGCCGTGTACTGAAGCTGTTTGATCATGAGGCCGTTGATGCTGAATACAGCTAACGGAGTGCCTGTGTTATCAGAGGCAACGTAATATTCTTCCCCGCTGCTACTCTCCATTGCAAAGAGGTGGCCTTGCAAATCGTAATACAAAGAGGTAATTTCTGAATTGGAATGATTGTAGACATGAGTTACTCTTGTTGGGTTGTGAAGATCAGCATAAAAGTACTGTAGATGATGCCCTAGGTTAGTCTTACAGGAAGCCCTTCGGCCAAGTCCGTCGTAACGGTACTGAACGCTCCACCCATTTGCTTTATTGTAAGCTCTTGTTAGGAGTCCTTTGGAGTTGTACTCAAATACATCTGAGCCTCGTTGACACAGGAATCCATCATCATCGATTTTGTAGGGTATGTCACCTAAGCGCGTAATCCTGTCTCTTAGATCGTAGCGCAGAGGCATCAGCCGGACACTGTTTCCAGGATTCAGAAGGTGAAGATTTCCATTCAGATCGTAACTATAACGCCAGGTTGGCCTATCATTTACTGCTACACTTTGCAGTTGTCCATCTCCATCATAATCATAGGTGTACTTGGTTGTGTTGGCGTACGGACCGAGTTTCAGTTCTCTCTTAGTTACCCTTCCCATGCTGTCGTATTGCACAGTCATCCAGTACATCAGAGATCTGAACATTTCATATTGAACTTCTTTAATGCGCCCATGGGTATCAAAGTGTTTACTCAGTGTCATAACCGCTGTAGTAATTATTTGATTTATATCATAATAAATAACTCCAAATTTGCCAAAATGTTCTACTTTGCCAGAAATCTCATCGTAACGGTAAAGATCAACTGGAAGAGGTGTCTCGCTTATTATGGGTTTGATGCTCGCAATGCGAAAACTATTATCATGATATGTATAATCAAACCTTGCATTGACCATGCCTTCCTCAGAAAATCTATAGATTTGTTTGTCAACAAGAGGACCAATTTTACGATAGCGGATTGTACAAGAAAATCCTCCACTTTGCAAATTCACCATTTTTAGGACACCTGTAGTTTCATCGTATCCAAAAGTAACCGCAGTACTGTCATAAACAATCTCAGATAATTTGGATAGCTTCCCATACTTGTAAAAGACTTGTCGACCAGTACCTAAAAACGATGTTTTCAAAATCCTCCCATCATCACTATAATCAAAAATCACTGATGCGTTGCTTTCAGGAGGATTATAAATATTCCTAATGTAGCCAACAGACGTGTGAGTTGACATGCTGTGCCGAGCAACACTAGGCATAGTGACAGCATGGAGCCGGTCTGAAGAATCGTACTCGAAGATGTACTGCCGTTGGCTCTGAAGCAGTAGTACCATCGACTACAGAGAAGAAAAAAACAACACACCCACAGTTACTGTCCTTCAGCTCGTGACCTCTGAGAGGGCATTTAAAAAAGAAAAGTTTACTGAGGAGGCAGTAATGTTAAATTAATGAAAAGAGACATATATACATTGGTTAGGGGTACAAAGCTGCTCTGGAGCATTGTCAGATTGCTGGATGAGAGGATCTGCTGCTTGGAAATCAATATGCTGACACTCCAGAGAAAGCGTAGGTTAGCAACCTATTAGCTACCCTCCCTTTAGTAGGACTTTTTTTTTTTTTTTTTTTTTAAGGATGCAGAGGAGTTAGGTAAATTACTTGATTTATCTTTCTGCTAGCAATAGCAATTCACAGCTATTGCCATGAAACACAAGAGCAACTAAGAAAACATCAGGTCTGTCTTGCTTAAAACAACAGGTTCAAAGAAGGGAGAGGGAAAATAACATGCAGTTTTGAAGTATTTAAGACTTTAATGATTAAAGAATCTTAATTAGGATAAATAAAAATGCATTATTGTATTTTATTTTAATACATAATGATTAGAGATGAATTACCTGTTTCTACTTGAACTTTTGGTCAGGTTTAGTCATGTGGTTTTGGTCTTAATTAAGCACGATTCATTATGTTAGTTTATGCCACTATGTGGTGGCCTACTTGATTTTTATCTAAAGATAAAAACCGTGAACAAAGTACTTAATATTAAAAATAAGTCAAATTCAGTTGACTAATTGAAAAATAAGAACTTTTGAGATCAAGTACAAAGGGATTATTAACATCTTACATCATATGAAAATGCATGTCATATTTTAGATATTTTTGTCTTAATATGTTATATACAGTGCTTAAAAACAAAGTACTGCCTCTTTGTAGCTAACGTCAGAACATAAGACTACATCACCTACTTTTTCTAGGTAGGTGTAGCTCCAAACCTTCCCATCTGCAAACATGCGTGATATGATCCGGCCTTGCTTATCTATATCTGTTCTTTCACTCATGGCACCACGCTGAAGCCCAGCCAGGCGTCCATTGAAGAAATAGGACACGTTGACAGCAGCCAGACCACTGCTAGGCAGCCAAAGGAACGGCCGGCCTAGTTGATCGTAAATTATCCTCAGTGTAAACTTCCGGTGATCATCATAGATTTTTTCTGTGCGTATGTTCCGGTCATAATCAATGGACAGTAAATTCCTTCCATGAACCTATTGAAACGAAAGAAGGCCGTATTCAGTGACCAGCGGGCACTATGCTTGTATGAACTTCCACAGTGAAAGTAGCATGCATAAGGAGAATAAAATTTCCCCCAGTTTTTGAAAATCGTAGGACGCTTTCTAATTAACAGGCTTTGATGTTCCACTTCTAGATATTTTCAAATATACTGCAAGTGTTTTACTGGGGTATCGCCCTGCTCCCCACGCCATGGGAGCTGTAGTCTTACAATGACTTCCCTCTTGTCAGGGTGGACAGACATACCGCATACCTATGTCTTAAATTGCAGACAATTAACACTTAGCAGCAACATGAGTGATTCTGCATGGAGGTAACTTCTCTACTTCTGCTGTCAGCAGTTCTGATTCTGCATTCTACTTCCACTATCAGTAGTTCTGAGCCTTTTTCCCTACAATGACTCCAAGGACAGTAGAAAAAAAAATGCAATTTTATAATCTTCTCGGAGGTTTAGCCACTTCGGTTTTGTAGCTGGAACACCCTGCTTACTCATTGATTCCATTAGTGCTTTCTTCATTTACTTTCCAAACATTCAAGAGATCTCTCAAGCAACCCCATCAGCTGGGTTGCGTTTCATTTCTTCTGATCAAAAATCCCAGTAATACAGGCTGGGATGGAGTTCTGGTTGTGTGAAACAAATGTTCTAAGTAATTAGGTTAAATATTTTTAATTTTATCCAGATTTTTCAGTTACAATTTTCAAATTAAAGCACAGCATGAAGTATTTCAGTCCCTGCCTTTTAACTTTTTTTTTAATTTTTTTTTTTTAACAAAAGAGCAAAGCAGAAACAAAGGAGTATAAGAGTGCCAAATGGTGAGGTTTCTACTGAAAGTGCTATAATGAGAGAGATAAAAATATATTCACTGGAGGCTAAACCACAGAATTCAGGCTAATGCTGTAATCTGATAAAGCTTCTTAAGTAATTTAATTGTAGATGCATCATTAATAAAGTAGAAGTCTTTAAATTAGATATCATTTGACAGCAATGACTGCTTAAAAAGTATTCATCAGTTTCTGGGAATTTGTTCTTCAGCTTATGTTTTACAGTAGCTTTGATTAAGCAACGTTTTCTGTTATCCAAAATTAAACTGCACATCAAACAATATGTAAATTAACCCTGAGCCTTTCTCGAGGACATAAAAGTTATTCTGAGATATTTTCACTGGCAGGGGTAAACCCAATTCCCATCCCAACCTACTCTGTAGTAATTCAGTTATACTGAAAGCAAATTTAAAATTAATACAATTTTGTGTTTGTAAAGAAGTAATTATTTCAAATTATCGCTCATTATCCTCATTTTTTCCATTAATAAAATTTAGCTCTTTAGCAGTTTGCATTTCCTCAGCGGCAATCATTAGGAAAAGCTTTTTTCTGTAGGTTTTCCCAAAGGTTTTTCCAGCACCAACTTCTCCTGTGAGTCAAAGCAAAGACAGGGTATTTTTTAAAAAAACATCTGGACAAAATAAATCGTATTCTGCTCTCCCATTTTAATGGAAACAAAGCTATGGAAGGCAACTCTACATCAGTACTTTCTCAGCCATTTACCTTTGGTAAATAAGAGATCGATCCTTATGACACAGAGAAGTTAAAATTCTTTCCTTCATAGAGGTCTTGGGGAAGCAGGAGAAAGCTTCTCAAACCATTAAGCTGTCACATTAAAATGAAAGACTAGCCTATGATGGAAAGATCCTGATCTTTTATGGATAGGCAGAGGTTTTTTGTTGTTGTTGTTTTTTAGTCTTTCAGAAACATTAAGAATCAAATTTTAGCCTTTTATTTTAAATTTCTGAAGCTTCATAAAGCAGTTGGGTTTTCTGTGCTTTCCTCCCTTTCTTCCCTCCAGCACAGAAGGTACAACTGTAATCTGCATGTAGGAAAGTCTGATTCCAGGTATCCTCCCTCTTCCCAAAGACGCTATACAGGTTATTTTTTTTCCCCTTAGATTACTAAAGTATTAGTTTTTGAAATGATTACACAGAAGAAGAGCTATGCACATAGATAAACATCACTTAAAGAATAAAGAAGCACCTGCCTGGATAACTCAGTAACTTCATTTTCATTTGTAAAATAAGTAAAACCACAGAGCATAATTGTAGTGTCATATTAATTATATAGAAACCCAAACAAAATGACGAACTCCCACTCTTCTTGGGAACAGTAATAACACTATGGCAAATAGCATGACTGAAGATTATCTAACAAGCCATTTCTCTTTTGTTCTGCTACCTACATACGCATCTGTTTCCTCCTTTCGCTGCCGCTGAACAAGTCACAATAGGGAAGAGCCCTTCTGTGCGCTGGTAAGAGGTCTCGCAACAAAAATCCCTTAAGTTGCAGTGTATCAAAACCTCTTCTGAATGAAATTATCTAGACTTTATCTGAAAATACTAGCAAGACATCAGACGTGAGGCACATAAAATAGTAGCGGGCAGCGAGTTGGGTGATGTAAAGGGGAGGTACAGCTCTCCCCTTCCAGGCTACCCAGGCATGTCCACAGAGCCCTGCCGGCACAGCCCAGCCGCCTCTAGGTGCATGGAGCTGGGGAAGCACAGCTGACAGCACTACCTGGGGAAAAGGGCAAAAGTCCCAGAGCAAGAAGGGTTCAAAGCCTTCAGGGACATGCAGTCGTTGTGCAAGTTACTTGGTACAACCACTTTCATGGTCTGCCCCTATTAAAACACATCGCGTTTGTTAAGCTCGTGTGACTTTGTGCCTGATGCACGTGGCTGGAGGAGGTCCACGTTTGTTCCCGCTTCTGTTCACGTCTCTGATACTTATAAGAAATGGGAAAAAAGAATGAAGGAATGACTGCTCTATTGTCTTCAACCCAATTGAAAGGTCTGTGCTTCCACCTGTACTTCCCATTCAGCTGTGCCGACACATACAAATATATCCAAGAATGAAAATTAACCTTAAGTTCTCTAAGAGATGAGTCCCACATAATAACACCTTTCGCTAATAGTTCATCCTGAATTTGGGATTCAGGCAATGGCTCCACATGTCCTGCCATTGGTCTTCCTGACACCGCGTCTGTTCTGCAGCAGCCCTTCCCTGTCTGTACCAATAGATGCCACGGCTGCCCTGCCTACCACCTGCTCCCCCCGATTTTCCAGCACAGTTGCTCTATTTCATTCACTAAACAATTTATAAAGATGAATTAGAATAAAAATGAGATGCAAATAAATTCTGTGCTTTCTCCCTCATTTTCAAATTTCATTTTCAGTCCACTCAACCTGTTATAATCTCATAGTGATTTTCATTTAAAAGAGCTAAATGGATATGTGATTATTGTTACAGGAACTAACACCAGACAATTAAATGTTGAGGTGTTGCTAGATAAAGCGGTGTTTTGATTTGCATAAACATGATGCAAGAAAATCCATCTCAAGCGAGGTTTCAGCTCTAAGACGTGTTTAACTTCAGCTAATTACCACAAGTACCTCTATTAAATTTTTAGTATTGAGAGTTAGGATTACAGCAGTTTCATTTTAAGGTCCTATTTATTTTTATTTTGAACACCTAGTCAAAATGCAGAGCTGATCTATTTTCTACTTACAGTCAATTTCTGCAGGTCAACACATCAAAAATCAATTACACCGCCATGAAATTTAGCCATTAAGGATTAGCTGCTAATCTTATACCATTTTTCGTCTAATCTTCCCCCTCTCACAAATACGTGCACATTTTGAGGATTTGTGAAAATAAGGAAAGACTTGTTAGTTCAAGACTGTGAATCAGATATTAAGCAATAGGAAATAGCAAAATTTGACATCCTAGTCTAAGTTTTGTAAATTACTGAGTAGTTGGCTACGTATATTGCATTTAATGTGGTCACCTTGTACACACAGAACTGCATCTCATGACCAATGACGTTAAAGGATTATTTAGAAGAACCCGGATTTGGATCAGCACTACATTTTTTTCTTTCTGCCCAGTATCTCAAAACCCTTTCGAAACTATATATGTTGAGGGAACCAGAGAAAGCTTGGGTATTTAAGGGGTGAAATACAAGCTAGATGAGCAGAGCATGGGATTAATCTGGATGCAGCAGATCTTTCATTTGGCAGGAGATGGATTACATGACCAGAGTGTCATATGCTTATGACTTTGTAATTTTGGCAATTATTTTCCAATCACACCATTTAGGAAAGGGAATCAACACAATATGCCTGTGTCTTGATGAAACTGTAGGGGGATTTTAGGGAAGCAGAATGTAACCACTCCAACAGAAATAGTGTTGGCTTCACCGACTAACTGTGTAAAGTGTGCCCTAGAATTTTTACAAATGACTGGCTAGACTTTTTTTTCCTCACTTGCAGCAATATTCCGGGTATTTTTACCAGCCTCTTTTGGAATGTTTTTAGTAATGAAAATTCTACAGTTTATTACAGAAGGTGATTCCATGTACTTAACTGGCCTCTTAAGCAATGAGATTCTCACACCAAAGACAATCCGAGAGCTACACATTTTCAAGAAGTAAAAATAGAAAAGACATGTTCTTCTAAATGGAAAGTTGTCTGCCCACAGAAGAAAAGACCATTATTGTAATGCTGCCACTACAATAATTCTACTTACCCTGAGTTTCCTTCCAAACACAGTCACTTTGCCTTTAATCTGTTCTTTCCTCAGACGCCATTCAATTGAGTTCAAACCATTTTCCATTGGTAGAGAAATGTTACATCGTCCTATGGTGGGAGTTACAGTCCCGGCCAGGACATGAGGTTCGCTGTGAAAGCTAATGCTCATGCCATTGGCATACATCACTCTCAAAGTACCATTATTACAGAGCTGGTAGCTGTTCCTCACTTGATCTACAGCAATAATGAAAAGAAAATAATTTAGCTACTCCAGTCATAAAGAAAACACATAGCTTAATTTGATTGTTTTTTTATTGCACTCCTGTTGATGTTAAATGAAGTCAGCCTGCAATTACCACTTACGTGGTACTATGGTGGAAATTACAGATGTTACTGATTCATGTAAAGAACAGTAGTGTAACAGTGAGCCTGCAGAGAGATACTATGTTTATTTCATTACGTTTTTCCTTTAGTCTTAATTATGAATCAAAATGCACAGTGATATATTTCAACCACATAATTTATTTCTAATATGAACAAAAAGTCCTGAAAACTGAACTGCTGGATAAACAACAAAACATTAAATTCTAGGATAAAAAGAAAACAAACAAACGAAAGAAAACAAAAAACTCCACACAAGTGTTGGACTCTTTATGGGTGTGAACAAGTAAGCTCCTCTTCTTTTTCTGTCTCTGTTTAGAAACTGTCTCCAAGGAGGTGCTTTGAACAGAATTAGTTTGGCTTTAAATCTTCAAGGTACGAGGCTCCAACAATACAAGCTGGCAGCCACAGTCCCCTATTTGTCATTCTTCATTCTGCCACACAAAAACTGTCCTAGCAAAATCACACACCTGGCCTTTTTGCTTTCTGAGAAAAGTTATAAAATAATCCAGTACTTTTACAGCAGCGCTGTTCTCTCAACTCTGACACAGTGACGTCTATCCTAAGACAACCAGGATGGAGGGCTATAGCGTGCAGCTGTCACCAAAGCATCAATATTTGTCTGACAAAAGGACAGCATCTACATAATTAACCAAGTGGTATAAGAAATAAAGTCTTTGTAACCATGCATGTCACGGTATAATAGAGTATAAACGTTGACATTTATGTAGGGAAGACACTATTGTTCAGTGATGATACTCTCATTCCAGTGACATTATATCTTAATTAAAAAATCCTCATCATTCACCAAACTTCTTTTGGTCTATCTTTGATAACAGTGATTGCTTTTGCTTCTTCAGAAACAACGGGTGGGTGCTGGAAAGCTCTACAAACCATTTTGTTGATAATCTCTTCTGACATGCTTGGGCTGTCACGCTGTTCTCTCGTGTGCTACTTACGGCACAAGATCATCCGCTGGTGCTGTTTTGCATTTTACTTAATGGTAGTCTAAAAATTTGGAAGATTTATGTCTAATAATAGAAAGGACCTGAGCCTGTTTCTCCACAAGGGCTTTTACACAGATAGCCAACATTCATCAGTCAGACTGCATCTTTGTGGCAGTGAAGTCAGAACCAATTTTGCAGTGAAGTACAGAGAAATATGTGAGTGGGTAAAGTGAACCTGATACAAGAGGTAACAGCAGGACTAACTTTCATCAGCAGATAATGACCGCACATATTTGAAGCAAAGTATGATTGTGAAATGTCTCTTACCTGTCCTGAAGACCTGTCATTTTAGGAATGAGCTTTATGAGAGTTTGTCTTGCAAACCTTATACTTTTTCCCCTGCTCATGACTGTACTTATGACACAAATCTTTTGAGAATTGCTTTCTCAAATTGTGTGTGTGGTTAGGAGATGTGCTGAGAAGTGCACTTTGGTACCTTGAACAACTGTATAGGAAGCCTCCACAGAGGAGAGATTTGTGATGACCGTGACATCATCATCCCGATTAGAATTCTCAATGTCGATGGTAATAGACTTTTCCATTTCTCGATGAAGGCTAGTTACCACTCCAGTGGGACGTGTTACATTGGTCAGGCGCCCTTCATGATCATAGCTAATAGAAAAGTTAGTAAGAGCAAAAAAGCATGAGGATATATGTTCATTTCAATACCCAATGTATTAATAATGCACCAAATTTTTGCAAAAATACAGAATGAAACAGATTTTCAAGAACATTTTGGCCATAACTATTTCTCTGTTGTTGAAAGAGTCTATGATGATGAAATACTAATTTTAGAGATACTGATCTCAGCTACATCAGTGTAAATTCAGGCTAGTCTCTTTTTAAAAAAATTAATTATTATGGATATACAGAGTGATATGTGGCTCAATTACAGTTAGTAAACTCATCTATAGCTTATTTGTTGCATTTCACTCTACAGAAGTGGCATCGTTATGGATACTACAATATACAATTGTGTACACTGCACATTTGCAACTGAATACTTAGTGAAAACTACTAAGTAGGATTTTAAATGACATATCAAGGAATAAATTTGCTGTAAGAGACATCAGCTTGAGAACATAATCATTTCATTTAGATCTTATCTGTGGTACTTGCACTGCATTTTTGGGTGAATCTTTTGCTCATAAAGATGAAGAATGATAAGTTAAAGAACAGGACAGGTTGGAGCTGCACAAAGGGCAGCAATCAGAATAAACCTTATAAGGTTAATTAAGTGCTCCAGAAGCATAAAAATAAATAATAATAATAATAAGGGCTCTCCATGAGTTTATTGAAGCTCAGAGCAGCCACTAGGTTTATTTATAATTATAAAGCCTGGGGAGGGGGCAAAGTAGGAATGCTCCCTGGAATCAAATCATACCGTTTCTCCCTTTCCTTTCATATGCTATATTTCTGTGCATACATATGCTAAAGAAGCAATCCTTTGGATTTTAAGGGCAAGAAAAGAGGACCTGAAACACAAAATCAGTATTCCTCTAGTTGCTGCAATTCTCTACATGTGCAAGAGTCTCTCACCCAGCCGCTACCAAAGCGCGTAGCAGAAAGACAAGGAAAAAATGTCCTGTGTAGATAAAGGGAAAAGTTTAGGTAGAGACTGAAACCAACTGGTCATCCTTCCAGTGTAGAAATCCAGAGACTGAGAAGCCTGGAAGAGAACTGGTAAATCCTTTGCACTGCCTGAGAGTAACAGAAGAGAAGAGTGGTACATTTAATATCACGAAGCTAGATGATTTCTTTGTAGGTCTGTGTTTAGCTGTAAAGAAGAAAAAAACCAGTGCTTTCAACATGATTTTTTTTTTTTACAATTAAATCATTCAGAAACCTCAAAGCAGACCACCTGAACTGTACAGCATATCTCCAAAATTAATATACAGAATAGGCTCCTGAGTTAACACAAATATAAAATATGCCTTTCAAATCCACTGCCAATGGCTGCACCCATTCAACTGACTATGGAGGAGGAAGGAAAAAAATCACCTGTGGAGCAACAAGTCTTACCAGAACCAACGGAAGCATTAGGCAAAGAAGTAAATCAATAAAACAAAGCATCAAGCGACCTAGAAGGAACCAATAATATAGTGTGTTCATTTAAGCAGTTCAGGATCAAATAAAGATTAAGCAGCATGATTTTTCTTAATAAAAGTCACAAGTTTCTACCCATTAGAATATAAATACGTATATATATACACACATACATATGTTTTACCTTATCAACAAGATACTGGATAAAAGATAGTAACACATTTAGATAATCTCTGAAAGGGGTTTTGGTTAAGTCTATGTAAAAGGATCCATTAAAAAGTTCTGCAAAGTATGCATAAGGCATAGATGAGGGGAGAACTTGATCCAGCCAAACATCCACCTAGCAAGGAAAAACAAGCAGCACAAAAAATGGATTTTCAGAAACCTAAAAGGTCAATAATGGGATGCCCCCTGTCTGTATATGGGCTACTATGGCACGCCTAGCAATTAGCAGAGCTATGAAGAGGATACTTTGGTGTTAAATGTTACGGAAGAGACAATGTTATTTAGGACCAAACTAGAAAAGTCGATGAGTGGTTTCAGTGACTAGGTAGAGCCTGGTGAACATCCAGAAAATGGCTGGTGAAACTCCCCATCAGCAAATATATTTCAGGTAATGCAAACGAGACAGATTAATTTAAACTCCTCATTCACATTGCTGGGTTTTTAATTAACTCAGGAAAAATTCCTGGGGATCGCTGTGGGCTAGTCACTGAAAATCTGTTCAAAGTGCAAGGACTGTCTAAGAGTAAATATGGATGTATGTACAGAGACTGAAACAGAAAAATGAAAATATTCTAATGCTATTTCTAGAAACTAGTGTTTTGCCACCCCTGTCATGGGCCATTTTTCCCAGTGCTGGTCACACTATTGGAAAAGAGAAATGACACAGATTAAAAGGGTTTTTAAGACAACAACAGTACCCTCTGTGATGATCTGCAGACCATTTAGTTTATAAGCTAGGCATAAAAAATTACTACTTGATACATATATAGATTGCAATACCAATGTATGAGGTGTTGCTTTTTTATGTATTGCATCAATAAAATTCTATTTAAAAAAATGAAAAGTAAAAAAAAATAAAATAAAACTTTTATATACTCTGTAATTTAGAAGTGACATTATTGAGGGTTTTTTTGAATTTATGTATTCTTGAGAGCGAGTGCTCAGTAGACTACAAAAACCAGGCATTTATCTGAATAATAAGAATACAGTTTTACAGGAGTTGTATCCTTATATACCTTTCTTTTTCATGACATGAACCCAATTCTAAATAAATCAAAAAAGAAAATGTGGCAACAGAAAAATATACTGATCAGTCTGGGACATCTCGTATCTTCTTTAGAAGTAGCTACTACCTATCACAGTATGACACAGCACCAGGCTAGATGAGTCAGATCCGGTGGATGCACTGAAATTATGGAGCTTTTGTAACCCCAGCTAGAGCAGAGTTTCACCGCAAGCTTTTTCTATTAACAAAATTCCAGGGAGTGAATGGATCCTTTTAAAATCCTAGTACCTCAAAAAACCCACCGCCTTCCCGTGCCCACTACCAACCTCCTAGCACACCGCTTCACCACGCCCAGACCCGGCGCAGGTTCAGGTTCCTGTGCCAGCAGCTGCCCCGCGCCGCCCGCACGCACCAGCGGCCACCAGGGCCCCGCAGGTTGTGAGCTGCTGGGCGATGCTGCCCGCAGCGTGGCGACGGTGCCGGACAGCCCAGCGCCTCTGAGCCAGCCACAACCAGCTCACACGTGCTGCGCCACCGAACAGGCCCACAGGGATGTGATGGACATCATAGTTCAGTCACGAGATGCATTTCAGCATTTGTTTGTAACGCTCACAGAGAGCCGCAAACATCTGGACTGCATCCCTCCATCAGGCTCACGTTAACACTCGTTTTCCCATGTCCGGTATTATGGCACCTGTGCCACCTTTTTATTGCTAACATTCTGGTCTTTGAGGTTTGAAACGTGGACTACACAAGCTCAATGGCTTGTAGGTGGGAGAAGCCAGGACAGTTTCATCCACAGTATTGCAGAACGGAGCAAGAGCAGCTTTGGACCTACCACAGAGCAGGGCAAGGCGCAGAGCCATGTACATGTACGCGCACACTTGTTCTTGCTCTCTTAAAAAACAAAACAAACACAAACAAAAAACCCCAAGCTGATTCAAGAAAAAAAAACTGTAGCATTCCCTTAGGATGCTCCTACGGCCAAGTGGAATACCACTGAGGACCGCTTCAAAGACGTGTGCTTCATGCCCCAAACCAACCCTAAATCTTCCCCATATGAGCCTGCTGTTAGCTGTTACACCATTTAAGAGTCCTGTCTGTTCCTACTCTGCACTGCTGCATGCACACACATGCACTACGTATCTCTAACTTCACGCAGCCCCTTTGGCAGGGGGTTGGACCCAATGATCTTTCGAGGTCCATTCCAACCCCTTCGATTCTGTGATATATATTAAAACAGTGCATGCGTCAGTCTGCATATACACATGCATACGTCAATATTCTGTACAAATTAAATCCCATGAGCATTTTCAGGGTTCAGTTTCGCATAAACTAGAGGAATAACAGAACTGGATTAGCTTTGTAACTGATGTGTGTTAAAGAAATACTCTTAGTAAAATATTAGAGAGGAAATAAAACCACTAATCTCTACCAACAGTCCGTATGAAAAATCAGCGGTTCCATTTCCAGGGCCGCATCTGAGGACGGCCACGAGAGGGCAATGCTTTCCTTTATAAGGGAAAGAAAGGCATGGGGAACAAAACACTGATGTGCAATGCTAATTTAGATGTATTCAGCAGACTGAATACAGTTTCTTATAATCCTGCATTACTTATATATTCTCTAAAAAATAAGAAAGTGGTGGCCAAGATGAATACAGTAATAAACTAAAAAAGGTGTGCATCATCACTATTCTGTAACCTTAAAGGTAGTCTATAGATAAGCCTATACAAGTTAAATATAAAACCCTGTTTATTCTTTCTAGCTAGTAACTTGAGAAATGAGATTTAGCAATTATTAATTAACTACCTGAAAAAAAAAAAAAGCATTGGACTTGTCATACTTAAACATCATACATACATTTTGAATGTTCCATTTAGATTCTATTTTTAAAAATGTTTGGTCAGTAAATGGCAATAAGACTATTAAGAATAAGCTAACTATTAAAGAAAACCTGACTAGCATTTCTGTATTTTTAATGTAGTTTTGAACTTCATCTGATGAATTTCATTTAAAGAGGAAATTCTGTCTTTTTAATCTATATGCTCATGAACACCAATGTGCTTTTGGGTTATCTACAAATTATGCGAGTTACACAGGGGTCTGACAGATAGCTGGGGATGTAATTTCCTCACTTGTCTCAAGAATGAACAATCAGTAAAGTTAATCAACATTTTATCAACCATGAGTAATATTTGAGTCTGAACAGAAAGATAATTTCAGCTCCAAAAGAAACTGCTGTATTTAGGTTTATAGACATGGGCAACTCAGTAGGAGCAATAGATTGCTGGGGGCTGGTTTGGATTTGAATTATCTGTGGTCGTGCTGGTGACTAAGAACAGGGGCCCAAGCTGGTGAAACAAAAACATGTTTCTGAATGTCACACACATTGCTTCGTGTTGGAGGTGAGTGAAATTCCTCACTGGCCTCAAAACTATGGGCAGGAATTTAGGTGGTTCAATACCCACCTAAAGGACATGGAAAAACTGATGAGATCAAGCAGCCACTTAATCACGTCCAGCATCGTACTAGACCAAGAGGCAAATGCCTTATTCAGCATCAGTGAAAAGCCTACAACAAATTTCAGTAGGATCACTTCAGGGCCTCATCACTACCATTTGAAAAATAAATGTATGCTTAATATATCCAAAAACATTCTTACTCATAAAATGTTGTCCATCCTGTTTCATCACTCTTCGTTGCTAAGAGACCACTGTTCCCGTTATAAGTCATTAATCCAAGTTCCAGGGTCTGCGTTGAAACTAGCTTGAGTCCACCATTAGTGCCAACAGCCAGCGTGACAATCTGATTATCTGGCATCAGTAAGTGGCGGGGCATTCCACTGGCATCCCGACGGACCTTCAAGGAGTTGCCATTGCTGTCCATCACCTCCGTGACATCGTTATCGCTGCTATAGGTGAAATTGTACAAGTACTCCCCGGTAACAAGGCTGAGAGTGTACTGGTGAATCCCGTCAGCATTGAAGACATACAGCTCCTGTTCTCCTGGAGATGCAGCTTCATATTGGTTAAAAGAATTAAGAATGGGCCTGTTTTTACTGACAGCCCTAATGCGGATATTTCCAAGATCAGCTATGTAGATGGTACCATCTGGGGCCACAGCTAAGGAAGATGGTGAATTTAAGATGGCATCAGTGGCATACCCATCATCCCCAGAATAGCAATTACAGTTGACATCATTTTTGCAATCACAGTCTGAAGCTGCCCCTGCAAGAAGGCATATTTCTCCATTGGTAGTTACCTGGCGTAGCCGATTAATTTTTTTTTCATCTGTCTCACTGATGTAAAGAACTCCTGTGTGTGAGATGGCAATGGCACTGGCTGATTCAAGTGCAGAATGAATAGCCAGTTTGCTAAGAGAGTAGTCTATACCAGGAACCTGGCAGTGCATGGGGCGTCCAGCAATAATGCTAACTTGATGGTTTTCTGTGATCCGTAAAATAACATTGTTCTCTAGGACATAAAGTGAGTTGTCCATGGGATTGACAGCGAGATCAGTAGGCCACTCCAGCCGTACCTATGAGTTGCACAAATTATTACTGTAAAACTCGTAACTGAAAAGTACACTTCTAGTGTTTAAAATTCCACGTGTAACAACAGCAAATTAGTGAGGGGTTTATCAGCGTAAATCATGAAACTAAGTCATGAACTGCAGCTACTTCAAACAATTATTTTCTTTTTCAGAAATATTAAAGCTATGTGCAGAGGTAACTTCCGCTAATTGTGTTTCTGTGCAAAGAATGAATGCTACGTTGTGAAAGCTCTACAATAATTACAGAAAAACAGGTAATTAAGACAATAACTCCCATTATCTCAACCTTATTTCTCTATAGTTGCATAAATAACCTGTGTTAACCACAGTAAAAAGATGGTTCACTCATTTCAGTAATGAATCAAATATGCTATCATCTTGTGATGCCTAATGTATTTCTTAAGTGGCCAAGCAGTCATCCAAAATAGATGCCCATCTCTTCTAATGCTGACAGGAAAAAAAGCAGCAAGAGTCTACCTGGCTGACATCCATGCTGGAATCGCAGCTTAGAGGTCGAACGGCCGTTAGGTCATTGGAGCCCAGCAGAGTCGATATAATTCCATTCTGATCCACTTTTCGAATCATCGTGGCATCAACAAAATACATGAGTCCATACTTATCCACTGCGATTCCTGCAAGTATGGAAAACAGGCCTCAGCAAAGCTCCTAGCTTCACGGTAGGCTTAATCTCATTAACGAGTTTACAAGATGGTAAAGTTTGTTCACTTCTCCTGCCTTCCAACTTGTACCTTTGGCTTCTGAGCCTGGTCCTGGAACCCTCCAAGTAGCTGTACTTCTGCTGAAGAAATGGCACAAGGCAGGTTTATCCTTTGGGGCTTTAAGGAAAAAAAACCCAAGCAAGTCCCCCAAACATACCAAGCTGTCAGCAGAATGCATCAACTTATTTCTAAATTTAAACTCTGTATGAAATATCACATAGACGCAATAAAAAAAAAAAACACAACCAAACAACAACAAAAAAATAAATTTTAATCTCAGAAATGTGAGGTACTGTTAGAATTCTTTTAGAATTGGTTCAAATGTTTTGGAAAATTAGTAAGACATTACATTCTTCCAGGATGTTCTTAAATTCTTTGACCTGCTACAATAAAGAATATGGGCAGAATATCTGGTGTTTTTAAATGACCAGGGTTTCAAACCTAGTAGGGGGAAAAAAAAAATAAAAAAGAAATGGTTAAATGCCTCTCACTTTGCACATCCTCAAAGAGGAAAGGCATAGAAAACAAAAGGAGGAACAGAAGGATGTTGTTGCCTGTCATGAAGGAGGGCAGGCTTTTTCTCACTTGACTTGCCTGCTTTAATTTGGTGCACTGTGTTGTCTGTCCATTTCTTGGGCTAAAATAAAATATTCATCTAAAAATTTTGCCTTAAAGTGGTTGCAGCACTCATCCCATTGCCCAGTCAGAGATACAGCTTTATCTTCTCAACTTCAATGAAGAGGCTTATCTTAAAGCATGCAAGCTGTGCTGTCCCACGAACACAGCTTGCACCTATAAACTGAAACTATTACCTGTACAAAGAAACAGAACCTCTCATTTTTATTCACTTTTACTATTATCTAGTTAGCTTCAACCAGTGTAAGAAAACACAAAGATGATTCAAACATCTGGCAATACATCTGAGTAATTCATATTTACAATTAAGATGGAAAAAAAAATCTTAAAAAGCAATACATTCCCAAATCTCTACATAACTTTTTGTTGTTGTTGTTAAAAATTCGTAACTCAAAAGGGCAAAAATTCTTTTTTTTTCCCCTCCCTATCTGAAGAAAAATGGAACACATAAAATAAAAGTTAAGAAAAATGCCACAGTAGGAAGATTTTCTTCCAAAATGCTACATTACAAACTGTATTTTCTTTCCCAGTTTACATGTTTGCTTCTTGGAGTGAGCGTTACCCTGCTAATTTGTGTTCTGTTCTCCTTTTGCAGCATTCAGTGTTGGGGTAATAAAGTTTGCTTTAACTAAACAAAGCACGAACACTTGCCAATCCACTGTAATTAAAGCACGGAATAAAAATTACCAAGCAAGTAGTGATTTAATTGCCAGATAATTATTTCCACATCCAGTCTAGCCTCACACAGTCATTTTCTCTGGCTTCTTTTACTACATTACCTCGAGGGCTCATTAGCGTTGCGTCCACTGCTTTTCCTCCATCTCCACATCTGGCTTCATCGAAGGGCAGGCATTGCTCTCCGGTCCCTGCTACCACTTCGGAATTACCAGCTAGGTCTTTTGTGCCAGTGAGGGATTTGACTCTGTATATCCGTCGACTGTTGGTGTCGGATACATAGAGTGAGCCCGAAACAGGGTCCACGGCCAGGTAGTATTTATGAGCGGGATTGTTGCTTTAGAGAAAAAGAAAGCATAGAACAGAACCAGCTGAGCAGTCTAAAAGCTTCACGGGCTTTCAGAGCTCAGATATTTATCAGACACACAGAGATCTGGAAAGAAAGTCTGACACCTTCCATACAGAGGTGGGATCTGAATAACTACTGTTAGAGGAGTTAATTTGATTAGGAACTGGGCAGTGATTCAGCAGGATTGTCATACCAAATCTCATTCTCCTTGCTACACCAAACGTTGCGTAATAGGTCCCAATAAGCCAAAGCCACACAGTGGACTTTCCTCTTCAGCTCTTTTAGCCTTTTAGCCCTTTAGATGTATGCCAGGTCAATCATTTGGCTTATGTCCAACTGTTAACATCCCCACCCGCAGGGTTTTTTTTTTTTTAATAGCTTCCCTTGAAAGGAGAAGTCATAGAAATAAGGTCAAAGAATCAGCTTCTGAGTTACTTATATTATGCCACAAGATTTGTGAGGTCTTGCATAAATAGAAGGCAGAAGCATAACAAATTTATTCCTAAAGCAAATTTGTTCTTATTCATTCTTATCAAGACTCTCATTTACGGTAGATGAAGATGGTTATGTAACTACAACCAGAGAGACCCCAAGTGTCTGACTTTAACTCCAAATCTTCTGTTACTGACAAACCGGTCTTCAGTTTGAGATTACAACGTGTGCTTATATGGAAAGCTACTTCTCTTATGAAATATATGTTTTTTGACAGCTTGTCACATTTTGGAACTACTTTAGCAAATCATCTGCAAATTGAGAAATGTCAATCTTGGCGATATATATACATTCACATACACAGAACTGCAGCGCAGAAATATTTTCAAAATCTTGCCTGGCTAGTTTAACTCAATTTAGTTGGAATTTAAGCATGATCTGAATTTTCCAGCCTTTGGAGCCTATGGGTGAGCATAAATAAGGTCAATGGTGATTTCAAAACATAGAAGACAAATGAAGACAGGAAGAAAAAAAATGAAGGTTACTTACCAGTAACCAGAGAGATTTGCCTCCAAATATCCACACTCCTAGTTTCAAGTGGCAAAAGTGCCCATCTCCAAGAGTGAGGATACGCAGAGATAAGTTGTGATGGACATAACCCATTTCTTGGTCAGATTCACTGGAAGTACAGTAAGGGCACTTTCGGCAGATGGATTATCGGCAGCACAAAGACAACTGCATTTATGTGGTCAAGACCAGATTTGGAGGAACGAGGAGGTGCAAAAATATCACTTTCTACAGTTATCTTCCTCTATGCCAGTCTTTGGCATACCATGATTTTTAGGTCAATAAGAGTTTGTTCTACAACTGTAGAAAGTAGGAAGGAGATCGGTTTGATCAAAATTAAATAGGCAGCAGTAATACCATCTGCTGAAGTCTAGGAGTGTAGAAATTAGAGATGAAAAAATACAATAAACAAAAAAAATACTTGGCAGTTTTATTTCATGCATGAATCTCAAGTACTTTATAAAGATGGGTATTATACCCATTTTACAGAGGAGGAAACTGAGGCACAGAGAGGTTAAGTGGTGTAGACAAGGTTATACAGGGAGACTAGTGACATTCCTGAGATCAGAGCACAATTTCTGTATTCCCCAAGTTCCTCTCCTCACCCTCAGCAGCAGACTGAGACTACTCTTCTCACATTCCTTCTCATCCCTCCAAAACAAAGCTTAATCTTCTCTGCCATATATAAAAAAATATTTCTTTCCACTTCTTCAGTCTCTCAAGTCTCTGAGCCATATGAACAACTGCACATTACTCATTGTATTGCATTTCTGCTCTTTCTTTTTCCACTATGCTTTACCCTTAACACTTGGGAACACAACTTCACTGTGACAGTAGTGCTGTGCCATGCTCCACTTTGCAAACACACCCAGATTTACAACAGGGCTTTCCAACAGCAGCAGCCAACACACCTACATGCTGCTGCTTGCTGCGTCTCTGCTGTGTTGCCTTGCTGAGTGCTTTTCACCTGGCTCTTCTGGAACATGTGGAGCCCCACGTTGGGGGATCAAACCAAATGGAGGCAGGTACAAGCTGGAGCACAGACGTACTGCTGGCTCAGTGGTCTGGGCTGCCCTGAACAGAGCCTGTAGGAGCTGCCCTACCGCTGCTGCAGGTTCAGCACAGCCTGACACAGGGCAGCAGCCACCACCCTGTGGGACTGGAAAGGTCTCTGGGGTTTTCAGATGTGATTTGCCAGCCTGTGCTTGCCTTCCTAAGCGAGCGTGCCCTTACTTCCCTTCAGCCTGCAGCTAGCCTTAGCTAAGTCCCGCTGTTGCAGAAGGAACAAGGTATGAATCAGGGTAAAGAACCACGGTAGAACACGCACTTATCTCCCTGTTCTCTCATGCAGTCCTACATGTGTCCATGGCGCTCACCCTGTCTTTCTCCCTGCAGTCTCCCTCAGGGCAGTCTTCCCAGGGTGTGGGTCATTAGCTTCTGTTCCCCATCAGGGGAGCAACTCGCTGGAGCTGCTGACCTGTTATATTTACTTCTCTTGATCTCTGTAAGGGAACAGATGGAGGAAGACTCTCCACAAAAGATATCCGAGGGACTTTGGCACAAGGACAACTAGTGGAAGGCAACATGCATTCACAGCCTCCAAAAACACCTAAGAGTTTCTTACCTCAAATAGTGAGATGTGTTTTACAAATGAATATAGTTCTCCAACTGGTATCTGAAAAACTAAAGATCTTCTCTTTTCTCTGTGCCATGGTAATCCTTTATTTGAATTACAGGAAATGAAGGAATGTACCTTGCTTTAAAAGATTCTCCCTAACACTGATACTGCTCAGAGGCCTCTGCCAATAATGCCTCTTCCTCTAACCTCCCTGGTGAGGGCAGCAGCTACCACCTGCAACCTCACTCTGGTCTGCTAGGAAGCCTGGTGCCTGACAGCAAGCGCAGGCAGCTTGTGCTTGCTATTCTTCTCATACATGCATCAGCAGTGTTAACAATAGCTTTTCTTGAAATATAACCAAAAAAGAGAAGCTGCTCAGAGCAAATTTCTAAGCACCTGGAAAATTAACTATGCTTATAATTGCAAATGAGGAGCCTCCAGCATCACCAGTAACCATCAGCAAATTGTGAATGAATTCATATAGATAAGAAAATCCAGTGGAGTTACACTTCCTATACCAAAATACATTATGAACAGGAAATTATATTGTTTACTCCAGACTGGCTTTTGCATCTAACTTATATGGCAGAAATGAAAGAGGTCATGGACAGAACAGTATGGAAGAGCTTATAGCAGCTCTCCTTGTTCTTGATCTGCAGGGTGAACAACCTTATCCACCTGGCAAGGTGTGACATGGAGGAAGGTACAAGTGTTTCCTATGCTGCTCACATCCAGAAAGCCTAGTGTTAAGAGGAAAACCCTTTTCTCCTAACATCCAGAAAGGTTACACCTCCCTTATGAGCCTTACAGTGACTCCATCTAGTGGTTGCACACAACCAGCCCCGTAGGCTGAGAAAAATCTCTAATGACTGGAAAATGCATTTTTGACCTATTTCCAGTTAGTGTTTTTGTGAACCTCTCTGGCATTTGTAAAACTGATGTTGTAGTTTACCTCAACCACTTAGACCAATTACAGACAGCAGTGAGAACTGTTTATATAGAAGTTAGCTTGGGGTTCATTATATTTGCATTCTACTAGAAAATTCTAATTACTGTCAGAACTTATTTGGTTGCTTTTTGACTACATTTCATAATTGCTAACGCTTATCATATTCATAACACACAATTAGCACATAAAATGTTTCTATACATGGTACATGAAGAACATAACGGTACACAAGAAGCACAACACAAAAAGCAAACACAATGAAGCAAACAAACCATATCAAATTATATGGGAAAGAGCTCGTGTCTTACCTATGTTTAAACTCTTTATTTCTTTATAGAAGGGGAACAGAAGGAAAAAGAACAAACAGTTAGCTGAAGAATAGATGGTAAAGCAAACATAGTATTTGTTTTATTTTACAAAAGGACACAGGAGAAGATATCTCTTTTTAGCACTAGCCTTAGCTTGGTTTATGGATGAAGAACGACTGAGAGTGATCTACTTGCATCTAGTTCCCTAGTATGACACCCCTTCCCTCATCCCCCACCCCCCTGTATGCTGCAGGAAGCTTTCTGGACCACTGAGAAATATACGTAGCTTCACATGGAAATATACGTAGCTTCTGGGCTAGGAGGGAGAGAAACTGGCAGTTTTCTGAATACAGAAGTGAGAGTGGGGAAGCACTGGGATTAGGATATTCTCAGACAGCTCGTTGAAACCTCTTTAATCAAAATAGAAATAGCCTGTTGGAAAACTAAACAAATTTCTATTACACAGTTTATTTTCTTCTCCCCCAGACACTAAAATAACTGCTCAAGGCGAGTTTGGCTGCTACTTGGTAGCATTTTTTGTAGATTCTAGTTAAGCCAATCAAAACAAATGTTAGGGTAAAGAAAAAAAACACCTTTTAAGTGTGCAGTAAGATACTGTGTAATGGGAGATGTGTAGCATTAATTGATACCTAGTTTTCTGTCTGGACACAAGCCAGAAGAAAAGCACCCTCTACTTCCCAGAAGTAAATTAGTACATTCTCCACACTACAGGGCTTCACTGTCGTTTTCTTTATAGGAATACAAATTGAATAAAACAGTGAGGTGCATGACTCCTGAGCTGAAGAACTCAGTGCACAGCCCCAAACTTGCAATACCAATGTTAAGTGTGACATGCAGCACTTCTGAGCCAAAATTTCTATTAGCCACTCCGATCAAGTACCTTCAGAAATGACAGTGCAAAGGAAATATGCACGCTGGCTTATTCTGACTTTTAAAGATTTATATTGGCTTATGTAAAACCCAAATTATACCTATTGTTAAATCTAAACAAAGTGATACATTTAGTGTGTAATGGTTATGGAAACACTATTTGCATATTATATGAGCTATTTGATAGTAGCTGAAGACTCATTCTCATTCATACTTAGATAGTTAAGAGTTTGAAGATTTAAATCATTTAAGTCATACGTGCTTTGAAGTGACCACTGAATCACAATTACTTCTGTAAGTGATGTTTGCTGCAATGAGCCCTAATTCCCTTCAGAGAACAGGGTATGGAAAAGATCATTGGAAATCCTAATAAAGTGGGTGTCAAGTCATTTGTAGCTGTCCAACAGTAATCAAAACACAATGTCATAGCAGAAGCTAAAGAAACTACTCTATGGAAAACAGACTTTCATAAAATAAAAGAGAACACGGACAAGAGCAGAAACAGAAGATAGGCTTCTTAATCTTTACTGCTGTCCTTTCTGCTCACACACTCTGAAGTGTCTAAGTTGTTCCTTGCATAGGAAGAAAGCAAAATTCTCTGACGAGTAATGTCATAAAGCTGAAGATAACATTTTCAAGTATCTGATGTTCTACAAAAGTTTGTCAATGACTGGCATTTGGAAGTGAGATGGATATAAATGCCTTTTAATTATCCTAGTTTGAAAATGTTTCTCTTCACCTATATAGCTGTAGTCCTATTTGCTAGAAAGCTAGACAGACCTGAATTAGTTGGAAAAAAACACATTGGCATATTCTATGTAATGCAGAGTGATGTAAGTGTTTAAAGATAAACACTGTTAGATAAACACTGATATAAGTGTTTATAGCAAGTCATACAGCCGTACCAGCTACCTTCTGTGGTCTGTGCTGAGCTGCCAGCAGGAAACACCGGACGATTTTGACTTTTTTTTTAAACCTCTGGATAATGAGGCAGCCTGATGGATAGGTGCCAGAGAGGGATCTCTGAGTAGAACTGGCCTGAATCTGATCTCTTTTCTCTTAATATAAATTGGAATTCACAACAGTGACATCAACAGAATGACATGAATGGAAGAGAGGTGTGAAATAGAGCTAGGCCTCCCATTCCGTAACAGCCCAATCATTTTGCATTTTCCCCCACTAATTAAAAACTAAAAGCACAGTAGAAGCAGAGGAATTGGCTACTGGTCATATCATAAAAAAAAAGAAAAAAAAAGACTAATGACCTAAATTCGCTCAACGTGTTTAGCAGCTACATCCAGTTTACAAGAACACTATTCTTTTGCCTGAGTGGGCTGCAGAAGTATCAGAAGACAGCCAGTGCAAGATGTTTTTCCTTATTTTTCTGCCAAATAATCAATAGTGTCGTAACAATAAAAAACAGTTACATGAGTTATGGTTTGAAGCAATAGCTCTTGCCTCTCCTAGAGGAATGAAAAAAGGAGATGAAACAGAAATGGGTGAAGTGGTACACTCTACACTCATGCCCTCCCTATTAAGTGACCAAATCTTAATGTTTTTTTGGGGAATAGAGATATGATCTTGGAAAGAGTTTTGATGTTACAAAGTGACTCTGTATGTCAATCTTTACTTCACTTGCCAACCTACAGATATAAGCTTACAAGAATGGGAAGGAAGTTGGAAAGTGCCTCTCTACATCATTGATATGAAAACCTCCCTTCTAATTTCCCGAGACTTCTTTGTTTATCACTGTGGCTCAATACCTTAGGACAGTCAGTTCTGCAGTTATCAAACAAAACTAAATGATGTACTGTAATGAAGGGAGATCGTATCAAATGATAACCACCAGGAAAGAACAAGATGGTGTGTACTACTATACTTTTAAAAAGTTTGTACTATAGTCCTCTATATTAATTAGCTCTAACTCTAGTCTGATTAGCTACAAAGTTTGAACTATGCATTTCTGTGCCCCATTTCTCCACTGGAATTTAAATAGGTTGAAAGTGACAATGTTTTACAAAATTATAAAAATAATGGTAAAGGCTGATTTAAGCACAGGCTGCAGAATTGAAGTGCTAAGATTAAAATCTTACCTCAGCTCCAATATACTAGTAACATTCTTGGATGGGAAGATACGGCGAATATAGTTAAAATCTCCAACAAAGAGACTTCCATCAATTCCCACTGCCAGTGCTACAGGGGCCAAAAGCTTATTTCCTTCTGCAAGACCATTGCAGCTAGGACAGGATATGCTTCTTCGGCGCCCATTCCCCATAATGCTGGTTATCACAGCTGGCTGTTGAGTTAGAAACTGATTTTCTCCATTGCCTTTGTGCAATATACCTAATAACAGACAGGAGGAGAAGTGGTTATTACAGTCATTTGTTACAGGTGACTTCAGGTAGTTCTCCTTTCAACAGCTGCTGTTAAGGACTAAACAGTGAAATGACTTCAGCACCGGTTCTCTAACAGTACAAAAACAGTGAAATAGGTTTGCAGTAGAAAACAATAAAGGTGTAATGAGGATTCTCTTTTAAAGCACACACACTTAAACAACTACAAACACAAACCCAAACTTAAACCCACGGTGCTTCAAAAATACCATCAGACATCCTTACAGCCTGGCACAATTATTAAACCGTCTTAATAACTGGGAAGTGAGGAAGGAAATAGCAGAGAGGAAATGTTCCTTACTAGTGCACCCAGATCCATTGAATCCAATTTCTTATGTTACATTTTGTTTGGAATTTTGTTCCAACCTCACTTTTCTCTTTCCCCCTCCCAGTCTTTCTCATTTTCTTCACGACACAAATGGAGATGCCGAAAAAGGGGATAGTGCAGAAAAGGAAAAGATAGGAGAAAGAAAGATGAAACTCCCAAAAGGGCTGCTCTGGATTGCTGATGAAAGACAAGAGGGGAACTAGTGTTAAGGACCTTTATTAGATTTCAAGAAATGCATTTAAGATGGGTTCTCTCTTTTAAACATACTTGTTCTAAAAGTAGATACCTGTTCTAAGAAAGGAGTGGATTCTCTGACAGAGTGACCAATTTCAACACCATTAAAGGTTGCAGAAATCTGGTCAGAAACTTTTAGCCACATGGTCTCTTGGAAATATAGTTGCATGATTCTAATGTGAAGCAACTGGCTCCCCAGGGACAAGAACTGTTGCTATCACTGATGACAGCAACAAATATCATGCTCTATCCAAATGGCCATCTCAGCAGTGTTTGATTTTCTGCACAGCACTTGAAGTGTGTTCAAATAGCTTGATCTTGCCTATTCTGAACATTACTTTTGATTTCTTGAGTGACAGTATATTCTGCAATTGTTAATGCAAGACAGAGCGGGAAGGCTATAGAAAACACTTTACAGGAATTAAATGAAATATATGCCAAGCATTCAACTCCTTAGGAGTCTCTGGATAAAATGTGAAGACCAAGAATATTCAGGTTAGGGTACTTAAAGAGAAGTGAGGAAAAACCAAGCAGGTGACACAAGGAAAAGACAAACAAGAATCGGTATCTTGTCACAGTCTCATACTCCTTTTAAACTCTATCTCAAATAAGAAAGGAAAAAGTCAAAGAAAAGGAACTAGGAATGGATGTGGTTAAGATCAGACAAATGGGGAAGGATGACAGGAACTAATTACAAGCAGATAAATGAACAACAGAATAGAGGACAAAGATTTGGACGTCTATAAATTGATGTTTTGTAGGAGGGTAAAAAATCTGTTGAAAATCTACAGAAATTTTCTGACAACTGAAACATGTCCCATTCCTTACCAAACTAAAGAAGAAACAAAAAGAGTGAAGAAATTTCATTTTTCAAAGGGTAAATATAATGTAAATAAAAAGTGTTCCCAGACAAAACTCCATACACGGAAAACATGTGGAACTAACTCACCACTCTTGACATTAAGTACATGATGCTTATCCAAAGACCATCCTCCTAGATTGGAAGGATCTAGTTCAAATCCTTGCAGCAGCGCTGTCCTCTTCTCCCATAAAATCAGACTGGGGCAAGTCTCATATTCAAAACCCACAGAAACTGAAAAAAATAAAAATAAAATCTAATATACTTGGTGAACAAACACTAAATTAAATGTCCAGGGCATATTCAAATGGATTAGCATTCCAGTTCCCCTGCCCCTCAAAAAGATGAAGTGATTATATTCCCCTCTTTTCATCTACAATATTAAATTCAGATCTTTGACTAGACACAAATTTGAAACTTCATTCATATGTACTCTGCAGGGATCTGATCACTTTTCTTTGAAAAGCTGGCTTTGGGAAGTGACTGGTTTGGTGAGAGGAGAGTGAGAAATATAATTAAAAAAAGATAATAAAATTCTCCTATCAGATAACAGGACAAGATCAAACTCTTAATTTGCCAGATGTTCACAGCATTTATTGTGTTCACTTTACATGCCATATTTCAAGGAGCAGTGAAAATTTTGTGTGTTTTTAAGCACACACAGAGTTAGCATTACTCAGGAAAGCAATATCCTATGCAATAATGTAAGAAAGAGAAGCTGCAGCAAAGATGATTTTAGAAAAATATGGAAAAGAACTATGATTTAAGTAAGTTTTTATTTCCACACTGGCAAATCTCTAATGCACAGTCTTTAGCACTGTTACATCAATTTTTTTCTGATATTCAAATTAAATTGAAAACTTAAAAATATTGTGATGATCAATGACTTTCCTAGCCACTAGAATGAAAAACTATAAATAAGGGAACTAAAAATATCTGTAAAACTGTTAGACTGAACAGCATTATAAAAACACTATTTTATTTCAAATGGATTACACTACGAAAGGCTGGAGTAACAGTATGCATGAGACTCCCAACGCACCAAAGAATGCCAGTCAGTTCGGATATGAGATTTATTTATTAACTGAAAGAATATAAAGACAGTGATGTACCACATTTTGCCTAAGTCCCTGTGGCCAGTTTTTCCAGTTGGCAGGTCTAAAATTTCTAAGTCAGCTACTGATCAGGAAACACGGATATGGTGGTAGACCCTCTGAATGTGATCTTTTAAATATGTAAAGGAAACATGCTGCATAGATTGCAGCATAATTTGTGTGTGGAAGACAAGAACTGTTTAGTCTACATTTGCTTCTCCATATAAAATCTTTGCAGTTTTCTTTCTAAAAATTGCAAGTGTTTGGAAAGTTTTTGAGCTTGCACATGCTGACTTACCTACAGCATCTGACAACCCATAAACCTTCTGACCATATGCATCTGTTTTGTCCCAGATAAATGTATAAGCCAAGTTGGGAGATGCCTGAAATGATTTTTGAAATAGATGCCCTTCTACTGCTACCATCAAATGAACTTTGATCAGATTCAGTGGCACAAGTGACTGAGTCATGATGATCTTAAGTAAGGATTTATATCCAGCAGTACGGGAACTCAGGTAGTTGAGCTTTATACTTGAGCCAGGGATCTCAATTTCTTCATGAAGAACCTGAATAGGAAAAAGATCAAACATTTTACATGATTGCTTTTTTATTTTTTAGAATAGTATCTCTGCATATTTTTTATGAACAGATGATTTTCTTCTAGTGGTAATGGCTATCTTCAAATCATTACAGTGACAGAGCTCAGCTCCTGTTTCTGGACAAAAAATTATTTGGTCTCTCTCTCTCTCTCTATTTTAAAGGGAGTCCACTGCAAAAGCACAAATAAGAACAAGAGTTTTATTGCAAGTTATATGCAAGAGGAATAAAGGAAGACACAGCTATAGGAACCTGCAATTTCCACTAACAATTTGTATGCAGTGAACACTGAATAAAGTAGTGAAAACAAGTGAAGTTTTCCTTTGTCCTAAATAACCTGTAAGAAAGCTGACTGTGACCAGTAGTGTACACCAAGCCACTGCAAAATGCTCTTGAAACACCTAAGCTGTCAACAGAAATACACAGATGTACTTGATAAGTCGTATGATAATGAGAAGGTGCAAGGTAGTCAAGCATAAATGTGTCTGGGTGAGATAAACTTAAGGAATCACCTACAGACTCCATTAGAAAGCTCGATATCTGTCAGAAATAATGCAACCCTACAGAGGTATTTGTTATAACAATTCCAGGGGACAAATGGTGATTGTGGCAAGTGCTTAGGTCAGCAGTAGCATCTGACCACTGATTTTATAACCTTTTCACTCGCGCCATTCTTACCTGGGTTTCTGGTACAATGGGATTTCGGCCAGGAGCATCACTGAAGAAAGTGGAAAGTGGTGATGAAATGATGACTGGATCAGGACGGACAAATCCACTTAGATCACAGCTGGGAATGGAGTTCTCCTCTGTCTTCATCACGAGTGTGTCCATGGCATAGAAGCTATTCCACGGCAGCCATACTGTCCTTTCCTGACTCATAAATGGGGCCCGTTCAAAGTGCAAAGTTAGGGATGCTCCACCATTTGCAACCAAGTCAAACCTAGAAAAACATGGGGTTTATAGGTGATGAGACTGAATAATTCCAGCGATAACATTCCTGGCTAATGGAGTATCATAGCAATATGTGTATTTTAAGTGTCATGCTTCAAATTATTGGTAATGGGATGTGAACCTCTGGTAAACAACTGTCTGAATGAAATACAGTCAAGACAAGCAGCAATTTGTAGTCATCTGGACAAATGTTGTTCCTATACACATACATTAAAATAAATTTCAATAAAAGAACAAACCGCCACATTTATTATCACTAGTCACCTTTATACATAGAACCAGCAGAGAAACCAAATTCATACAGAGCTGGACGCTGAATTATCCCTTTCCTAATAGATGCTGTCCTTCATGAAACAGAATGGGACAGGTAGCAGTAAGAATAGTAACGAAAAGTTTTGCTGTTCCTGTTCTACAAATAAGATTAAGAATTCCTGTCTCCAGGATAATTGATCTATCATTTTTCAGAGAGATTAGATATTTCCTCCCAAATCCCTGTGATTATATAATCACAGCAGCAGTGCACAGCTCTGCAGGCATTTTGAAATCTGTCCTGAAGGCAAAAAAATACTTCTAGGTTGTACTGACAACCGAACTAGTTATCAGTTGTTTCATGTAAATACTGGCAACGTAACAAATTACTCAATGATTTCATTTAGATCTAAATAGAGTTCAGCTCATACATTGCTGTAGTATTAAACCACTGAAATCAACAATGTTATACTTTTATTGTAACAGCAGATATGTGGACATGAAATATTCTGTAGTTCAATTGACTCATATTAAGTATTTCGATTCAATAGTTTGCATGAAAGATCAAGAAAAAACGGCAAATGTTTACAATGTATGTGTCATAGATATGCTGTTTTAGTTACCACAGCCAGTAAACTATATAAACCATGACACATTAATTTTGGGTTTCTGAATTCATGCACATTTCAAATCAGATAATACAAGGGGGAAAAAAGCTCTTCTTTGCACAGCAGGAAAATGTCTAAATATATTCGTTTATGATCTTTTGAATATATTCTACCCTGAAGAAACACAAAATATAGTGGATCTTCAAAAGGAAAGAGAGACAGAAGGGAACTTTTAACAAAATATGTTATTCTAAAATGATACTTTTTTTTTTTTTTTTTTTTTTTTTCCAGCAGCATTAGCCTGCCTTGCATTGTAAACTAAAACATTGCTGGTCTATGCCGGGTATTTCTGTAGACCACAAATGTTTTCATAGATACAGAGAAATTTATTTGAAGGGAGTCTGACTGCTAACGCATTATTATCAGAAGTCAGCCTTTTCATATTTACTTTCATTTAGTATTCAAAATGTCATGTGAAAAAATACTTTTGTGTTTACTTAATAGCTCGTCGCCCTGGGAGGAACGCAATGCATGGTACCACATGGTTCCATTAGATTGCACCATCTGTTAATCAGCAAAGATATTACATAAAAAATGGGTCCTCAATGAAACAAGCAAACTCACGTGCCATCCTGACGAGTGATGGTATAGCCGTACTTTGGATATTTGACAAATGACACATTGACCCCAACTAGAGGCGTTCCATCTGTCGTCACCACTTGGCCTCTTATAAGAGACACAAGACTGAAGAAGAAAGATAATTAAAGGTATTGAAGTTAGTTATGAAAACAGTTACAGTGTTTATAAACTGAGTAGTGGAACATTTGTGCCTCATTTACTCTAAATCCGATTTACTGCAAGGTTTATTAGAAAACTGAAGATACCATGATATTGCCCAGCTCTCTGTATATACTTAAATCAAGAAAATGCTGTCTATGCAATATGGTCTGTACATACGTAATGGGAGGTAGCGCCTTCCCTTGGGCTGGAATGCAAATGTGATTGCCTAATGAGGCTTTGCAAAGGAGAAATTGGAACAGAAAGCTACATCACGTTCAGCCAAGCCACAGCTCTGACCCTGAGGTCCCACTGAAATGATGACTAGTCACTTCTCAAAAAACAAAAAAAGCTGGCTGGGTACAATATGATGTTTCTGGATGCCTAGCATACTTCAAAAACATGGCGTAATGCCATACCTGTTTTATATAACTTGTTTTCCAAATTAAGGTGCGTGTACCTTTATCTTAGGGAGCATCACACATTTGTACACTGCACTGGGTCCTGATCTGTAATCCTTGCTTTTCACTTTGTCAGCAGAAGCGAGAATTTGATTCAAGGCCAGATTGATTCACAGGCAAAATAAACAGGTTTCTTAGCCAACAGGTTACCTACTTTGCTCAAACTAAAGGAGAGTAAGACTAGTTATTCCTCTACAGTAAGGCATATTCAGTCATCTTCTCTTCTGAGAGTGCTTTGCTGCTGGTGAGTGCTCAGCAGGCAGAAACAGCCCACCCAATTGCATTCGCAGCCTCCTTGGCACTGGAAGGAGCAAGCCCCACTTTTCCCCGCTCTGCTGCTCTCCGGCATGGTCAGCCTGCTCCTGCCTCTCTCCTCTGCTCTCCCAGCTGGAGAGGGCTCTCCATCTCCTGGCCCCTTTCCCTTCCACCTTCCCTGTATCCTGAGGGAAACCGGTGAGAAAGGGAAGCTGCACAGTAAAAGGGAGATGAAAAAGAGAAGCTCTGTGTAGATACGTTTCCATCTTCAGTGGAAGCATGAAGAAAAGGGAACATGATCCTGAAACATGGGGAAAGTTAAACCTCACTGTAACCCCTAATCTCAGAGACCACTACACTTAGTTTTGCTGTAGCCCTAGGTGAAAAGATTTCTATTTCAGCACTAAGTGCTTCCAGCACGGTCCACCAACTCTCATGTGTTGCTACAGAGTGAGTCAGAAAATCAAAAGCCCCATTTCTGAACTGCCTTTGCACTGCAGGACTGGAGCTGCCCATGAACCTTACGAGGCTTCGGGCACATCGACACACACAGAAACCTGACAAGACAGATACTGAACCCCGATTTCTGGACCCAGTCCAAGCTGTTGGATGAGGGGATTAAACTGACCTGTGTTTTGCCAAAACCTCGCAATATTTAGTTGAATGCTGGGACAGCTTATTTATCCCCTATACATGCATTTCTAAAGCTATTTACTTATTGGAGAATATTCATTTTCATTAGTAATATCAGGGATTGTTTTTAGGACTTTTCTGTTATTTCTGAAATGTTCAAGATGCTGTGATGCACATTTCTAACTGTATTATACTGGCTGTTTAACAATTATTTCCTAATATTTTTATTCCAAACAAGGGAGAACATTTACGCCAATAAATGAGTTTCATAAAAAAGAAACTTATTCATGAAAATGAGTCATTTGAGTAACCAAAACATTACTTTTCTGTAATGTAACTTTCAATGATTTCTTGACCTTTCAGGCCAAACTTGATTTTTCTGAAATCACCATTTTCTAACACAATATGGAATTTATCAGAAATCCATACCTTTTTGAGAAAGTCTATTTGGAAATAAATCCAACCAAGATGATTGTCTTGGCATTATTAATTTTCCTTGAATTATTTTATGTTTTTTTTTAAAAAAAAACAAAACCCACAAACAGTCGTAGGAAGATAATTACACAAGTTACTATAGGGGAACAGTGCAGAAAACAGATTTAGAAATAAATCATCCTATGGCAGAAGACAATTAGTAAGGTTCGTGACAACTTTTTCTACCTTCAAGTTCACTATTTCAGGAAATAACTTGAATAAGAAAATTCTCACCAGTAAACCTTTTTATTTCTAAAATGAAGGAATACTGAAAGCAATGGATACTAAAATTTGTAGCTAAAATCCAGATCCGTATGAAGTACTATTTGACTAGAAGTCAGACACACCACACCTTCACAACTTAAAGTCTAAGGCTAATTTTAAAATGTGATTAATAGGCCATTCAAAACAACATGTTAAAATGTGTGAGGTACTTGAGATGAATAAAACAGAACTAAGAAAACCATCACCAAGAACTCTATAAAACTTAATTTTTAATAAATCTAAAATTCAAATTGCAATTTTCCAAAAGAGCTTCAGCTCTGAAGCACCCAGCTCCTGCTCAGTCTAGATTTGTAATTGTTAGACTGTCTTGAAGACTCCAACCCATATCCACACATATATAGTTTGATTATTTCTGAGCAAACTGCTTGGAAGTAAGATGGGTGGTTTTCAGCATTTTCAGCAGCTTTTTTTTTTTTTTTTTTTTTTAAGCACTGACTATAAAGAAGTGTATTACAGCACTATTTACATGTACCCTTCTAACTATTAACTAATTGACATTTCCCATTCTTGCAGACTGCAGTCTTCATAAATGATAAAGCTCAGAAGCTCTTGCTTAGTGGAAGAAACCTTCTAGGTGTTGCCGGTATGTTAAAATGCTAATAAAACTCAGTGTTGTAAAACAAAGGCAACATTACAAATTGCCCTTAGAGTGCCCTGAAATGGAAACACGTGCAGCACCTGAAAGCAGCATCTCATGTTAAAACATGAGTAAAAGCTCCGAGAGAAATTTTCCCGTACAATGCAACTGCACAAATGCAATGTCAAATTTATAGCTGCTACCTGCTGTTGAAGGGATTTTCTCCTGGAATGATATGAGTGCTGTCCTTCCCCACTAAGAGCTTGATTCGATCATAGAATGACTTCACAGCTGGTGAACCAGAATGGCTCTGTTGTATGATGTCAAGAGGATCACGAGAACCCCGGCACAGCAGGCTATTTTGACAAGTAGACTGGAGGCAGCAATCTGGGTCTAGGCAGTCAACCAAGCCATCTGAAAGGTAAGAAACATCAAGATTCAGCCAGCTGCACAGTGCTATCAAGCAATAATATCTAATGGACCTCTGAAGGCACCGGGAAGAAAATGTGAATGATTTCTCTTCGTAACACCTCTACACCACAAAACCAATTGGTAATTGAACCAACAGTACAACAAAGATAAGACTTTCTGAAAGTACACTTGTTAAACATCATTAATTAATAAATTAAAATGGAATCCTCAATGGGGAGACCAATCTGCATAGTTAGATGAATCAAAACTACTTTTAACACATGAAGACAATATCTAGCACATAGGTTTCATCACTCAACGGCATTCTCTTTATGGAATTTTCCTCATTCACTTTATGGAATTCTACTCTAATTTAGAAATTAATAACCATTTACTTTAAATATTATAATCTCTAAGAATTTAGAAACATTCATTCATCCACTATCAAGAAATCACAAAAATGAGGCATCTAATCTGCAATCTCTTCTTAGTCTGTAAACTTTCAGAGACTCTCCAAGGCATACAAGTCTGATTTGCTGAATACAGGTATGACCTAGGCACATGCGGGACACTATACATGAGAAAGAACATTCCAGTAGGTTAGTTGACAGAAGTCCTTTAGATTGATATTATGACTCATCTATTTTCAAGTTCTTCAAATACACAACAGACTGCCACTATGTTACAGAGCGATAATTGGAAGGGAAAAAAAAAGAAAACAGCAAACCACCCTATAAGAAGCTTTCTCATTTTACAATTAACCTGAATGTCCAATGGATTGTGTGTGTCTGAAATGACTGTTTCTGATTTAAGAACTAAATTGCCATGCTACACTGACAACGTTTCATTCAGCTCACTATGGACATTTAAGTTAGACAAACCTACCTTGTTGTGAGAGCTATATGTTTCTTTAAGGTCAGTCGCCTATTCACATTCAGAGCTCCATTCATCTTAAAATCCTTTCCAACACAGAGTTTGTTGTTGTTGTTGTTTTTGGCTACAGTGCATATTCCACCTATTTTGTATAATCATTGTGAAGACACCATCAGCCTCAGATTATAACTCAAGCCAGTTTCCCCATCAAGTGCTGAGAACATTTTCTCAGCATTCTGCTCTTTTCTTGGTCTGTGATACCTCTACAACTCAGCACTTAAAGCTGCCCACTGTTTAGTCCACTCAGTTCTTTTATTCAGACAACTGTCAGCCAAGAGAATCCTATCAACATATTAGTAATAGCAGGAGCAAAACACAGGATATAAATTACTCCCTTTGAAAAATTTACATTTAGCTGTTACAGCTGCCTCATATTTTTACCAGACCTGTTATTATAGGTGAGCATATGTTATGGCTGTAATGACCTCATCAGGCAGCAGATTATGGGCTGCTGTGACCAAACACTTCTGACGACACCGTGAACTTTCAATTGGCATATCAATCTCTCAGTGTCCTGTCAGTCACGAGAATCACATCTTTATGCTACCAAGCCCCCTTGGATATAGTCTGACATTGCAATCTTCAGTAAATTACCCTGTCACTGCCAATCTTACTGTTATCTCACAAACAATCAAGCAGGCAATCAAACTGCTCTGAACTGCCAGCTAAGGACCCGGGAGGCTAGAAACATTTCCATTCACTATCGGGGAGAAACCTGTCTATAAGTCATTTCATGTAGGAAGGTTTCTATGCAATTATGGGAGCTCATACTTGCACACTTTCATATGCTTAGAGGAATATTTAGGAAAGACAAGCATATACAATAACATAAATATGCTCATGATTTACTTGTTTTGAACATTATGGCTTTTTAAATGCATCGCAACGAGCTTTCTTATGAAGAGTCTCAGAGAGAGTAATCTTCTTCTTACCCTGAAAAACCTTCAGTAATGCCTTTGTTTTACAGTCACAGAAAACATGCATGGTCTCCTCCTGCTGCAGCCCAGGATACCACTGGCCTTCATTGCTGCACGGGCACAGTGCTGGCTCACGTTCAGCCCGGGGTCCACCAGCACCCCAAGTCATTTTCTGCAAAGCTGCCTTCCAGCTGGGTGACCCCCACCATGTGCTGGTGCATGGGCTTGTTCCTCCCCAGGTGCAGGACTTTGCACTTCTTCTGTTGAACTGTGTGAGGTTCCTGTCAGCCCAGTTCTCCAGCCATATTGTACCATTAAATACGAAATTTAGCAAACTTGCACCAACACTTAGTTGCGTTGGACTCAGTTGATTAAAACAACGGCTAGAAAAAAATGTACCTTCCGTTAGAGAAAACTGCCATAAGCATGAATTTTAATTGGAATTCAGGACTTTGTTTTTAATATATATTTCAGAGGTTGTCATCTTCCAGATTTCCTCAGGCACGCTGAATTATTTATACGGTTAATTCAATGACAAAAACTTCACCATCAGCCTCATCATCAAGATATTTTTGCTTTTCCGATCATACACATCTGAGTTTAAAGTTAGCAGCACTCAGACTCTGTATGCTACAGGAAAGGCAGTGCAGAGGGAGTTAAGATGGTGCTAAACCTTCTCCAACAATTTGAGACCAAAAGAAGTCCTGACTTGGCTTTAACTGAGAAGAAGGAAATGGGAAACTTGGATTTAATTTAAACTGGTAGTACAAGATGAGCTTTCCATTACTGTTCTCAGTTATTCCCAAATCTTTTCTGAAACAAGGTTAGTGTCATGGGATTCCTCCTGAAGACTTCACATCTGCTAACACAGATGCACATTTCTTGACCTTCTGTGAACTGTTACATAAACTTTTCGGCAGATTTAACCCAAGGCAAAAAGCAAAATTTTAAAGTATCGCATGTAAGAAAAATAATCTACTTGTGCACTCCTATATTTTAAGATGAATTTTGAACACCATTACAAGGTCTAAAAAGCACACAGCAGAAACAGTGAGACATATATTATTGCTAGTGCATCTAGGAGCTCTCATCTTCCATTGTCCTGATCACGTTCAGGTGCTTGGATTCCAAAATCATGCTATACCTTTCTTTGGAAAGTTGACATTGAGTTACTGGCATTTTGTTTGTTTTGCTTTCAAACTCCTACAAGGAAATTATTTTTAGTCTCCACTCTTCACCAAATATAGGTTGTGCTCCTGGTTCAATGCATGATGCACGTTGGATTGAGCCACCTCTGACCTGGCATCCAGCTGCCTGACAGAATGCTTTCTCTACACAGCAGGGGACAATTCTGCTTCCACAACAAAACTTATGAGCACATGCTCAGTAGAGGGCATCCTTACACTTCACTAGCTTCAGAAGCCAGCAACTTTCAGAGTGTAATTCCTGGAAAATTTTCTTTTTCCAATAAACATTTCAGACCGATGATTAAAATGGAGGTGGGGGGAAGCGGGGAGCAGCAGCTCCTATAAGCCCTGAGGGCAAAAGGGCCTTTGATCACTCTAAGGGCAAATTAGTTAATTTATCATGATCCGATTTTAATTATGTGTAGTATTAATATACCCAAGGTGAAAGAATTAGAGATGCTCTATCAGATTATCAAAAGAGTACGTCTCCTCTCTGCCAATACAGAAATATTTTAATCGAGCTCCAAAGCTGCATGCAGAACTGTTTTCACGGACAGACTATTCCACTGCCCAATCCATCTTATTACGAGGACGTTTATCTAATATTTAACCCAAATTTCCACTTTGATATCTTGATCTAATTGCTGTTATATTGGCGTACATCACTCAAAATAACTCCTCAGAAGTTCCTGGTGTTAACAAGAAAGGAAATTCTTCTAATCCTGTTCCAGCCCTACACCTCAAATGGCTTAGCCTAACTGGAAGGGCTTTCTGTAAATTGTCAGGATATTCATTATAAACTGGATTGTAAATCCAAAATGGTGGTAAGGTAGAATAAACCTGGGCTTCTGTGAGCTGTGCATGCCTCTGAATGCCAAATAACTCCCTAATGAGGTTTTTAAGAGCCCTGGAATCTGACATTGGCGGAGCAACAGCTCCACTTTCCTTGCCCACTCAGGACCCCTGCGCTGCCCAGAGCCCTTGCAGTCAAGGAAACGTAGCCACAGCTATACGCCGGGCACTCGGTCACCCCTCAGACCCTGGCAATGCTGGCAGACTATTGATGCTCCAACTCCAAACCACAAATCACCAGCAGAGATGACTGAGAGGGCTCCAAGATAAAAGCAATATTTGGAAAAATTCATGCAGTTCCGTGGGCACGTGGATACCATGCCTACAGAGCCACTGGTGGCTTTCTAAACCATGGGATTTGCAGTCACTGAATTTCTTGCTTTCCCTTCTCCATGGGTTATAAGAGCATGTTACTGTAGTAACGTAACCCATGGGGGACACTGTGAGGATAAGCTGGCTAATGTGTGTAAAGACGATTAGAGGCTGACATGAAGTTTTAACAAATCCACACACAAGTACACTCATTAGCTCTTGTCAAACTTATATAATGTGTAGTTTCAATACGGATTTTATATTTGAGCCTACATGACTCACTCTGGCCCCCATCCACAACAGATTTCAACTACTCATTACATTTAATGTTCTAAAAGTGACTATTGTACAGGCTCTGGGAAGGTACTTTCTGCGCCAAGAGTATTCTGGGTATTTATATTGAGAACTTCATAAAATCTTTTGTCTGTGCTGATTTAGAGACCCCTGCTGAGGCAACGCTTGTTGAGGCAAGCTAAATTACATGATTTGCTTTTGCGCTGTGGAATACTTGTATTATCTTAAATGTCACGAGCCTGATGCAGTATCAAGTCAGAGGATTTGTAATTCTCTAAAAGCAATTTTTTTCTAAATGTTTATTGCAGGAAGACACTTCTCTTTTCTTTCTATTTTCTTTCTGTCTAATTTCAGAGATGAGTTTTCTAAGACAACTTAAATAAACAGCCTTTCAATCAGTCAAGTGCACTGTCCTGACAGTGAACTTCACTAGAAATGTATTTTGCTCTTGAATTGAAGAGAATTCATACTGTAGCAGATAGCTGGCTTTCTCTCATTCATTATCTTTAATGCATTGTGCCAAACAGAATTACCGCCAACTGCATTTCTTGGAGTTGTTACAGCTATATAGTAACGAACTGAAGGGCAAAATTTGTCTTCTGAGATATGCACAACTCTCTTTACAAAGCCAAGTGGAAATAAGTTAAAATGTATTTTAAATAGAAGAATGTCTCGCTTTGCATACAAAAACACTCAACAAAAACAAAACAAAACAAACAAACAAGCAATTTCTCATTCTATTTAACTTATTATTCTATATTGTTATGGCTGTTTCCCTTCCTTCCCGACTCAACTGTAGTACAGATGATTACATTTTGGGGAGAATTATGAGCTGTGAAGTGATACAAGCAATAGTAGTATTTAAGCTTTTTATTTTTATTTTTCTAATGTTCCTGTACCTGTTCTCTCCATCATGGTCAAATATGAAACAAACCAAGTTAGCAAAGTTTTGGTTGTCTTCTGCTTTTCTTTCCCTGAGATTGCATCATTTAAATGAGTTGTCAATATAATATATATATATTTAAACTCGAGGAGAATAATTCTGAAGGGATGAAAAAGATAAGTGAAGTGTTAGCAGGAAAAGAAAAGCCTAGAAAGTACAACTCAAGTGGGTGATATGGGACTCCTGATAAGGCTGCTTCTGCAGAGTTCTTTCTCAAACACCTCTTTGGGGTTATCCCATCAAGCTCAAGACAAAGGGCTCTTCAAACATGAGGTCTTTGCAGGAACTGCATCCATCATCTAGTAAAACTGTCCTTTAGAAAACAAATATGTCTACATTACATTGTCCTTTTTACTTGGGTGCACTTAAAGGTCTATGCTGAAATCTAGTTAAATATAAACAATTTAATAAGAGTGTTCCAAGAGGCAAAACCATTATGTAATTTAGGAACAACCAAATTATTATAAAACTGTTATTGTAAAAAGATGGTATAAATACCCTCCTACAGAGATTTCCTTATGCAGTAAGTTAAAAGAAATACATACTTAACAAGTAATGTACTTTCTCCCATTCCTCAAAATACCATTTTTTAATCTCTTAATTTCCTAAAATAAGTCTACAGTGAATTAAGTGGGCTATACATGTCTATTGGGGGGGATTATACATTGTAATCACAATTATAGGTCTTCAAAAAAGCCATTTCTAATCCCTCCGAAAGATGCTTAATAACTATTACACTACTAAGGGACTGATTAAGAAAAGGGATTAGATTTAGAAGTGGCCACAGTGAGTAAATTACATTACTCAAACACATTTTGAAAAAATAGAAGCAATTTCCTATTAAAAAAGATATTAGAAGTGATTCAATGCCAAAACAAAAACAACCAAAAACCCCTTACCTTTTGGTTAGGCTTGCTCCTTAAAAACAAAGAAATGCCTTCTTTTTCAGCAAAGTAGCCTATACATCACAGTGACCCTAGGTTCATAATGAAGACCCAATTAAGCTCTTATCTAGACCCGATGTGCTGATAAGGACAAATAAAAGTAAATTTTTCCAGAGCTAGCTTGGATCATGCACAGCTCTACTTGAACAGCTCTAAGAGCAGAAAACATCTCCGAATACTCTCCTCTGGAATCCTGTTTTATTTATGTGAGTAATACGCACTGACATCTCGTATAAAATGAAGATTTGTAAGTCTCAACAAGACAGGGACACATCTGCCACTTCTAGGAATAAACCAACTAAGGCGCATTAATCTAAAATTGAAAGAAAGTATTAAGCATAATCTTTCATTTTTCTCTTTCTGAACTATGGTATGTAATTCACGTTGTGGCAGACAATAAGACAAAACAGGACAAATTTGAATCCCTTTGGAGTCAGTGGCAATGCTCATCTTGACATCCATGAAATGAAGACTTAGCCCAAGGCCTTTGAATCTCATTGTAAGATACAATCGCAATAAGAATGGCTGAACAGAGAAAAAACACCAAAATATGTTAAATCTGTTGACACATGGGGAAGAATAGTAGACAGAAAATTATTGTTGCATTTCAGTGACATGCTGAAGTGACTACATTTTAATATAAATAGATGGATGGAAATGGAAGGGTGTTTACCTCTGCAGATAAGGTCCTCATTTAGACAAAAAAAAAAAATTAGACTACTTTCTTTTGGAAGAGTAGTCTGTGTGTTCAGTTCTACTCCAGAACTATTTGCTTATGTTAACAGAGCAGCAAAAGAGTTCAACACTTGGCTGCAAATGAACTGTTGAGTTTCAAGTGAAAAGAGTTAGTGGGAGGAGAGGTGATTTCTTGAACTTTCAATAAACTTGCATTTTCATGTGAAACTGGGGGTTCTGCAAACTAGCTAAATCTTTCAAATTGATTCCCATTGTACAGTTCCCAGCTTCATCTTATGAGAAAACAATCTTATGTCTTCCCTTTTAGGCACAGTCATGATTACAAAAAGGTGCACCTTAAAGCACACAGCACACATTCCTTCTTCCCTCTGTATTCCTGCACACTCCTGTGGTCTTCCCTGCATTAGCATTAATAAGCATTAATTAAACACAGGTCACCGGGTGTGTTCCTGGTCAGATGTGCAGTGAACCAGACAGCTGAAGAGTAGTGCAGCTTAACGCAAAGGCTTTGAGATACTAAGTATTAATGGATTAGAGTTATAGCCAGTCGTGAGTGTTGTTGCAGCTCTAACCTGAGACTGACAATTTGACAAACTGATAGGAGTGACAATGACTGTCCTTACAGGGAATATTGGAGAGGACTCCATGCCATCTTAAAGAAATCAAAAACCTCAAATATAATCAAACTGAAACAGTAAAAATCACAAAGGCATCTGAGAAACAAATGAGTACTGTAGTGCAACCCAGCTGCAGCACAGCTCAGTTTGTACCACCTGTGCTGCGTGTACAACACAGTGTGATTGAATCAAAGGGCTTATCTGTTTGCTTTCCTTACAAATACCTTGCAGGTGTGTGCAGAAACAGGTGTTGAATATATCCTAAGCTCCCTTACAGAAAAACTCTATAGAAATTTAATAAGGATGATACTATCAGAGACCAATAATGATCTTTGGATTAAAGTACTAAGCTAAGGGCTGGGACATAAAGGTTTCATTTCTGGCTTTATCATAAAACCCCCATGTGAAAATGTGTGTGGGGGTCAATTAGACTTTATAGATTGTTTGCATCTTGGAACAGGAGTGGATTTTAAAACTACCCACACTCCCACAGGACGCAGTGAGCAGTAGGCTATCCAGCCTCTACAAAAATCTAACTTCAGCCTGTAAATGCCGAGAACTTAAGAGTTCTCCTCTTAAATTTTCTAGCTAGACCAAACAGGTTTTTTCAGGTATGACTATGGTGAACTAGAAACCATTCATCCGGTATAGCAGCTCTGATTAATATAATGTGTCAGTTGTATGGCCTATGTATATTATATATCCTTAGATTTGCCATCCATAAGGGAGGTTTTAGAATTCTGCACTTTTAAATTGTGAGGAACAGCTGAACAGCCTCACTAGTCAAATCATTTTTTTCCCCAGAGTGCCTTTGTTTTACAGGTGGAGAATATTGTCTTGGATAAGTAAGTAAACAAGCTGGTCCCTGTGTGTAAGTGTTTTTGTTCTTTTATAGACACCTGATTTCAGTATTTCTAATGCTGTTTTCCAAATTCACTCTTTGTTTTGTGTATCTGATGATACACACCCATTTTCCTTTATAATCTTCAAAGCTAGTGAAATTGTAAGCCTAAGCAATTCAGCTTTTAGCTTCTTACACTGCAGACTAACACAAGTTTAGTGGGTTTCGTTGTTTAGTTAAATGAACAAAGTGTAAACAAACAAACAAACAAACCACACTCTAAATGATGTAACTTGGCAGTTGGATTTTGCTCTTTAGAGCAAAAACAGATTCGGTGACACCTATAAAGTAAATTCCAGTTCTCTGAAACTGAATCAGCCCTAGTTCTTTCTAAATATTTCTGTTCGCAGGGATCATGTGAAGCCAAGGAACTGACAGAGAATTTACAGATTAGACCTAGCAGATGATATTCAGATGTGGTTAAATCATGTAATCAAAAACAACTTCCCCACCCTGAAATTTTATATAAAATTATTCATCTTAATGACAATTTTATCCTAGAAGAATCATTCCAATAAGTCAAAGTTCTCTGTTTCTCTGCAGTTCATGGAATATCACAAGTAAAACATTTATTAATCAGCAAACAACTGGAGTTATTGGCCAAAGAAAAGTGAAGGAACCTCAAGGCAAAAAGCTGTGCCTAGTGTTTGATTTTTAATAATGAGCAGAAGCTGATGAAAAAGAATCTAGGTGGCTTTCTAAAGACATTGTAATGAGAGGTATAAAAGAGCTACTTCAGATGAAAGGGATAGTTTACCAAGCAATCTTATACAGATGGCACAACTTCTCAGAAGTGCTTTCAGGCCAGTATAACTTAATACACCATGGAAGGCTCTACAAAAAGAGAAACTAAAGTCATCTTGGAAGGTAAACATAGAACAAATTCTGTATTTAATAGGTGTGTGCCTGATAAAGGAGAAAGAAAATTGAAGAGGGAATCTCGGAACCTTACCATATATGACTGTTCAGCACAACTCACTCAGCCCTTTCAAGTCTGGCGTACCAACTGTGAAATACAGCAGCAAGCTACAATGACTTACACAGGTTGTGCACATGAGAGCATGACCCTGGCCTCGAGCACAGAGCTGAAAAAATGTTGCTAAGTATCCTGCTAAATCCACTGCTATGCTTGTGCACACAGGCACAGTCATTTACCTTTCACTTCACATGTGTCGAGAGCCTGCAGCCTCATCTGCAGGCTGTACTCAGCACCCATGAAATGCCCTGGGCTCCTGTGGAATTCAGGCTGGGAATGAGTCCGCCTGCAAGTTTCACATGCAGGCGCTGTGGGTCACCACATCTCTCCACAAGGCCCCAGCACTCCCAGTCTCATTTGTTTCAAAAGAAATGGAACAACAATGCTCGGCGGTAACGACAGCCATACTCCTTGTGAAGTAAAATGACTCAGGAAGAAAGCACGGACAACCCTCTGCTCTTTAGGGACTGGGAATTGGAAGACTTTCGCTCACCTCCCTCGTTATCCTTGTTATCGGCACAGGAAGTTTCCATGGCAACGTTGCATCCAGGCCCCCTCCAGCCGGTCTGGCAGACACACTGCCAGCTGTTCTGGCCGAGCGTGCATCTCCCATTGCCGTTGCACAGATCGGGGCAGCCATCTGGTTGAAGAAATGAGGAAAGTAAGTACAAGACATGCTTATTCCCACTAACACACACTTCTGACAATATTACTGTGCAAACAAAAAGCCCGGCTCTTGCTGGCGGGGCAAATGAGTGCCAGCCCCAGAGACACAGCCCTGGTGTGCGTGGAGAAGGAGGAACCCCCGGGAAGTGGGGACTCAACTCAAGCCTAAAGAGAAGCTGAGGCCTACCATCAGCCACTATAAATGTTTTAAGAACCCTGTAAATGTTCAGATCTTCAGTTAAAGGCAGTAGATAAAAATAATCATCTGCTGACAAGGTCATGTTTTTCCCACTGTGTTTGTATCCATATATAAGGGAGAAAGTCTTCTTATACAAGCCCGTCAACGTTCAGCACACCTTTTATATCATGCATTGAATAATTCTCCAAAGCTTCTCTAACACAAAGTTTAAGTAAATTGTTCAGACAATGTTTTCCTTCTTTAACAGCCACTTTAAAAGCCCTTCTTATTTAACACTAAGTTCACGATGTGACCTTTCAGACTTTTGGAAAGATAGCTAATCTAGAAGAGGTAGCCCACAAAAATGCATGTTTTGAATTGACTATGGATGTGATGTGACTTAATGTATAGCAAGAACTGAAATGGAAACAAAAATATTCACTTGCTAAGGTGCTTATATACGCTAGCAGAACGCCCATAGGCAAGAAAACTACTTGACTGCTTTTTATTTTTCTTACAACTGAACGAGTCTCAGGAGGTGCTACTGTGTCTTCCTGAATATTCACTATGAATAAAGAGAAAGAAAACCCAATTCCACCCTGCAAGGTACATGAAGCCTTGGTAACCTTCCAACCACATCCAACCCATGCAAACATCTCTCATTTGTCTATAGATGTGAAGGAAGATTTGGGAGTCCTGCAACAGACCTCTCATATCACCTGTTTATAAGGAGGACGAGGCTGTGTTGCCATACTGTTCTCAGAGGCTGGAACCCAAGCACTCAAGTTCTTTCATCTGGTTTGGAGACACAGTCTAATCCTGTCGGGTACCTACACTACCACCACAGAACATGGAATCATTAATCTCATGCTATTGGTCTTGGGCAGAAAATGTCATCCAAAACAGCTCACAAGGCGTCATGCTTTCCCATTCTCCCCTCTACTAGCAGCGATGGGTCACGGCCAGCATCGAGATGTGAAGGGACCTGTGCAGCCCTCTCAGGTGTCACCAACTGGCTGGATTAGCCCTTTGCATTTGCCTCTGTGATCTCAAGCTGTGACTATTAAGTACTCCCTTCCCTTCCCCAGGCATTTTAGAAGCACCGAGGAACTAATGGGCACCCTACCAGATTGTGGATAATCTTTTCATCAGGTATGAGCACGGAAGGCAGCAGTGGGAAATATCCAGAAAGCAAATAAATATGTTCTCTTTGTCTGAGCAGCACAGCTGCAGATGTGCAGTACTGGAGAAAGACCAAGATGTCAGTAAGTCACCTCTGTGCCCCTTGGCCTCTGCAGGTGACCAGGAATAGGATCAAGTGCCAAACCAACACACCTGGTGCTGAAAGGTTGAGCAGCCTTCCAGAAATCACTATTTTCGGCTGCCTGTAAGAGCATTTCTATAAACCTGCTCAGAAAGCCAGTCTGAGTTTGGTGTCTTCCTGCTCCTCCTAGCAGCCTTGGCCATAACCAGGTGATGTTAGATAAAAGTCCCTCTGACCCTGCACTGGTTTCCACAGTGCCACAGGAGGCTCCCTTGTGGGAAAGCGAGCTGCCTCGTATCCCTGATACTCACAACTGGTATCACAAGAGGTAATTATTCACTCTTACTTTACCTAGCTGGCTTACTACCTGATAAATTCTGGTGAATAAATACAGTGAATAATTTTAATAGGATTAAATAGTCCATGGCCACATGGACTTTTCAGTATAATTCTGAAGTTTCCTTTTGGATGAAAGGAATGTTGGGCTGGTGGAAGGTGTCAGACTGAGGCCTCAGCTGTCACACAGAAAAGGCAACATGGGCAACAGCAACCAAATCTCTGCACATTGTCCTGCCAGGTGCCTGAGCTTGTAGCACTTGCAGCACTGGCACAGCAGCTCAATCTCCCAGTCTCTGCCAAGGAAGACAGGAGACCTCTTTGCTCAGGGCCAAGGCCATTTAGTTCATTTTACAGAGAAAGCTATCGGCAGACAGAAACAAATCCTAGAAGTTTTATTTCAGTACTGCTATTGTGTATTAAAAAACCCAGTGCTTCACTTAAAAGAAAGGCTATTTTGGCATTACATATTTTAGCTATAAAAATGTATTTATTTTGCAACACAGGAAATATATTTTTGAGTCATTTATTTTATCTCTTTGGTTTGTTAGGTTGTTTGAATGACCAAAATGATAATGTCTGAAGGGAGGCATCATACTGTAGGACAAATTTTTCCTTTTAAATGAAAAACAAACAGTAATTGTGAATATACACACAAGGTTGGCTTTATACTGGAGCACTGAAGAGAATTAAATCACAGAAGCAGTTTACTTTGCATCATATGAGCAAGATGAAAACATGAACAGTAGGGAGCTAGCAAAATCTCTGAGAAGTTTATGTTCAGCTGGGGATTAATGGACATGACTTTGCTTTTAGCTTAAAGAGGGAAGCAAGCATCACTGGTATAGGCATGGTGTTGCTAGGAAACACCATGCTACCTCTGTCGTTTATTTAACTGGCTTCCAAAGACAGACTTTGTGTTTCAGTAACGTAAATATCAGAAGGAAGGAAAAAAAAAAGGCAGCAGCAAACTATGGTACGATCCCAGTATTCTGACAATAATTTCTTCCTTACAAAAGTTAAGTTAATGGATGTGTTGACTTTAAAAACAGCTTTAAGAGGGAACAATTGAGATATTTTGTATAAAACAGTAAGGGAAAACAATTGAGGTGTGTTTGTAATACATGTGCTGTGCATGTCTGTATATGCTTGTTTTCAAGCAAATATTTACGTAACCATTATGATCCATTAGACCCAAATTTGTCCTAATGACCTGTTATCTAAATAGACAACAGATTTCCATTATAATCTACTGAGCAAATACTACTTTTTTTTTAAAGTTTATATTTAGGCAGTACACTTCCATTTGAAGTCTGACTGTGTGTAGACAGACCCTCCTCCATGCCCATGTGCACAGCAGTTAGTACTGACGAGTGCCCTCAGCGCACACGGCATCGCGTGTGGCTAACAGGCCTTCGTGCACTGCAGTGCATTTTGACAGCAGACAAGCTAACAAAGCACCTAACCAAGAGCCTCGGGAGTCTCAACAAACACTCGGTGCTCACTGCTGGGTACACGACCTTTGCTGGCAACACGCGATGCACTAAGTGTATGCTAACACTAAGTGCTTTGTTAAAGCCTGCTTTCATTCACACTGAGCAGTGTCTTACCTCCCACTTGTCTTATGAATTTACTCACAGAGTAAGCCAGTCACAGAGGGAAGCACTGTCGAAATCTAACCTTGAGAAGCAATTCACCACTGTATAGCACTCTGTCAGAGCACAGAAAGGGGTCCTCCATGCTAAGCAGACAGGTTGCTATTCCTAGCGTGTAGAAGAATTCTACTCATCTTTTCTATTACATGCTTATGCTTAATGGAAAATGTCAAAATGCTAGCTTAAAAAAGAAAAAAGTGCTTGTTTAAAGTGCTAGATTGACAGCGTATTTATTCACAGCGCAGGCACTGTACGGGCAACAGCAGTTCAAGTGTCCCACTTGTGCGGTGTCTCTGCACAGGCTGCCGCGGCTGGAGGCGAAGCACCAACGCGCTCGCCCTTCCCCTTCAGTCCCCACCTGCCCGTGGGACTGGTCAGCGTCCGTACACGAACATAAGCGCTTGGAATTAAAATGGCAAGATAAAACGCAGTGCTTTTTCCAACGTACTGTCAGGAATATGTGACTAGCATTGTGAGGGAGTATCAGAGTAAGAGAGGATTTCAAAATCAAAACACTAAAATCCATTCCTGACACAAAATGCCCAGCATTCATGTCAAGTGGGTAAGGAAAAGGAGAAATTAAAGGCATTAAATCTCTGGATCTAAATGAACAGTTTTTTTTTTTTTTTTTCTTTTACACATGAGATCCTTTTTAGCATCCTCACTGCACAAAACAATCTCCATAATATTACAGATTCAGAACACCAGGGATAGTGTTCAATGCCTGAATTTACTACCTCTCTGTTTTCTTTTTTTTCTTTTTTTTTTTCTGCCCAACTAGCCAATGAAACTGGAATAACACAACAAACTCATTAGATTTCCCAGTGCTTCTCTTTGGTTGAAGAGTTTGTTATATTCTGAACTTGATTATAGTTCAAAAACCAACCATTTCTTTGGAAGTTAATATACCACATCTATGATGGTAAGTAGCATAAGGATGCTGACTCATGAATCACAAGTGACCAAAGACAACTTTGAAACTATAAAATTTCGTAAGCAAAGATTCAGCAAATATATGCCAGTACTCAGGGACCCTTGTCCACTACGTCCACTATTTTCCAACAAGTTAAAACCCTTCACTTATAATTCTACAGGTTACCCATTACAATGCATATATGATGCCAGCACATTACAATGGAAGGAACTTTGTTGATTCGTAGCACAAACAAATACTTGGTAATGATAACAACACGAGAGGACTGTAGCTTGAGGGGAAAAAAAAAGTGATTCTTTGTCAGAAAATAGCTGAGTTTTTTGTCATAAGAATAAATTAGATTTGCATCTCTTGAATGTGTCTGTTACTAACAGGAAGAGGATCTACCATGGATGCTAAATAAATGTAGTAGCAGAAGATGACACTATTACACAAATCCCTATGAGAAATGAGAACATCTCAACATGACAAGGACTATTTGTTTCTGTTTTCTGAATTTCAAACTCTGCAGCCAACTATACATATATATACAGTTATTTCATTTATCTAATTTCTTCGTATTAATATTCACTACAGAAAAGGGTCAAAAAAGTTCAAGACCTCTGCTTAGAGGTAACAGGAAAAGCAAGCTCCCATCTGAAAGCCTTTGCAATTCCAAAGCCCAGGTGTACTTAAAACACTAGATTCTGATATCTCTTTGTAGATATCAGAATCCACATATCCACAGTCCATGATGGGGCCTAGAAGATGCTATAAAAATAGAAATTAAAGTGTTACTGGTTTTCATATCAACAATTGAAGAGTGAGAAAAATATAGTGAGCCTAGAAAATAACAAACATTGCTGTTACCGAGTTTATTGTGAGCAAAATTAAGTCTACTGCTTCCAGCAGGCCTATGTAAGCTCCGTCTATTGCCAAAGTTTCATATTTTCAAGATTTATATGAGATTTATGAAAAGCTGAATTTAACAAGAAACTCAGCAGAATCATTATGAATAGTAAACAAAATCAATATGGACAGCGCTTGTTGATAAGAAAGAGATGGTGCTGGATATATTTATGAGAGAGTACTCGTAGTTTTATCTACAATGAAACTATCCAGGGACTAAATGGTAAGGTGATTAATTCATTTTTGAACTCGGCAAATTAATTTCCAGTATCTAGACAGTACATGAAAAAAATTAATCCAGTCTTGGATGAATTCCACAGAGAGTTCCTTTTCATTCCACTGATACTAATAAACTCCAGGTACACAATTACACACATACACAGCTAGTCAGGCACATATAGGTTTTCTTTTGCATAAACTACTTAAAATCTCCAAAACAAACATTTTAAGCAAATCAAAGTACAAAGGCATGCTGTCCAATTAATTTGTGTTTTCGGTCTAAATCTTAATTCTCTTTGTAATCATCAGAACTCACAGTGGGGCCAATCACTTGAAAAGAAGGAAAAGAAGGGCAGCATGGATAGAAAAAAGGGGAACAGGAGAGAGAGGAAAGAGGTTAACTGTTCTCTTCTCCAAGTGTATCTAATAACCAGTTATAGAAGAGGACAATGATTTTAGCTACAACTCAGTCTGTACATGGAAAATTAAATGTAAATCAAGAGGCTGCATCTTCTGAGTCCTTCTGATCTAAAGCTATCAGCCATGGCTGCCTCCTCCAAACAATAACTTCAGTGGATCGAATGGATTCCCTGTACTTTTCCCCATTTAGTACACATACAGTACAGCTATTAGTCTGAAATATAATATCTCTTGTTTATCTTTGTCTAAACCTATTTTCCACATCCTGATCCAAAGTCCAGTGGCAGTCAGTGTAGTCTTTCCACTGACTTGAATGGATGATGGAGCAGGTACCCTGTGGGTGGAGATGCCCTGCAGTAGACTATGGTGTACAGCACAGTGTACACACGATACACAACATCAGTTTCAAGGGGAATATGAGAAATTTAAATCCTCTTCCTCACTCCAGCTGTTAAATACAGACCTGTAGTAAATGAAAGTAGTCTCAGATATGATCGTACCTATGGAATGCAGAGAAATTACATAAAAGCAGTAATGCTAATAAGCCTGCTTCATTTGTACTTTAGAGGATAATCAGTTTTCATATTTTTCTGCTCATTCCTTCTGTGAGTTGTTGCTATGCCTATGGCTATCTAGCAAATAATAAATGAGGTACACAGAACAAGGTATCTAGCAATATCGAGGGGGGGAAAAATCAGCTTTTTATTTGCTATTGTTATTTTTAATCCTCCAATTCCAAAGCCTACAGGGCTTAGTTTAAGCCAGAGAAAGGGGGAAAAAATGGCACACAGCATTATGGTAGGAAAAAACAAGTTATTTTCTACATCATTATATTTAAACAAAAATAAACTCAAACCCTAAACACTTGCCAATGCAATGTGTCATCGGTTGAGTGAGACGTGATGCTCCTCTTGAGTGAATTTGGGCAGTACAGGCTAAGGAACCTATGCAAGTACTAGCTCTCAAAGCAGGACAGCTGCAGAGACTGACAAACTGTTAGAGTGCTCTAACTCTAACCCAGAACTAATCCAGCCTTTTTTTTTACTGGTAATAAAAAGTCTGATTTCACTGCTCAGCTGAGTTAAAACTAATGAAGAATAGGCTAGCTACCATTTTATTTATTGAAGAAACTGAAAAAAAAATGCAGAGGTCAACAAGTTTCAAGAAGCCTCAATCTCGATTTCTTCCACACTAATACTTACAGTGCAGGCAATTATTATGTTAAGTAAGGTTCCTTAAGTTGCCTGGGATATGTATACCATAACAGAATTTCCCTCTAAATTGCATCTATTTGCTATATACCTATCCAACTTCTTTGACATTTAAAGACAGGGACTGGGAGAACATCTAGGTTTCCAAACAAAACAAGAAAACGTGGAAAAAAAAGTGTGATTTTAGAAGAAAAGTAAACTTCTCACAAAGCGGAACCACTGGTACTAAAAAGCAAGTCTGAAGTGAAGTTACTTGCATGTTTCTGAAGAGACAAAAAAGGGCAAATGGCACCAGCGCAGTGAAACAGCAGCGTGCTGTCTGCATGCCCTGCAAACTCATACCTGTAACACAGAAGATGCATCGTATTTGTCTCAGAAACTAACTCTGCTTACAGTTACTTAACAGATGATCACGTGAAAATAATTTCAAATGTGAGCCAGCACAAGCAAAGTTGAACGGAACACATGGTGCGCAGAGGGACACTGCTGCAGCCCAAAAGCTGCAGAAGAGCTGCATGGGTTTGTCTGTCGCCTCTGAATGTTATTTGCATGATTTTGAACACGAGCTGAAACATGACCCTAGCAGCACATTCTAATTATACAACGTACTCCTTTCAAACAAGATTCACATTCAGCTCATATTCACATATCCAACAAAAAGATACATAAAAATGCAGTAAAATTTGTACTTAAGATAACCGGGTCTTTCGAATTAATCTTACCATAACAAAATCCATTAGGAATGTAACACTGGATGAAATTGTATTCATAAAACCAGTACCATAACCATCATTTTTTATTGCATTAATGTTTCTGATATGGGGTACAAGGGTTTGGTATCACCCTTTGTAAAATGTAGTATCACTTCTAGAGAAAGAAGCCTTCTCAAGTTTGTTTTATCTCTAAACTAACATCTATATAAATAGTTTATTGGCAGCATAATGATAAAATGACCTAACAGACAGGGTGTGTAAATTCAGTCAATTGAAGAGTAATGAGCAAAACATTGACCTCATATTTAAAAGAGCAGATAAGCTAATTAAAATGTAATAGTTAAAATCCCTACATTAATCTCAGTGCTATGGCAAGGATTTTGAGTCATTCATTCATACAAGTCAGGATTCACACAGTAATTGCTACTCAACGTCCTCACACACATTGTAATTTGCTTTTTATTAGAAATATGTGGCTGCCATGTATTTGTACAGTTTTTATACATCTCAATTGCTTAATATTTAAGATTTTTTATTTTTATTTTTTTCAAATATGTGGCAACAACGTATTTGTACAGAGTATGTAATCAAACTTCTATGAAAAATGTTTCGGTAGGGTGTTGGTATGCTTTTGTACATCCTTATTAACTACAAAGCTTTGAAAACAACATACACACCGACACACCAGGTTGTGTTAGACTGCCTTTACCTGCACAGTCCTCTCTGTGCCATAGGAACAAATAAAGAGAAGAAAATGCAACATGATTCTTAAGTGATAACTGTACTTAGCAAAAGGATCTTTGATACGGTGCCACCAAATGCCAGGTATTACATTGCAAAAGGTCCGTTTCATTTGGCTAACTGAAATTTATAAAATTCAACATGAATGGCCTATTTTTTACTTGCTTCAGGCAGGAAACAACGGAAATTTGCAATTTTGATATTTTTAACAGCTAAAGCAACATATGAACTCAGACTCATACTCTTTTTACTGAGGTATCTTTAGGGTTTGAACCCTGAAGAAAAGCAAGTCGTGGTTCTCAGGGATTGTCCAGTTTCACTTTCCTTTATGCAGTTTTCATACCAAGCCCAGACAACAACAAAGGATGCTGTTACTCCATTCTGTACTCCCAGGCACAATAAGCTTTCCAGTGGGGATGGCACAGTGCCAGGCTTATCCAAATTTGAACACGATTTAATGAAGTTGTGGATGCAGCCTGTAGAAAACTAGAGGTAAGCCCTACCCTTCACCTGCTCAGACAGGAACTTCTAAAATCCCGGTAGGCGTCGGGAGGCCACAAAGGTACGCCCTTATTTAAAATATTTTAAATCTAAGACACTGCTGATATAAAAAAGTGCAAGATCAGCCCCGAAAAGGGCAGGATTGCTTGTTACTACCAAAGCTCTGTACTCCCAGCTCTCTCATTTGATTGAAAACCCTCCAGTGATGCAGATCCAATTTTTCTCTACGAGTGCCTTGATGGGTCAGCAGGGGAGATTGCACTGCCATTGGTTAGCTTGTCTCTAGACACAAATGCCATCCAGCATTTCTCCTAAAGGAGACTCGCAATCACGGCACTTTACTGCTCAGAAAGTATTTTAAGCAACATTGTTCTTCTGTTGCAACAAAATCTCAGTGCAGAGGCAGGGAATTCAAGTGCTAACCTAGGTTAAACCAGAAAATTTCTGTTAAGATACATTACCAGGAACCACATATAAGGATTCTTTAGGCCTTATGTAGTCCTAAAACTCCAGGCTGTTCGTAATTAAGCACAAAATACTCTCCTGTGCTGCGCTCACACATTTACAGCTGATTCTAAGTCTCTAAGTCAGTTTCAGTAACAATAAAATTATTTCTAGCATTCTGCAAACAACAAGGGCCTCACATAAAATGGTAGTAAGGCAGGATTTCAGACTCCAGTGTCTTCAGAAGAAATGCTCAGAGAGAACCAGGGAGAACAAACCCACCTACAGGTAAGCTGGGAGGAACATGAATGCTGCTACTAGGCAGGCCTTAGCATTAGCAATGTTAAATGCACGGAACAATGCAACTATTGCGAAGTTTATCTGCTTGAGAAAAGCTGTCAGACTGTAATGTGACAAAACTAGCCGTTAAATCTGAAGCGGCTAGATTTCTTGGGACTGAATCCTTCTTCAATGACAGGGTTCACCCTTCATCCTTCTCCATCATATAAGCTGAGGGCCAGGACGTAATTGTCTCATGTTGGCAAAACTCTGCCAAATTCAACAGAATTACGTGGATTTCAGTCAGCTAATGTACAGCCTCAAGGTTCATAGCAGGTTGCTGCACCTGGACCCGTTATGTAATACCTAAATTACCATATTGGTTGTCCTTCAGACAAGATTTTTTTTTCCTGGCTTCTGTGTGTTAACTGACTACCAAGCATGGTGAAAACACCAGGTGATTGTAATAACTTAGATTATAAACTGCTGGAGGTGGTTTTACAGACCATTGATACATTTACAGACCATTGATACATTGATAACCAGTGCTTCAACAAACCACTTAGACACTGGGATTTCCTTCCATCAGCCTGGCATTAGCCTAAACATTCAACAAGGCAGCAAACTTGGATGTATCCATTCTAGCCAAACACCACTGGTATCAGATTTTCCATTTCCCAACACTTTCACAAAGCCCTACTAAAACTAACCTAGTATTCTAGACCTAACGCACTTTGGGATTCTCAGGGAAGACACTGGCAGTTCTCAGTTCAGTCATTAACTTCAGAATACTTGGACTCCAGAAATTCCCCACACTGGGCGCACAGGGGATGTGCTACCCATCACTTCTGTACCACTCCATTTCATACCAAGATGATAATTTGACCTCTCTCATATTCACCTTGACTACAGCAACACAATATATAGGGGCTTACACCAAATTCAGCTAAGCAAATACCGAGGCACTTCTTCTTCACAAGAACAGGTGTATCAAATATTATTTTAATTCTCTCATCAATGGCTTTCTAAATAAATTCAAAATCATGTTCAAGGCCTTACTTCTTATCTGGTAGGCTCAGGATATTTAAGATGCCTAAGGTACAGGGATGGATACCGGGGCTGAGAGCCCTGCTAAGCTGACAAAAGCTAATCTTATCTTTGTAGGAGCTGGAAATCTTAAGCTGCCAACTCAAAACTATGAAATAAATTCTTTCACTCAATAAGTAAGAACTTCCATATAAAAAAATCACAGATCCACTTGCTGCCCCAAATACAAATTCAATTTCTGTATATTAAAGGAGTTCTAGTAAACTCCTAAAATAGCTTTGCTATTATTCAGCAGAGGATTAGAAGTGAACCAAAGTGCACTAGTGAGCCAAGACAACATTTCCAGTGACCAAACAGAACCATTTCCCTCATCCCAGTACTATTTAACAGTAGGTTACACGGGTATTTCTAATTGTACTTGAATTCAGTGTGAGGGAATGGGATGTGCAGACACAAGAAAGGCACTGTCCTGAGGAAAAGCAGATATAGGATACTGCTTGTGTTGCTCAGTATGCTACAGATGCGTAGCTGTGGTGCTGAGTGGTGAGTAACAGCCCACCTAATGCACAGTTAGGGGGCTGCAGGGTATCTGCCTTAAAAATTATGAGTCTGACATCATAACTAGTCCTCATAACCTCGTCTGAGGAAAAGGCTGGACTAGATGACCACATCAAACTCCTACCAACCTGAATTACCGATGAACTTTTCAATTTTAGAACTTTGTAATTCATGATTTTTAGGGAGACTATGCCACTTTTCTCAGGCATTATTACAATATAATTACTTGCTGTTCATCAGATATTGATGTCTGTATGGAATTTATAATTTAGCAATTAACTTTCAGGTATGCAAATGCAGTTCCTGTATAAGTGTGCAGATTGTCTCTCTCAGAAGAATAAATATGAGCCTTAATGTAAATAAGCATTTTCTTCCATTAGTGCATAACAGATTAGTTACCTCTACAAGTACCTAGCCCTTAACTTGGTACAGAACTTTGGAATCCCTTCAGGACAAAAAGAACTCTATAGACAGATGCATTATATTTTGCAGCTGATTTTCCTAAAGTCATCTTTGCATGAAGCCCACTAAATGGCCTCATTCTGCATGGTTTCAGACTACAGAGTCCAAACACCTCAGCTTTCCCAAAGGAAAATCAAATGAAAGTGCTGAATTAAAATGAAGTTTATGAGAAGTATTCTGGGATAGTGTGGAATGGAGAAAGCTTTGATAACACGCACTCTATGCTTCTCATACCCCTTCTGGCTTGCAGGAATTCTAAATCTTCATGACAGTAAAGTTAAATTTAGAAGTAACAACAACAACAACAAAGGATATTTGAATATTAAAACAAATTCATCTCACATTTTGTTATTTATGGATTTCACGAGTGTACTTGAAATGTAAAGGATGAAAAAAGTGTCTGGAACACAGAAGCAGTATTCTACCATATAGAGAACACATGTAAAATAAATTAAAATAAATAAACAATACATTATGAGTATTTGTGCATGCTGAGTCGTTTTGGCAGATGCAGAATAGAAGGTGTATATTTCACCACATAAAACATATTTTGTAAACATATCTAATCCTAAAGTAGATATCCATTCTGCATTCTTTACACAAGCCTCATTATTAATATCATTCGATTTCCCATTTTTTAAATGTTTCAGCTGTGCAAAGAACTAATAAGAGCTACAGAGGTAAAAATGTTGATTCACAACATTTTCTCTGTTACTTCTTTATCTGCCTAAGTAGTGAAGAAAAAAAAAATCTAACCCTAAGCACACAGCCAGTTGCCTTGATATTTAAATACATCTTAAAAACTGATTTTGATCTAGTAGGGAAGTCTTCACCATTTCACCTCCCAGAAAGCCTGGAGTATTTAACCTGTACTTGGAAGAAATGTTAAAGTGGAAGGACTCTTAATGCAATGCTCACTTTATACAAACAATATTTGCTATAATAGCTCTGCTGCTCCCCTAGCCTCCCTAGAAATAACCTCAACTCTCTAAACAACTACTTAAGCTTCTGCTTACAGCAGGAGTATTTATTTTCCATTTCTCTGTCAAAGCCATCAGCAGCACCAACAACACTTTTAACTTTGTTGCCCTGCATCTGTATTTGACACAGTTCTTACAGCACGCCGCGATAGGCAGGATGCTGTTAGTTGTAATGGGACTGTTCGCTAGGACCATTTCTCTGGGGAAGTGAAACGCAGTAACTAAGTGAGCTGCAGACGCAGCCAAGAAATCCAGAAATCACTCCACATCAGCTGCACTAGAAGTGTATGATGGATACATTGGATGAATCCACTTTAGTCACTGGTTCGTGTTGGGTGAAAAGGTGCAAAACTATGTATTGTCATAATATTTGCTTCAGTTAACAAAACAAAGAAAAACGGAAATTTCTACTTTTCTGTTTTCTATTGAGGTTATTAATTATCTTAGAAAAGTTGAAGGGAAAATTACCAGAATGTAGGTTTGTTCTGAAGACGAGCACTATTTACCCTCAAAGTACAAATAAAATTAGAACTTTTATTACTGGTTTCTGCCTGTTTCCAGTAATTCCAATTGGGTCTAGTACACCTTTTCTCACTGCTTACAAGCAGTTGAAATGTTACCCGCTCTGAGGGTTGCAGAACATCAGAAACACCTAACAGGCTGTACACAATGAGTGTTCAGAGCTGTGAAACCAAGCAGTACATGACAGCTTTTTCACACTGCACAGAAAGATTTCAACAGTTTAGAGCAGAAAGTGAGAAGCACTGTCCTCACTCAAACGGCAGAGGACTTTTATAACATAATACTCAACTATCTAATTCATGACTTTCTAACAAAAGAACACCTTGCAGCATCCAAACATCAGTGGAAGGATCCTCTTACGCCTGAGGATGGATGCAGTTTGACGCTGGTGACTTCAGGAGACCTCCACATGTCCTAATCAAGCAAAGTGAACTTTGGAACAGCTTTAGGCTTCAAAGCAAATACAAGTATGGCAACGTGTTTAATCAGGCATAGTGCCTATCCAATTTACTGTAATAACTTCTGTAAGTGGTCAGGAACCTTTCCCCAAAATCCTTTTTAATCTGGGTTTCACTGACTAGAGGGAAACACTGTCCTACAGCTTAATGACATCGGACTGCCTTTCTCACCACTGTCCAAATCAGTAAGCTGAAGGCATTTAAGTGCATTTGGCAGTGTGCATACCTGCTTTTCGTTCTGAACAAATAAACTTCTTAATTTCTCTTTTTTTTTCCTAATCTGGAATGAAGTTACTTAATTCAAGTAAGGAACCAGTAGCAGTAGCCCTATGAAACATTGTCTGTAATAACCCTGTAATTTTTAGTCATAGGACTACAAAAATAGGAGCAAGTCCAAAAAGAGCAAACATCACCCTTTTTGATTCACTGTTATTAGTTCACATTGGAATGACATCTTTCCTCACATTTTAAAACATCTTCATCCGAAGCACTAAAATATAGAAAATAAATTATTAAAACCTATGTGTGTGTTCCACACACATTTTTTAGGAAGGTTCTTATTGAATCTCAGTGGAAACATTTGGTTTAAGAAATCAGATACACTATAAACACCTTGCTAGAATACTTCAAACATTCAGTGTTTTATCTCAGAAGTGTTGACAAAAAAAATTATTATAGTATGGGAAACTGTGACTATAAAAGTTGAATAAATAGATGCAGTCTCAAGCAGAAGGCAAATATTTTAAATTACCCTAATTTTCCTGAATATTTCCAACAAAGGATCTCATACCTAAAATTTTCCATGTACTAAGCTAATAAGGATTTTAGTAATGTCATGGTAACTAGAAATATAAATACTGGTGATGAAAGACAAACTCTAATTATCAAACACTCTATGTATAGAAGATGAAAAGATAAAAGAAATAGGGAAATAATCAGATTTTAATAAAGACTGCCTTCACTTCATTTTAACAAAGTTTCTTGCAGGATAAAGGTATTTACAATTTCAGGAGTCACTTAAGTGCATCCACAAAATTTGGTATTTCGTATGTAGTTAAATCTTTTGATGAAGGACATGAACCACTGTTTGAAATTAAGCATGGGCCTGACAAATTTTGATTTACTTTTTTCTTCAGCCTGTAAACAAACAAAACTGTTATAAAATTCTTTATCAAAGGATTTCAACGAAAAATCATAGAACAGATAATCTCTACGGGCCCCTCTAGATTTGAATTAAGGAGAGCAGCAACTCCAGTCTAATGGTTAGTCATCAGTATAGATTTTGCTGGGGTTCTCATTTCCCCTTTGCCCTTCTAGCTACATATGCAATAGTACAACAGCACATATATACATCCTTCAGCCTTCTGGCTCTTAACCATCTCTGTAGAAGCACAGTGCAGAAACGATGAATGCACACCTGGTTAAATGAACTTTGTATTTTCTGTGGTACAGCGCTCACATAGCATTTCCCTTACGCAAACACTGCCATCTCAACCTCCAAAAAGTGACCTTGCCTCTGATCATCTATTCACTAAATATGGAAGGCTTTCTCATTCTAAATCCTCATTTCTGACTTATTTTGGAAAAAAAAAAGTTCAAACATGCACAGGACTCAAGATGCATATGGATTGGCTATATGATAAAGAATCAAATAAAACGATCAAAGACAAGCAGCAACAACATGCAATTTTATCCGTAGCTTTCCAACAAGCCAAAAAAAGATGTGTTAGAACTAAAAACATATGCCCCCATATTTCCCCCCCCGAAGTTCAGCTATCCATTAAGAATGTTGCATAGTGAGCAATGCCTACCTCCAGTTCGTATTTCTAACTCCTACGCAGTGATACTCTGTCTTAAGTCTCAAGCATCTTTTCTATGCTTTTTGAAACAAGAAAAGGCACATTACCATTATTTTTCCTTAACTGTTATCAGATTAGATTATATCAGATTACAGATTATAGACACCCAATCGCCTTTTCTATAACTGCTTAATTCTAGGGAATCTTCCATTGTAAAACTATAGGATATAATGCTAATTCTGTTCATTCCAGTGAGAAGAGATCCGTAACTCAGCATATACACATTTTGCTTTACTTTATTAAATGGAAAGTAGCGGAAGTTAGATCAGTTCATATTTAAAACGTGCTGAGAATTTGATGGCAACATGCTGCATTAGGAATAGAGTTCTCCTTTCTGCTATTCCCAGCGGTTAAAACAAAAAGTCAGTTCTCTCATACTAGTGTCTTTTTGGCTTTAGGAGAATCAGCATCTTCCTGTGACATTTAGGTTTTTGTGTTTGTGCATGCTGAATTTACAAAAGTAACTTCAGTGCTGTTCTTGAGGGACTCATTCCACAAACAGCTCGGCAATCACTTTTGATTCTTAACAATTGGAAAATCACAGTATTTGAAGTGGGACTTACTTTTATGACCAATAAATCACCAAGTTGTAGTGAAACGTTATCCCTAAATTTATCTCTCTTATTAATTTGGCCTTTTGGATAATTGTCCTCCTTGTTTCTGATCTAAAATAGAAACCCGGTAATATTTTTTGCCATAAAATGGTTTAGTTTTTAATTAGAAAGAATGTTATTTAATCATGATTACAACACTGTATTTATTTTTTAAATAATAAATCTCTTATGATATACCAGCTGTCTACAGAACAGGGACTGCATCTTGAAGCACTGTGCATCTTTAGCTCAGTTGTTCTATCCTGTGAAAAACTGACTGTTTAAAGGCAAATTAAAACACATGTTGGCTAGATGCAATGTGAATCTTACTTGTCACACTCGTGAATAATTTCATTCTTTCAACATCTCCGTAAAAAAAATCTGATCTGTAATTTTATAATTAGCTGGGATGAATACAGAAGATATCCACCTTTACTTCACATGGGTTATGGTAAAAAATAAATAAAAATGTACATGATTTTGAATGATATGAAAGATAAACTGTCAGCTCATGTAGCTCAGTCTACACTAGTCACCCAAAAACATTTAGGAAGAAATATTTAAACCTTTCCTTGCAGCTATTTTGCATGGTATCTTTACAACATTTTGAAAGCTTGTCACAGCCGATTGATGCTGAGTGGATCCACCTACTCTGCACTGGACTGTTAAAAACCAAATAGAAACTAAAAATACAGTGAGATTAGGAAAAAGCAGTAGAGCCTGACATTGACTGGCAGCTTTTCCAAATTATGGCTCCTTATTTACAGAACTGAGGAAACCACAGCCTTTTAAAGGGCGTGTAACAGATACACAACGTGTAACAGATACACACCCTGTACCCAACCTGTACCAGGTAAAATGCAAATGGTGTGCTAGGGCTTTGGTGCCATCATGCAAACGGAGTTGGGGAAAATGCAGAAACTGTTGTACACTTTAACACCCAGGACTCGCTGAGTGCCTTCCAATACCCACTGAGACAGCACAGGAAAAGTCACCAAATCCCAGTTGTTAGACATAGTCATGGGCCACAGAATTGGCAGACTACCACAAGGTGGAAATTAAAGCACTTTTTTTTTTTTTTTTTTTTTTTAAGGTGTGGTATGTCTCACTGAATAAACTTTTTTTAAGGGATAACGTTACACTCCACATTACCTTGAAGTGTTTGTGAAAGCAAAAGTTAACTACTTTTCCATGAGAAATGCTTAAATGTTCAAGAAAAGTATTTGTTTGAACTGAACTATTGAAATCAAGAGTGTAGCACCCATTGCCAAGGCTCAGCTCTTGGATTTGAAAATCTTCAAGGAGACAGCTGGACAATGAATCCTTTCTTTTCTAATCCAGTTATTGACTGAAGAGAGAATAAGGATGAATACAGTAACTTTAATTTCTTGTGTTTCACTTTTCCTTAGGTTTCAGTAATGTGACAGTGAACTTAGCTAGAGTAAGGGCTAATTAGACACCAGCATTGTTTTGTCTCTGTCTGTCTGAGCATGGATGTGTTTTGAATGCTACCGACAGAGTGAGATAGACAGTTGTATGTCAATCAATACTGTATCACTGAAAACACCACAGAAATATGGGCTAGAAATTGTAGAAATCTAAACTCCCACAATTTCACAGCAGCTAGAAATCAAGTAATAATTACCCTAGCATTACCCCAGCTATCTGCACTTTCAACATACAGAGATGAACACCCACCATTACCTCAGACCTGAACACCTGCAAAAATGCCTAGGTTTGGATTTATGTCTTAGATTTCAGTCACATAAATAATTGTATTTTCTTTGGGCAGATGAGATATATTACATTATATGATGACTTCAATCTGACAGCAAACTTTGCTTCTGTTTATGTGTATGGAAAAAATATAACTAAAATTAAATAGACTGAGGCTACCTGCAGGAAATATTTCCAGAAGGTGAGGTTATCCTAAGAAGCATTTCTTAAGCAGGTCAGAATAGCAACTGAGAGAAAGAACACGAGAAAAGAGCTGAGTTACTTAAACTTAGTTGCACATCAATTGCTCAGAATATAGTCTACCTCATAACTAGCACCCTGAGTATGTCCCATATTCAGTCCTTCAGATCCTAAAAAAAATAGAGTGCACTGCAAGAAAGATGTACCAATATTCAACATCACCGTGCATTTCATCCTCAGCGAGTAGTTACTGCACAACAGCTAACTGTGAGTTTGAAGAAAAAGCTTTCAATAGTTCATTTTGTTCCCCAAAGCCCTAAACAGATCACACAGCAAAATCCTGAACTGACACTTCAGAGATGTTACAGAGACTGCTTTTTCCTTTTCCTTTCTGACACTAGTATTTTTAATATAATATTAAACAAAAAATATTGTGGAGAAATTTGAAAGTATCAGATGTCTTAGGAAGGCAAAATACTAACTTCTGTGGCATCCTACTGTTAATTTGATGCTATGTAGGAATCAGAGACAAAATCACAAGAAGATAAAACCTTAGGTCTGAATTGTTATTCCATAGAGGTTGCAGCAGGCAGGTAAAACACATTTGGCCTCATCTGCATTTTCAAGAATGAAAGGTTATGTGAGATTGATGTTAAAGGTACAAGAATTATATCTTGAGGATGTACAAGTAAAAATGCATTCCATTAAAGAAAACACATCTTTAACAGGGACATTAACAGTAGTCCTCAAAAAGATGGGAAGATATTGTTCTCTTTTGTATTTATTTCTTAGTAAATATCAATACTATTCACACGTATATACATACATATTTCTTAAGATCTTGTACTACTTTTCTGTCTCTATCTCACTGACCTCTCACAAGCATTCCCGTGTCTTTGTTGTTTTGTATCCAGCAATACCACGTTATTCACTCACTTGCTGAAGCCGTGCTTGACACCGCAGGGTACAAAATAACACAGAAAACATTATCTCCGGAACAAGAAAAGATTGCCTGGTGCTGTGAATACTTCTACGAAGAGCAAAATCAGCTTTGCCCTTTCAAAAGTTAGATCAGCAACTTGATTGATTGCCCTCCCCTGCTTTTTGTAGTCTTTCAAGAGTTCAAGAATTGGCCAGAAAATCAGTGTAACTCATGTAGAAGCCCCTCCAAAAGGAGAAATGAAATGTGATTTTAGTTTGGGAAACTATTCACCAGTATCTGCTGGGTGCATCTTTGAAGTACCAGACAAAATGCAGGAAGTCTTGCTGAAAACACTCATTAAATGTTGGGGGCTACTAGTAAGGCTGTATTCTGCATGTATCTTATATAAAGGGAAAGAGAAAAGCCACTCAAATGTTCTGTCACTGCACTGTGACATATTTCAATCATTTATAGGAAGCCCTCAGCAAAGATTGCAAACAAGAAAATTCTTCCTGGTGAATAAGATTAACTTCTACTCTAAAAGGATCCCCAGCTGCCCTGTGTCAATTCTGCAAATGAAAATGAATTTGGTTTCTCAGCTCTCTGAAAGTCAAACCACTCTCACTCTGCAAATCTCTACATACAATATGTATCACTATATACAACATATATCTGGAAGGAAATACTGTATTGCGCTCAGCCATGAAAAGGTAAGAGGATACAGATGGTAGTTCTCGATACCTTAGTAATACAAAAATTGCTTAGAAAGCTTACTCGGACCTGATACACAAAAGTAGCACAAAAGTAGCAAAGAACAACTTAGTTATTGGAGTAGGAATTTAGAAAGTTACAAATCGGGAGGGGGGGGGTGAGGGTGGGTGGGAATAAAAACTATGAGCTCTGAAAAAAAGAGCTGTTATTTACACAGCATGAAACCAGGGGACAATTTTATCCAGAAGTTTTGGAGGTGGGATAAAAGAGGATATTTATAAAATCAGCAAAGCACCTCAACAGCAAACATAGTTGGAAATTACAAGTAGCACCATCTTTCCAGGAAGAAATTTCTATTTGATTACTTATAGGGCAATTGCATCTTTACTGAAATACAGCGATGTTGGACTGCATTACCACCCATCTGTCTGACTAACTCATTCATTTTGGCTATATAACGCAAAGTGATATGACATATATGAACACAATTCTCTAGGTATCACAAGTCTGACTGTAGTCCTGTGTAGGACTACATTACTTTTATGATCATAAATGGTTCTCAGCAGGTCAGGAGCATCAGCTAGAGCTACAGCTGTGAAACTAGTTTGAAATAGTAAAAGATATCTTTATTAGTACAAGAAAATGAAATCAACATATGTCACCTTACAGTCAAACCACCAAAATCCACTCTCTAATATTTACTCCAGGCTAAAATTGGATCTATCACAACTTTGGCTCTTCCTGTTTTTAACCTCTTATGAGCCTCTCTGCTGTAAACTTTTTCTGAAGAGGATCATTCTTCTGGAGGAATAACTGTGAGGTGTGAAAGTACATGTACAAATTTCATCAGACTACCAACATCAAATACCACCACGCCACCTATGGCAAAATTACTGTTTTCAGGTCAAAGTATGAAAATGTCACTTGCTAAGTGGGACTTCTACCTCTCACATAGAGTTTCTCTATGCTTGCATAGCAAATTAAAATGCAAATTACGTGCAGAGAATGACAGAAATCATTGAGAATCCCTCAGTTTAATTCATGCAGTATCTGCTACTGTTGTTTTGCTGAAAGATGCATGGGAAGGAAGCCATCCTATGATACTCCAAATGAAAGCTTGACACCACGTACCTGGAAGACTTCTGGTTATTAAGAAACCTGCTTCCAGGTGTAAAGACAGTAGGATGTCTGTATTATATAGGTGATAAACCCGAATTCACAGATACAGAACAGCCACTGCCTCCAACATTTCTGGTCATGTCACCATCCATTACATCCATTACCAACAAATTTCTGTATCATCAGTAATGAAAAGTGGTCATGACCCAAATATGCTATGCATTTTTCAAATGAAGTTAAAAAAATGCGTGTCCCTCACTCTACAGAGCACAAACTACATCTCTTTTGTCTTTGTTTAGCATTTTTTTATACCTTGGTAAGTTATAAAATGGTATAGATAAATCTTAAGTGCGAATTGCATTGAAGTCTCATATATCTAACTCTTAAATTGCTCTTTGTCAGATACGATGGCTTTCCACTGTCTCCTCCCACACACTTTCCATCTCTCCTGAAAATTGCTTCATCTTTGAATCATTACCATTGTAATTACAACAAGAAAAATCAGTAGAAGAAGAAAAAATCTTTGACATAAAGAGCATTATCATGGGACAAAAATATCCTGCTGGATCCAAAGATAACACAATGCTCCATTATTAATGTTTCTATCGATTATTGACTTCATGATGAAGTAAAAATCTAAATGTAAGTCCTTTCACTTTATATGTGGCACTCCCTTGTGCCTCCAAGAAATGTAAACATGTCTAAAAGCTGGAAAGGTCATGGTCATCCCAGAACACCCGAGGAAAGTAAGTTTTTAGCATTTTTTTTTTTCCTCAGTAAAAGCATCGGAGATTAGGATGTTATCTGCCTAGTATTCAGCTGGGCAAGTCCTGGTACATCAAAGGGAAGGTGTTTTAAGTATTTACCTACTGGGTGTTGATATTTGCTCCGTGTTTGGATGTTTCAGAGTGGCTCTGTGTGTGGAATCATACAACAGGCTGGATTGGAAGGGACCTCAAAAGATCATCAGGTCCACAACCTATAATTCTGCAACTACGTAACTCACAGATTAGTCTCCTTGGCTGGATAAATGATCAAATTCTACTTTTAAGAGTGGCATCCGATTATTGACGGGGATGAAAGTACAACTTTTAACTTAGAACATTATCAGATTAAGTTATTTAGAATGAATACTTCCTTTTAAGCTCCAAGGGACCACTTTATACTATCATTTAAAATCAGACTGGAAGAGAGCTTGCACAGTTCAATGATTTTCTGGTCAGCTTTCTGACCCATGGCAGGATGAATTATTCTATGCTATTCCTGACAGACATCTGTCTAAACCGTTGTTAAAAGCTCCATCGATGAGGATATCACCCCTTGTTTAGACAATCTCTTTGAGTTTTTCTTTTACTGCTGCAATTTTTTTCCTACCAGCTAACCCAAACCTCCCATCCTGTAACTTAAACTCAAATCTCGTATCTTAATCATCCCAGACAGAAAGTCCTCTTTTTCCTTTTCTGCACATTTTCATAAATCTAAGGATTTTAGGTTACTTCCCACTATGTAGGGTACAGGATTCCAGTTCCCTCAAATCCTTCTTCTTTATTCAAGGCCCTGACAACCCAGAAGACAAGGTACAGGGCTAATACAGATCTCTGAATCCCTTATTTTAAGGAGCGCTTCCTACCCTTTGACATTTTCAGTATAAAGGCTAAGGACTCAGTGGGGGAAAGAGAGTGGCAGATCCTCGCCTCTGGAGTTAGATTCTGAAAAACAATCGTAAGGCCAGGAAGCAGTCTGTGGAGATGCTCACATTACCACTGCTGCTGTTTTGCCTAGCAGGTAGATATTTGGAAGTTCAGCTTCTGTGGCTGTCAAAGGGGCTACAGCTTTTTGCATTAAAAACAAAAAATGAGCAGAAAAGATAAGAACTGTTCTGATCTTAATCTGCAGCACAGTATCCATACCATAGAGCAGCCTTTACTGCAATCTTACACCACTTTCCATCTGAAAGCAGGAGTGTTTAACCTATGTTATTGTAGGATGTGAGCAGAAAAGAGCAAGGGTTTGCGAATATGACAGGCTGGCACGAAGAAAATCTCGTGTATACGCTTCTGTTGAGAGAGCTCACCATATAAAAGATGTTTGCAGTCTTTAAAAGTTTACTCATAAATATCCAGAATGAAATCATGATTTCTCTGGTCTCACAATAAGATTTTCACTAATGACTTAATAACAATTGTACTTCGTACTGCAGGGATGTAGATTACAGATGGTACTATGCTTTTAAAATCATATTTTTGTCTGTTCCTTAAGATCTCCTTATTTATCACCCTGTTCCTATTGTACAATTCTGGCAGTTTATGTGGAGAACACCCCCTACAATAGATTAAAAACAATAGTTTTACACATCCAAATATTATTTTCAGTGAAAGTAACAGACTTGTTTCATAACAGCATGCTTTAACAACACTCAGATGCTTCAAGGAAAAGATAAATCCTCCATCTTAAAATTTCTGGCATGAAATTGGTTCAAGATTTAGCAACTGCCGTTTCTTATTCTTTTGCTTTGTTATTAGTTTTCCAATAATCTTTTCCTCATCTAGATTACCCTCTATTATTTAGTTAGAACTTCCTCCATAATTGCAATCACTGAATAGTAATCACTTAATAAATATATCCTGACAGGTCTATTTTTGCACTGGGGAAAGATTCATTTTCTTTATCATCACTCCAGTAAGCAATTTTTCTTCCTACCTGAAGTAGCAAAATGAAATGTAGTGTCTGGTGCACAGTTCTGCTCTGATACATACAGCTTTTCAGTAAGACCAGGCACCAATCCTTTCATTTTTTTATTCTTTGGATATGGATTCTTCAAAACCTGAGTAGTGAGGAATTTGTGTTCACTGACTTTTATATCTAATTCTATTGATGCACATAGGTAAAAGCTGCTTTGCACAGCTTGTTAATAGTAAGCTAATAGTGGCATTCCTGGCGACTTTTCAGAGTTATTTTCCTATAATACAGGTAGCACAGAGAGAAACCACATTTTTGTTAAATTTCATGAGAGGGGACTGTGAGCCTAGGTACACAACATGGAAAAGCCAAAAAGAATGTGCGTTTAGTCTGCTGTCTACAAAGGACTAATTTGATATTAAATAGAATAAAATAACCTGAACAAACTTGGATACCTACAGGTTGCTATAATGATTTCTTTTCCACTGTGATGTGAATATAGCACGAGAAACTGCTGAGGAAACACAAAGAAAATAAAATAAATGGTGGTCTATGTGTAAAAACCTGTCTTTCCTCACAAAATGGATCAATTTGTCCTAAGTGGGCTTGGCCTAAGTCACTCAAATCAAAGCAAGTCTTTCTACTGACTTGAAAGGATTTCAGGCTAGTTCTAGCAATAAATGGATACTCAGAGTAAATAAATTCTCCTATGAGAATCCCATTTTTCTGCTTGAAGTATAGAAATTCTCACATGTATTGTGAGGCTAATGAGGACCTCACACAGGTATTCAAGAATTCAAACTGTGTCCAGGGAAGGGAGAAATTCAGCCTCTGCTCATATGCTTTTTTACTCTGGTCTGGCCCTGCTTTGTCTTTGGACAAACAGACTGTGGGGTTTGCCAGGTGCCTTCCGAAAAGGACTATGTCAAGGTTCAAATTCATTAAATTTGCATTCTTGAATATTATTAAGGTAAACATTCCTTAGTGAGTAATTCAGACATTAAATGGTCTGCCAACCTTTTAGTTGAAAGCCAAACCCATAAAAGAAATAAGTTAAAATGATTTTCCGTAAAATTTAAGTACATTTTAGTTCTCCACACTGCTGTTGAAAATACCTTGAACGCCTCATCTTTGTTCCAAGTACCAATCCACTGTTTAAGGACCAATTTTCCAGTGTTAACTTAGAGCATTTTTTGTACAAGTAGTGGCAAAAATTAGTTTTATGATCCTTATCGCTCAAAATCTATCTCCCTTTCAGCCCCATACAAGCCTTTGTGTTAAAACCAAGCCAGAAAAAAACAAACCCGTGGAATCACGCTGTGATTTTCCTCTGAACTGAATTCCATTTCTGGCCTCATGTTTTGTGCTTTTGTAAATGGCCTCACAATCAGGCCTGATGATAGGAACATTACAAATTTCTTACTAATACAGCTCAGTCATAAAAATATCTGTGTATATACAATACAAAAATTATTGAACAAATTTAAATGTATGATAATTAGAAGGGCAAACCTTTTTTTTTTTTTTTTTTTTTTTTTTTTTTCCCAGATTGTCTAATCTTTGCTGCAGGCAGAACCATATTAAATTTAAAAGAAATCTTTCTAATACATACCAAGCAAACAAAAAAAGTTTACACTTATTTACTTAATCATTTCAACAGCACTGCCCTTTCTCTCAAAAGAAGAATTGTTCATATGCTTCTATAATAGGGAAAATATTTATTTCATAGCTCTGAAAATTAAACTAATACTCTCACTTCAGGGTTCACTAGTCGAGCTTGTAATTTTCAGAATTCTTTTTTGGTATTGGTGTAAGGCATCTTTTTGTGTGCACAGTAATGAAGACTTAAAATACTAATCACCTCTAAATAGGCGTATTTCTAGAAGATTATAAAGCAAAAAAAAAAAGGACAAAGAAGCAACTTTTGAAATAAGCAATTATTAGACAACTTAATGCAAAAATATTTATAAACTAGGCATTTTGTAAGGATCTGGTAATTACTTAATATTAAAACAAAATGCCTAGATTAATCTAGTAGAGAGAGGTTGATATGACAGAAGTCAGAAAGCAGTTGTGAAAAAACACTCTGCATCTTTTCTGGTGACAAAGTGTTCAGTCATAAAAGCTTTGATTTAAATCATATTAGCATAGCGTGGTAGAAGCATGCAGCACCACAACATCAAAGGATATGCCCTAAAAATAGGAATCTTTTTTTATTTTTTCTTCCCAATAAGCATAGTCTTTTAGTTTCCAACTCATGTGTGCATCTGAAATGGATTGTATATTCAGGAAGAAGTCAGAGGGGAATGAAAAAAGAAAAACAGCTTGAGGGATGCAATAATCTCACCACACTTTTAATTAAAGAAATAACAATTCACTTGTAATAGGACTGTCCCATTAGGGTCCCTGATTGCCACAAAAATCTCAATTGACCTACTTATTTTCTTTGGTAAATTCACCACTTCAAGATGATCTTGGATTTGAACTCTGTAAGTTTCTTTTAAGGTAAGTCCTCCAAATTTTTTTCAGGGAAAAATATATTTCCCTGAAACTTACTCCAGATTATTTTGCTCATGCTTCTCAGAAGAGATGTGACCATTTAGATTTTCCCATTTTCGACTACAGCACAGGGAAAATAACATTTCTTTTTTTTTTTTTTCCTAGTAACTTTGCAAGGTAATCCAAACACACAACCTAACTGCTTGTAGCGACAAAATAGAGAACTTCATTTAGAAACAATTATTTCTTCTTCAAAATAAGATTTTGAGTGTTGTAATTGAGAGGCGAGAACACCACTACTTTGTGTAAGTATAACCTTTTTGAACTTCCCAGGCTGACACATCACAGCTGAGATGCAATCGTGTTAGTCACGGCACGCTGCATGATGCCAATGCTGTACTGAGCAGCACGCTATTAGGAAAGGGTACAGCAGCATGCTGCACTACTGACAAGGCCCTCCCATGCTGTGATTGTCTATATGCAAACACCATGCCCACTGTCACAGCACAACACAGGAAAATGCTAGGGAGCTATTTCTGTAACACCAGGAGCACTTATTCCTCCACAACTTGACCCCTGCTCTGTGTGGAGATGGTGGTGGTGTGTTTCAGATGGGATGTATAATAGCAGGAGAGCACTGATGCATCAGACCAGGAAATTAAAAAGGATGCCATTCACACAAAGGAATGTTTAGTTAAGTTTGAAAAGCTTGGCTCAAATGGTACCGTGATGGACCATTTGTTACATCTTTACTTACTAACGTTCATTTGCTGTGGATTTTTTTCCCCCAAATCAGTTTGTTATTGATTTTAAATCATTCCAAGAGCTCATCTGCATTTCACCCTAAACATTTGGAGTCTGAGCTAATATTTGAAAGCATTAGGGTCCTTAAAGGAACAGCCTATTACAATACACAACAATAACTATGTTTCTACGATTTATGAAAAGAAAGCAATATGTGCCTGTTTCGGTGCCTGTCGTTTGCCTACCAATGGTGCAGTGCTCCCCATTCCAGCCCTCTCTGCATTCACATTTCCCATCTTTACAAGTTCCGTGCTCTGTACAACGGGGATGACACACACGCTGGTCACACGCCACTCCTGTCCACCCTTCTTCGCAGCGACATGCTCCGCCAATGCACACCCCATGAGTGCCACAGTCTACAGAGCACACTTCTAGGAGGAAAAAAGAAGAAAGATTACAGCTAGCTTATGCCAGTGGCAATAGGGCAGAAGTAGCAACCTAAGGCATTAAGTAAAAGTGAGTAGAAGAAATACGCTTTTGCTGAAAACTACATGCTCTCAAAAACTGGCCTCTTCATGTCTGTATCAAACTCAGCAGTCAGCTTTTGCTGAAGAACAAGCTAAATTACATCAAAGAGTCATTACAAAATTCTGCTCCTATATGCTGGACAGATCGCTGTAGAGCCGTGTTCTCTATTCTGATACAAGGACTTTTCACAGGTAGCTTCCTCAATGCCTGTCAGCACTGCAGAAGGGGGGCACGTAGTTCTGTTTTACTCAAACCTGAACCTGTGTTGATTTTAATACAGACATTTATTTGTTAAGAACAAGAACAAAACTCACCTAAGACACACTCAGCAGAGAATGGTGACAATTCAGGGTCACTTAGACTCTAGGAGTGACTGAAAAAGATACTTGCAAGTGAAAGATTTTGGAATCCTACTGCTAATAATGGTGAGATATCCAACATCTTGCTCCCAAGTTCTCTTACAGCTCTCTGCCAGCAGAAATTGTAGAAAAGCAGAGGGGCCTTTTGCCTCATGCATCAAAGAAAATGACAGTTTAAATTCTCATTCATGTATTTTTCTGGCTGCTGCTGATGCATGAAGCAGAAAAAAACATATCTTGATACTCATTTCACTGGTGGAGTATTCTGAGTCATTAATCTTAAGAAATAACTGAATAAATGTGAAAGCTGTAAAAATTACTTTGAGAGTCTTGCTTATGGCCTACAATTCCATCTCAAGATTCAGCTTACAATATAAATGCAAAATTTCAAGTATTTTTTCCCTGCAAATAGAACATTTGCTGTCTTGTCAAAACTGCTTTTTTTCTCCTTAGCTCCTTCTGTTAGAATAAACAAGTTTTATAATATTCAAGTCAACTGCAGCTTAGGAGAGGATGAATTTTTTTAGTTTAGACTTTGGTGCATGCTTTTTAGTGTGTCTTCTGCCCTAAAATTAATCCTTTAAATATTCCATATACAACTAAGAATCAAAAAATACCCTATATGCGAGAAGAGATTTTTCTTTTTTGTAACATTTTTTTCATAAAATGGGTAGCATTTTGATGCACAATAAAGCAAACACCAAAAATATACTCAGTTGGAGTGTTTTGCATTCCCCAAATGTTATGAACATATTTATAAATCACTGCTGTGGAATTTTTCAGTGGAAGTTGGCAAAAAGCTATAAAGCAGTTAATGAACTTTCTCAGTCCACAAGAGAGTCAGTTGCAGAATGAAATACAGACTCCTGACCTACACCCCCACCCCCAGCTGTCAGTCTTAAATTAGGAATGTGTTAAAAATAGTATTTAAATAGTATTTAAAATATATACACACATACAATGCTTCTTTCCAGCTTAATCCAGAACTGGACCAAATTTGTTCCAAATAAATTTTTCTAATTTATTTGCATTTCAGATTTGCCTCTGACGTCCACATTTTAATGAAGTAGGTGCATTATTGCAAAATCTGAAGAAATATTTTTCTTACCAACGGAGCAGTCGGGACCCATCCAGTTGGGATCACAGCTACAAAGACCCGTGTCAGACAGGTATGAGCCGTGCCCACTGCACTGATCTGGGCACTGGGCTCTGGGCAGCTCGCAGTTTATTCCACCCCAGCCCGGGCTGCAGAGACATTCGCCATTCACACAGACTCCATGATTGGAGCACGTTGGATCTAAGCAATCAACTAAATTAGAAAACAAATACAACGTAGAGAAAGGTCAGTTCCCGCAATATAATGCCTGGAAAATATGTAGTTGCGGTACCTTGAAAAGTTCATATCACTGGGACAAAATAAAGTAAATTCATGTGGTTGTTTAAGTCATATAAACATCTGGTCTGAGAATTGGAAAGCATGAAGTAATTACATTAGCAGCATATAAAACGGTGTGACTGAAAAACAAAAGGTTACTGCAGGAATTCAGGAGCGAGGAAGTACGAAGACTTAAAAATAAAAGTTAAATATACATTGTAAGAGCTCCACACATAAGCCTTTGTCTGGGGGCGTTCTGAAACACACAAGTTCTGCTGAGTTGAACACTACATGGAATAATGTATTGGCCCCCTCTCCTCCCTTAAAAAAAAATAATAATAAAAATCAAACGAATTGCACTTTTCAAATAATCCTTTTTTTACTTGGGAGTACCTTTATCAATACTACTGTTATTACTATTCACTTGCTAGACCGTTGTGAGAGTAAGATTGTGATATCTGCTTTCAATACCTAGAAGTCAAATTATCCGTGGCTTTCAGCTTCTTTTAGACTTTTAAATTATTCAGGCACTTTTGAACATTTCATTCCTAGTCCATTAGTAGCTAAGCAGTGAAACTGAGAGCCCCTACTATTTCAACCCATGTTCTATCCAGCAGATAATTCTTTAAGAAATAAAGAAAACCAGCTGTACATACAGATTTCATCTTTTCTCTATCTGAAAACAACAGAATAAGAAAGTGAAAACAGCTATGATGGAAAATCATCCATAAAACTTCTTTCGCCGTTTCAGTCCTGACAAATAAAGGAATGCTATGTGGTGTCTTTCAAATAAGCTCTATCAGTAACATTATGGTTTTCCAAATTTTTATCTTGTATCATTAATTTGTGTAAGTGCGCTATGCTCTACCGTGAATACCAACGTTGAGGCTTCACCAACTGCCTTTTGCTGTGGAATTGAGGGCCAAGGTCAAACTTATGTCCTAAATAAAATGAATTCATCTCATGACTGGTATATATCAGCTCACAAGAGAAGAACCAAAAATGATTGGCATTCTCTCTTGCAGCTCTAGGAAGATCTGAGTTTATAATGAAAGTGATTTATCTCTCATCTTTTCCAAATTGATCCTTCTAAATTAAGGCAGAGACATTTTCACTCTGCTTTATATGAACAATACTTGATCTTTCAAATCTCAACTTTTCTATAAACAGAGTCTTGTCAAATTATTTTGTGAAGTTACAGAGCATTTAAAGTAAGTATATAGATTAGATACAACTCAGAGGATTGAAGCAGGCCCATTTAGAGATACAATACCATGAGTTATCAGAATAACTCATATTTGATTTTAATTCAGATTACAGTAGCACAGAAATTATGGTAACATTTCTTCTAAGATTTTCACTGTAATAATGTCCCTGGCAATTTCTTCTTATTTTTAATATTCAGTGCTCAATTAATTGGATATGAAAATACTATAGTGAAATTTAGTATATACACATAAACCACGATTGTTTTGTGGTTCGGTTCAGAAAAAAATCATAAATTCATAAATTGTTCTAAAATTATCCAGAACCTTCTTCCTGTTAGTCCTCCTCCATGCTCAACAAAATCAGAAACTCCAAAATTTAGAATATGTCTTTCATTCTATTTTTGTTATACCTGAGACAGAGTTGTGACAAAATAACCTGATTTAATAAATAAATAAAGAACAAAAGGAAAGGTTTATGTCAATTTACCTTAAGAATGAATGACACTCTTTTCCCTAAATTTAGTCTTTTCTTTTAAGGTTATATTTTAGTGGAAAATTCAAATGGGTAATGTGTATAACGTTCTGTTGTACATTGCAGGACTGTTAACGTTAGAAAATACTCATTAGTCCTAACGTATTCCACATTTCAGCAACATACCACCTTCCTTCTCAAATGGAAGTCCCATGAAAGCAATGTAGAACAAAACCACCTCCTACTACCTATATGAACCATTTCCTCTTTGCTGAATTACTGATGCATGCAGCTGAGACTTACTAACACAGAATAAGCCTACCAATTCTCCTAAGACCCAAATACCCTTGTTTTATAGAATAACAACTCACACGAACCCTCTTTGTCCATTGTTCTAGACAAATGTACTTTATAGCTGTTTTCTTTTCCTTTTTTTTTTTTCTATTGTAATAGCTTTCAAAGTTTAAACTGAAGAGACCTTGTACTGTGAACTCAAGCCTTGTTCTATTTTAACACATACTCTTCACGTTATCATCTCCGGCCAGATCCCCAGCTGCTAAAATTAACGTAACTTGATTACCTGTAATAAAACTACACTGCTTTATGCTGCAAAGGTTCTGCCCCCAACTCTTTAGAAGGGTTTACAATGGTACTTAATAAGGAATTATAAATGGAGCTTCTTTGGTGTTTAAACAAAGGACAACACTCTTTAGCAAGTGAGTCTGTTAAACTTACACGTAGCCCCTTGGCAGCTCAGATCATTAGAGCTCATTTAGTATTGGGCCCTCTGTAGATTTGACAAAAAGGGTACTGAAAGCAATTTATATCCCTAAGGACAAAAAAGGAGGTCAAGGAGTTTTCTGAACAATATGTACCGTAAACCCCCAAAGAGCCATGAATTATACTTATGAAGTTAAATGTCATTGAAAAATGACTCGACCATGAAACTGACAAGAAAAACACTGTTAACTTAACCTAATTTGTCAATTTCACTTGTCTCCCCCCAAACCAGATAGAATGAAATCTGGCAAATATGCCACTTCATTCTGTGTGCAAATTTGTTAATAGAACAACAATGTTTATGCTGCAAAAATTGTGCATCACAAATATTGATTCTAGTGCCACTTTCATTTCAGGTAAATTGTTTGAACAATATGACCATGACGAATATAAGAAATAAAAAGCTAACGGGAAGAAGAAAAATGCTGACCCACTTGGTATAATTCAATATCTTAGTTGGAAAATGGCAAATGAACCAAATTTCAGTATTCTTTTTGGAAGCTCAAATCAACAGAGGAAATTCCGTATTTTAATATAAATAGAGATATATTTATTTGCATCATTCTACCATTAATTCATTCATAAAGTTTAAATATGATCAGATGATTACTTGCAACTGGAAAGACAAGACTTCATATCATACCCTTTTCCCCAGAGCTCTTGAATTAATGTGACAAAAATGTACAGAAAAAATGGAATTTTACAGTAGAAATATGCTGGTTGTTCCTTATTTATTTGTAAATTAATTTATTGAGTTATTTATTGCCCAATGAGGTATGCAAAAGGTTATATTAACCTTTTCTATCATGTTATCGGCCCCTTCCAAGCTTGCAGTTAATACCTTCTGCCTTTGTAATTCATTTACCTCTTAAAATCCTTATCCTTTCAAGCACTGGTGACTAAATAATCTATATCCTTTCCCCTCACATATTAATTTAACTCCCCCAAACATTGTTGACTGAATGCTTTGCGGTGTTTCTAGGTTTGAAAGGTGTTAACATTAATGCCTTTGCAACAGTACATGCACTAGCTTGTTCTATAAACTTATCTTGAGTGGGTGAGGTATTTGCTTCACCTATTTCAAACATTCCTATCAGGATAAGCTAAATTAAGCACTACAAGAGCCTATTTCTCTTGTAGGAGTGTTAGGGGATTCAAAGATGTCTACTCCAGATATAGCACAAGAATTGCAGACAACTGAAAGTAATGAGAGAACTCCATGCAAGTCCCTGGAAATCATCATCGCAGTGGATGAGGAATTGCTTACAAGGTAGAATTTACAGAATTAAATGAAAGATTGATCAATTTCAGGCCATTTACCATAGTCTCTCTAATAATTTTAAAACTTATAAAGAAACACAGAACATGATAAAATTCATGTAACTGTACTGGGTCTGGCAGGGATGTTAACTTTCCCTGCAGCAGCCCATCCAGTGCTGCGCTCTGCACTTGTAGCTAGAACAGCAGTGGTATCACACCGGTGTTGTGTCTGCTGCTGAGCAGTGCTGGCACAGCATCAGGGCTCTCTCTAGCCCTCCTCGGGGGTGGGCAAAAAGTGAGAAACATCCCCAGGGCAGCTGACCCAAACCAGCCAAAGGGATATTCCATACCATATGATGTCACACTCAGCAAGAAAAGGTGGAAAAAGGAAGAAGAGGGGAGGGGTGGGCTCTCGTTGCAAAAACGTCTGTCCTCCCAAACACCGGCTACGTGCGTTGAGGCCCTGCTTCAAGGATGTGGTCAAGCATCACTTATTTGCGGGAAGTGGAGAGTAATTTCTTTCCTCTGTACTTCCACATAGCCTTTACTTGTTTTGTTTTGTTATTCCCTTTCCCCCTTCCTCTTCCCCTTTCCTCCCTTTAGTTGAATTGTTTAATTAATAATAATATTTCCTTAATAATATATATATATATTATCTTTAATTAAATTATCCTTATCTCAACCCGTGAGTTGTTCTTTCCTTTACTTCTTCCCCTCCTCATCTGAGGAGGGGGAGTCAGAGAGCAGTTGTGGTGTTCAGCAGCCTAGCACGGTAAAACCACCACAATAACTTACTTAGATTGAGCAAAAAATTGCAGTTTGTAATAAAGAGAGCTTCTGCATTCCTAGAGAATAGACTGGATGTTGTAGGGCATGCTACAGACAGTCTTTTCCACCTTCAGTTTCCGTAAGAATGTGAGCTATAGCAGGACATTTCAGATAATATTTTAATATTTTCCCATAATCATTCACTCAGGGTGACCTGAGAACTATCATTTGTAGCAACCAAAAGGGACATTACAGAATTTTCTGAATAGAACTTAAACTGTAACTCATTAAAAGCAATGGAAAAACTGATGACTTCAGCTGAGTTCTGGATTAGAGCTCTAGTGACTACAGTGTTGTGAAGTGTTCCTAGAAAGAGATGACAGGAATGACCTGAACAAATTGTTGCAGTGTTGGCAGTCCCACTAGTGAGGATCCTAGCTTGTATTTGCTTTTAGCAAAATAAGCTCACTCAGACTAATGCAAATCTTGTCCTAAAGGCAATAATTCCATGACTTAGGTCCCCATGATTTTCTTCCCTCCCTCCCTCTTTTGTTTTTAAATATATATATATATATTTTTTGTTGGAGAAATAGTTGTTTACTATAGGGTAAGATAAAAATTGATATATATATGTGATGTACAGCTCTGCATCCCCCTCAGAATACTCCACAGAGACCCTTTAGTCCTAAAACCAGGCAGCTCCTCTCCTGTCACCTTGATCTTCAAACTGCTCCTCCTTTTGGAGGATTAATAAACTCTGGGAAGTCATCATAAAGTACCTTGAAATATCACTGCCCTAAGGATGTGCCAAGGTATGCAGAACTGTCTATCTAACATTCCTCTGGAGAATTAAATTCTCTCCTAAAACCATACTTTCATTTTAAAAAGAAAAGGAGTCCAATTTATGCTGTGCATTCTAACAAAAACCAATGTGAATAAAACCAGTATCAAGCTCCATCTATCACCACATTTTCAATGGGCCATACTATTAGAGTTGCTCATTCTGCATACACAAATTGGACACTTACAACATGAAGAACTTTTCCACATTTAAGACAGTTGTTAGTGTATGCCATCTGCCTTTCTTAAATCCCATGTCTAACAGGAGTAATTTGCACTAGGTGAAGTCTGTAACACAGACACCCAAGTCTTTCAAAACTGTCTCACCAATTTCTGTCTTAAAGTCACTTATCTGTTTGCTTTGTGTGGAGCTGCAGTTCTACTATTTTCTCCACTACTACCAATTTTTCCTCTGCATTTCACTTCTAAATTGTTCAATAAATACAATCCGTAAGAAAAGATTTATCTTCACTCTTCAGCAAAGGAATTATTCAGGTTTATTTGTGGCATTCTTAGTGCTGCAAAACAATGTATATAAAAATCAGAAGTTTAGTTTAAGCTTTCATAGATCAGTAAAATTGTTAGGGACTACATCTCTACTTCTCTTTTACCATCATCTGTTAGAGTAGTTCTGTATTTAGAATTTTATTCTTTCTTTATTTTTTTTTCCTAATCATTTCAAAGGAAACTCACAACAGAGAAAGAAAGTGTGCTGCAATATTACCTTCTTCACAGTTTTCTCCTTTATAGCCAACAGAACAGACACAGTTCCCTTCGATGCAGGAACCGTGACCTCCACACGAGGGATCAATACACTGGCTGATGGGTACATCACATTCTGGACCTTTCCAGCCACTGTAGCATAAGCAGGTTCCTTTAGAGTACTGACCATTGCCACTGCACAGTACCGGGCAGGCAGCTGGAAAATTGAACGAAAGAAAAACAGCATACAGGGTCAGAAAAAACTCTAAAACTCCTGTAAAGTGCACAAAAAATCCACTTCCAAATACTTAGACATATATACAATTATCTTAATTTACTGGAAAAAATTCAAAGCCAATTTGTAGTAGTTCAGTTCTTCATTTCCCAAAGAAACCGTTTGATTACTATTTCATAAAGCATGCATGTGGCGGGCATTCTGACAATACAGCCACTGTTCTTTATAACCTATTGGCGATGTCTGGGATAACTAATGAGGCAATGAGAACAGATTTGACTCTGACATTACTCTGCTTTGTTCCATTAGGTAACATCCACTCATTTCAGATAGCAGAACAGTCCCCACAGCATGTTAGTATATAGCATCTTTTTTCCAGAATATTTTTTAATGTAATGTCCCAAAAATTTATTTGACCCTTTGACTTGTTTTTCCCATATGCAGATCTTGAACACAGAAATAACACAAGCTTTCGTCAATGCCAATGCATCAGTACAAATGCACCTTGCCACCAATATCCCTGCCAAATCTTCGTTACCCATATCCCAGAGTGACTGTTTCTACAGGTGTATTGACAAGAAAGCACCAGTAACCCATATCCATCTCTCTTGTATTATTATAAAGAGAATTTTTGAGCAAATATTCAGAATTAATTTATTCAAATGAAGTGAAGCCTACAAATAATAAAGGTAGCCAGCAGGTCTTGGATGCTGGGAATCAGATGTTGTACATATGCAGAACAATGGAAAGACACAAGTGGCTTACTAAAGCCAGTCACACATAAATGTTGCACCAAGGCATATTCACACTCCTCTATGCCCACATCTCCCATGCAAACATGGCAATCTGTGAATTTACATGCCTGCCAAAGGCTGAATGTATGGTCACCCATCAGAAAAATGGGAAAAATAATCAGGGAATCACAGAAAATGGGACTAATGAAGTGAATCTTTGATTAGAGGTGCACTTTTACACTCTTCTTTGATGCAGTTTGATAAAGACTAAAAAGTATTTCCCTGTCTTTTCACCCTTCAAAGTAATTAGAAACTAATAGCTCCTTCTACAGTACCAAAAATATACTCCAAAGCTACTATTAATCATTAAAAGGTCTCACTGTCCCTCTTGCTTCTATTATCCTTTTAACCTGAATGATCAAGGAGAACCCAAGTAATTGATTTACTACAAAGAAATGTGTAATTGTCCTGTTGCACAACTCCTCCACTGTTCGGTCCTGCAACTCTTATTAATCTTAGCTGTCCCATTGATCTGCTGCAAAAACACATTTCATAATGGATTTTTTCAAGAATTTTCTTTTGTGAAGTGGAAACAAATTGATCAGATGAACATATATACAGATTTGTAACCTTAAATGTTAGCTAAAATTTGGAGTACTGAGAATTATTTCCTTTAAGACAACAAATTGATTGGCCATGTCACTTGTATAATCCCTTTTAGATATTTTTTTTTCTACAACAGTATTACATGTTAAGGTTTTTTGTGTTGTTTTTTGTTTGTTTGTTTTTTGCTACCCCTCCACTGTCTGAGGGCCATATTATAAGTCCTTTGGAAATAGCATTTTCACTACTGGTATTCTCTCTTACTATGAGTCTTTGAAATCTTGCTTATTTTTTTCTTCACTCCAAAAATGAATACAAATATGAATAAAATATAAGTTTCAGCAGCAGCTTTCTGATTTTGGATGTGATATATGCTCACAAATCACTTTACTTCATTACATGAAAAACTTTATGCTAAACTTCTAACTTATGCTTTTTGCAGTTGGTTTCAGAATTAAGCTTACTGAACCAGCTGGACTGAATTTCAATGCCGACAAATACCCATTACATCCACACTGCACTGTAGGTCAGCCCGCTTTAAATGTTTTTGCATGTCGTCATGTAACACCCTACCATGATACACGACACACAGAACCAGTAGCACCTGGGATGCCATTTCCCTAACTACTCACTCTGTCTGTGTGTGTTACATCATGGGGTCTCTCCCAGCTCCTCAGCATGCACTGCTTGTCACTGCCTAGACATGCGAACTGCTGCTACTGCAGAGTCATACAGGTGAGCCACAAAGGAAGGGATCACACTAAGACTGCTTCCACTCCTCAGGTATGAAGACCTGAGGACCCAAACAATTCCTTTGACCATAACCCTCCATTTCACCACAATTAAGAGAGTTCTTTGGGCAGATGTTGACACCTTTTCCCAAATCAGTGTAAGTAAAATAACCAGTTCTATTCTCTTTACTTGCCATGACATAGAAGATGGAGGTGAGTGGTCAGAATGCAGTTTGTCCTGAAGACCTGGTGTAATCACAATGAGTACCAAGTTTTGTTGAAACCTTCCATACCCTGACACACTGTAGAAACACTGTTCCTTTTCTGGGGCCTTGTCTTATGGCAAAAACATTTCTCCCTAGATCTAGGAAGCTCTCAGTCCCTGCATGTGGTGGTGAAGTTTGCAACCCCATTATTCGAGTCCAACACAGAATGAAATACTACTGTTAGATGTGTATTCTCTACATGCTTCCAAGCCACTGAAGAGACTTAGTGGTATTGTTATTAACAGTTGCTCAGTGGGGCTCCTCCAATTGTACTGGGACACGCCAGCATATGGCTTGTGTTTGCCTGTCAGCCTCCTTCACCATGCTGTGATAAAACTGCATGGAAAGAAAAGGTCCTGGGAATGCTAAGCTAGTCAGAAGACAGTGGACAGTTTCTTCACATAAATCACATTTATTCAAGTAGGTATAAAGACAAAAAGTCAGAGTTGACTTACAAGCTGGATACAAATAAGGAGCAGCTTTTTTGGTTTGTTGTTCTAGAGGTCAACATGGCACTCATCGCCAGGAAAGGATTTCTGTTCTGCAAACTTCTCTGGAGTCAAAACTTAAATAAAGGCAATAAAACTATTTGAGCAACACAGCCCTGCAAGAGGGACTGAGGAGAAATAAATACATTATTAAAAACAAACAGACGAAACCATCAAGCAGCCTAGATGGGACCACTCTAGACCTAGCTAAACAAGGACGTGCCAGCCAACTGCTGTTAGACTGTTTCTCTTCTTGCCTTGCACCTAAGTCTAAATAATCAATTGGCAGCTGTGGTCCAGTCAGAGAGATGTATATTTGTTATTTGGAAGATGTTTATTGGCGAGCCATTTTCAGCTCCCATTTTTGATCTAAATTTGCAGGGTTCAACTTCTGGGACACCAGAGATTGGATGGCTGGCAGAGCAGAACAAAGATTAACAGATGGTGCCAGGCTGTGGGCTAAAGAGCTCCCACAGAATTTATTTATTTTTTTAAAGTGTTCCCTTGGCTTGTTCTGGTCCTTTAGGAATTGAAGTGAAGCTGAAAGCCATGTCACTGCTTTTCATTTCTCTCTTTGTGCTTCTATCAGGTCAGAGGTCTTGCTGTGGTCCATAAGACCATTTAGTCCCTGTGAAACTTCTCTATTACTTCAAAAAAAATCTGTCTTCAGAGATCTGTAGTTAAGGGATGCATTTCCAAGATGTTAGTGACACAAGAACTGACTCTGGACAAATGAAAGAATCTGTCATTTAACCTTAGGGATGAAAATTATTACAGTTAACATTAAGAAAAGTGACAAGATGTCCTTGGTCAGATTTTGGCACTTTCAAGACTGCCACATCATCAAGATTGCAGGAGAAACATGTAAGCAAGAATGTCAGTGTGAGTAGGTTATAAGAAGCTGCTTTGTCATTGCTGTAATAAATAGCTCGTCATTTCTGCTCTGAGTTTATGGGATGACCTAAGTTAGGAAGAGAGAGAGAGAGAATCGAGCTACTCTTCTGTAGAAAACACAGGCAGGCAGGCTAAAGTGAGGCTTGTTAGGCCATGTTGGTGCAGGATGAGGCATCAGAACAGTCAAGACTAATTTTACATCCAGGTTGCCTCAATCAACATCCAAACACCTCAGGAGTCATCTGGAGTTCACGTCTTCCAGCAGTGCTTATTTCCCCTATGTAGGAGGTGGGCCCTACTCCAGCACAGGCCTGTCTGTTACAGCCTGCTCAAGGAACACAGGTTTGCATAATGGAACAATCTCATTTCTGTGGGCAAACTTGTTGCATAAAGAAAACCACATATTGCACACCAGCACTATCTAAATCTGAGTAGAAGTGTTAGGCAATAGTTACAGCAGCATTCAAGTACGTTACGCACTAAGGTATATCTACTGAGTGAAGTTAAATAAGCACAACAGCTATTAAACCTGAATGTGGTTTCAATGATCACAGAATCACAGAATTTATAGGTTGGAAGAGACATCAGGATCATCGAGTCCAACCTCTAACCTAACCCTAACAGTCCCCACTAAACCATATCCCTAAGCTCTACATCTAAACATCTTTTAAAGACCTCCAGGGATGGTGACTCTACCACCTCCCTGGGCAGCCCGTTCCAGTGCCTAACAACCCTTTCAGTAAAGAAGTTCTTCCTAACATCTAACCTAAAAATCCCCTGGCGCAACTTAAGCCCATTCCCCCTCGTCCTGTCACCCGGCACGTGGGAGAACAGACCAACCCCCACCTCACTCCTGCCTCCTTTAAGGTACCTGTGGAGCGAGATAAGGTCACCCCTGAGCCTCCTCTTCTCCAGGCTGAACAAGCCCAGCTCCCTCAGCCGCTCCTCATAGGACTTGTTCTCCAGGCCCCTCAGCAGCTTCGTCGCCCTTCTCTGGACTCGCTCAAGCACCTCCATGTCCTTCTTGTAGCGAGGGGCCCAAAACTGAACACAGTACTCGAGGTGCGGCCTCACCAGAGCCGAGTACAGGGGGACAATCACCTCCCTAGCCCTGCTGGCCACACTGCTTCTGATACAAGCCAGGATGCCGTTGGCTTTCTTGGCCACCTGGGCACACTGCTGGCTCATATTTAGCTGACTATCAACCAATACCCCCAGCTCCTTCTCTGCCTGGCAGCTCTCCAACCACTCATCTCCCAGCCTGTAGCTCTGCTTGGGGTTGTTGTGCCCCAGGTGCAGGACCCGGCACTTGGCCTTGTTGAACTTCATGCAGTTGACCTCAGCCCATCGGTGCAGCCTATCCAGATCCTCCTGCAGAGCCTTCCTACCCTCGAGCAGATCGACACACGCACCTAACTTGGTGTCGTCTGCAAACTTACTGAGGGTGCACTCAATGCCCTCATCCAGATCATTGATGAAGATATTAAAGAGGACCGGCCCCAGCACCGAACCCTGGGGGACGCCACTAGTGACTGGCCTCCAACTGGACTTGACTCCATTTACCACGACTCTTTGGGCCCGGCTATCCAGCCAGTTTCTAACCCAACGAAGCGTGCGACAGTGATGTGATGTGATTCTCCTCTTTACCAGTACTTGAACAAAAGCAGACTGGGTTCTTTACATGGGTCTCAGCTGATCAGATTACAGATAGCAGATACTACAGACCTTTGAGTCCTGTGGGCTGCACACTTTGAGAGAGAAAACTTTTCAAGAGATGTTTGGCTGACCTTCCCTGTCCAATCCATGCTCTTCAAAGTTTTCTCTAGCTAGTTATTTTGGACTTATTTTGTTAATATTCCCTGATGGATGAGAAAAGATGGTTTGATAACAGCCTGTTACACATGGATTAGGAGGGGAGATGGTGAGTGATAATGCCCAAATGGTCTGGCATCAAAAGCCACCATTTTGTCCAGTGACACTTACTGCAAGTATCCCAGCTGCAGTCTGTGTACACACTCCTTTCACCCACCTTTATGTTATTCACACATACATACTCACCAAAGCTGTTCTTCTAGAGCATGGCAAGACCAGTAAAGGATATTTGAGGAGTCAAACTCTTGGAGGCAGTTGCAGAACTTGGTTTAGTTACACAGCTGCTTGGTTGAGAGGCCTTCCCCTGATACTTGAAGCTCCAAACAGGATTTGAAGGCAGAGTTCTGGCTTGGTTCCTCTTGCTGGAGAGCAAACATTACCCTAGTGCAGAGAGAGTTCTGTACCACTAGGACCTAGGGTGTCAGTTCTTCTACTGCAGCTTTCTTTCAGTTCCTCCTCATGAAATAGACAAATCAGTATACTTCTCTTGAAATTGAGTTTCTGGGCACACAAATATGCAGACTTGAAAGGTTTTAGAACTTGTATCTGAACTGCTTCCCTGTCCTGGACTAGGTTAGAAGCTCTTATAATGCTCATATTTTGCAAGCAGCTCAGATTTACATCCACATGTGATTTTTCAAGCAGGGCATTAAGAAAGTCAGCTTTGTTTGTGCCACCTACAGGCTTAGTCAAAGCTGACAAGCTGTCAGGAATCACCCCATATCAAGTCAAAACTTCTCAACATATGTACCACAGAAATTTGTGGTGAGATGCTCATGGCAGGTTGGTGAGGAGAGTCACTTGTATCGATGGACAAAAGATTACATCAAGCCTAGTGGGGTATTATTCGAGTAAGGATTAGAATGGTTGTGTCCATAAGGCTTGCTAGCCCTGATCTTACTTACAAACCAGATACTTCCTACCATAAGCTCATACACATAAAAGGTGAGCTTGACTGTGTATTTACAAAGCAGTACGGAGAATTGGGACAGAGTGTTGAAATGCAAGTTTAAGGCTATACTAACAGAACACTTAGCCACAGTCTAAAATCCCCTTGCATCTTAAGTATGAATAACTGTTCCATAATCAATTTGAGCAAGGTTATCTGAAAAGATGAAATTCATGGAAGAATATTCCCTGATTCAATACCTATTTAGACAAATGCACAAAAGGAAAATCTAATGAGTCTACTATCCACAAAGAGACAACCATCCATTGTAGGAAGTCCTACCACCCATTATCTATAGAATCAAAAGAATGTACTGGAGAAGCATCAAAGACAGGTACAATTTTTACTCTTGACTATACATTGTATGCCACCATCAGAACTAGAGTCCTAGGTAAAAGGGATCTTGCCCTGAGCCATTGCAACTTTACTTCTGTAACATAAATGCTATACTAACAAACACACTCAGGAAAAAAAACCAGCCAACCACAAACAGCATTCTGAAGACACTTTGTAGAGTCTTACATAAGACAAGCTGAACTGTACAGAGCTTTGTTAGGCCTAAGTGAAATCAGGATTGTTAGTATATGTAGATGATCCTGTTTAGGAGGAAGAAGTGAGTTTCTACTAAAGAACATGTGTTTATTATTATACTTTACAAACCTTGCTTCAAATGCTTCAGAAGTGTCTGTGTTGCGATACTTCAGGAAACTATGAAAATTCAAAAGGCTGTTTCTTCTTTAAGGTTCACTTAAAAGTGAGTGCGTTTGCTGATGCAAATTACAAAAGAAGGGATATATACATAAGGCCACAGAATGAAGAGCAGTTTGTTACTTTTTCAATTATTTCATTATTGTGAACTTCAGTCATGCTTGAAATGGTCTTAAGAACAGTGGGAATAAACAAGATCTAGAACAACTTTTAGGTTACTCTAAGACTTTCTGGTCTTACAAGTAGAAGCTGGTTGGAAGTCAGTTTATACAAATTCATCCAGGAAGAGAAGCATGAACACACCACTATTACTGACATTACATATGCTTTATTAGCTACTTCACAAGACTCTTTACTTTGACTACAGAACACACAAACAAAATTGAGATTATTTAATTGTACTATTACTCTATGCTTGCTGGTCAGAGCTAGGGAGAAATGCACAGCTTTTCATAGCAATCACACCCTGCATCCTTACCTCAGTTGCCCAGACCTGAGCCTTACCATGCTCCCTTGTCTAGCTCTGTCAAACCGCACATTAGCAAGCAAGAACGAGATTCACAGAAGAATTTCCAGAAGGACAAAAAACCCATCAGGTGTGTCAAATCTCTGACATTCAGAAACCATTTGGGGAAAGCAGCACACGCTGACTTAAGCACTAAAGTATGGTTGCTTTAATTAATCCGGGGTGAATTTAATTGCTTTAGTTAAGTGGAAATCGGGTTAAAAATGATGCAGAGCATGCTGGGGTGTGTTAAAAACATGACATATGAGTTGGATGAATCGATAAATTAAAAGTGCACAGATGTTTTAATTAAACCCAGGAAAGTTAACGAAGATCGCTAGAGACTTTTAAGCCTATGATTAATTCAATTCATTTAAAATACCTGTAGAGATATGGGGATGCCTCCATTTGGAGAGTTATAGAAGTTCTCAATCGATAAGTACTTAAGCTGTTTAAAAAAAAAATATGGCAGGATTTTTACAGAAGTGACTGAACAGCGTTAATTGCACAATGAATATTTACATTCTTCTGAACAATCAGCAAACTTTTTGCTAGAATTTATCAAAAAGTTCACAGTTTTTCTCACTACCTTCAGTGTTTGATCTTATATGTCAAAGATAACATTTGCTGTACAATCCTCTACCATTCCACATAGTACCTATTTCCATTAGATAACTGCTTTGTTTACAATTATTATTAAAAATCTGTGTAAGGAATATGAATGTGTCTTACCACATTATCTAGCAGAATACTGATAATCTGAACTTTTATGTTCTGACTAGCAATTTCCAGAATCACAGCAAATTTTGGCATTATCTCTTTGGGCATGGCCACTTGGTACAGGGTAATTTTTCTTTACAAATAGCATAATATTTTTAATAACGATGTAGTCTGTAAGAATGGTGAAAATAAAAATTAAGCAGGTGTCAGATATATTTGATGTAATTCAGTGGTGGGTTGAAAGGACTGAAGCTCCATTACTGCTAGCATGAAGATGAGCTTAGTCAGCCTAGCTACCCATAAACAAAGATCTAATTCTTAGTTCTCTAAAGACACTGCAGTCCTGAGAGGGAAGAGAATAAGACAACTGTGTGCTCTCACTGGAAAAGTCACAGAACAAACTACAAATTGGAGAGAGAGAGAGAGAGAGAGAGATAGAGAGAGAGAGAGGGAAAAGAGGACAGTTGGGCTCAGCGAGATACTCGAAAAATTAGCAAGGACTTTCTCTTGTCAGTACCTTCTGGATTCCATACTTTGTCAACCTGTCTGTCTTGCCTCCACTATTGCTGAAGCTTTGAAACTATCACTATCTGTATTAAAGAAAATATTTTTGTTCTCCATGCAGCACACTAAGATGATTTGCAAAACAGTAGAGATTTATTTTTCAGCTATTCTAGTTAGGAACTTCCCTGTAAATACAGCTTTATGGAGCACCACAGTTCAATTTTCTTCATGTGCACAAATGCATTCAATGGAATGAGATCTACGCTGCACTGGTCCTGGTTTAATGTAGAGAGAAAGTAACTGATCAGTTTTGTGCCATTGAAAATACAGGCAAAAACAACAACAAAAAAGGATGAATTCTCTTCAGTTCTCTGCATGATGGGTTGGAGGAAAATGTAGATGGTAGATACAAATGCCCTGAAAACACTGCCCTGCAATCTAAAAATCTCATTCTTTGGAAACTAGTAACACAGAATCAGAGCTGTGAACATCCTGCTTTAGATATAAGCAGTAAGGTTGACAGAACTACAATAATACCTAGAGATAAATGCCACATTCTACCAACAGATGGAAATAAACAGATGCTGAAATAGACTACTGTCATAGACAAGCATGTAGATCTTCATTTGTATGTTTTGATAACTTACTTTGCAAATGGAAAAAATGAGGAGAAGGGAAAACTAAATTCTCTCAGATGTTTCAGTAGCTATCTCAGTGGAAAGAGCCAGTGAGGAATGAAAGAGATGATGCTTCAAGCTTTCAAAAGGCAGCAGCAAGGACAGCCACTGAGTACCAGAATCATCCTTCCAAACATGTATGTTGTGATTCCTAACAGAGGAAGCACTAACAGCATGAAGTCATTTATACTACAAAAAGAGAGTAAAACATTTCTTACAGTATTTTTGATTAGAGTTTGCAACATCGATAGTGAAAGAATCTGTCCTTTCCGTATTTCTGTGGTAATAGTTTTGTTATGACTAAATAGCAGTGCAGTAAATATAGGATTGCACCCAGAGGTTGAGATAATCAACATATTTAAAATCCAGACTGCTTTGGTCCCATTTTAGTTACTACTATTTGCATTATTAAATCAACCAGAAAAGATTTAAATCATAACATGATTAATTACATAGTTCCATGTTGGCTGCAGATATTTAAGTATTTTGCTACATCTGAGTCAGAAACTTTATTCGTTTATTTGAGAAAGCAAATGGGGATGACAACTAACTGAACTTCATCTCACCCCAACAGTGTCTAAATATAGGCAAAGATCTAAATTACAGCTTCAAGTCTGGATACAATATAGATATGAACATACCCCAAAGTCATGCAAGCTGGAATTGGAAGCTGTGGCTCAGGGCCATGTCTGTTATTCAGGGACAGAGAGTGCATAAGTATCTCTTAACAGCTGTATTTCCATAATGTGATTTGCAATACTACTTGATTGTAGCTGCTTCAATGACATTTACCATCATCAAAAGGCCTCCAAGATGATGCCAACACAAGTGCAAAGACAAACTCTTCAAACTTAATGAAATAAACAAATATCAATACAAGTCCATGGAGACAAAGAGATCTTAAAACAAAAGGTAGATTGCAACACAATTAAATAAGCTAACCAATTAAACACAAAAACAAATTACAAAGCATACATCTTCATGAGCACAGTTTCTTAGCCTCTAATGGAAGTAGTACAGGATCGGAAGAAAGATTTTTGGCTTGCTGGAAACTAAGCTTCACAACGGTATGTGTTCTGCATGTATCTGTATGCTTGTGCACCTCCTTGCTGCTCTGGGAACCTTTTGAAGTATTCTATTTATTGGAATACGATTGAAACAGAAAAGTTTTGCACAAATAGATGTGCTGTTGCTGCACATGTATAAGAAAGCAAGAAAGATAAAATGAAGCAACCAATAATAGAGTGGGTTTTGAAAGCCACAGTGAGAGATCAAATGAACATACCTAGCTTTTAATAAATATGAAAATATTGCTATAATGCTTCTGAAAGAAAATTCATTATCAGGATTTAACTGTGTTTCCATACAGTTTCAATAGTGGACATGGGCAATACAAACTTCATTATCATACTAAGCCAATAAAACTTGGTTCCAGATTTTAGGCCTCAGCTACAATATCACTTGTAGCTCTGTGTTTGGTCTCTGAATTTCTGCAAGTTGGGTAATGAGTGATCATATAAAGAAGCACTAGCACTCACTGAAATCAGAGTCATAATTACTTAGATGCACACTTTTAACCTATTTTCCTATCATATTTTGTCCAGAAGTGACACTAGCAACCTGAGTTATTTCCTACCTTCTTCACTACTGAATTCCTCAGTGTTCCTTACTCTTTTTTAATCCTTTTAGCTTGCTCTCTGGTATTTTCTCCTATGGAAGTCAGTCTACCCTCTTAGCTGTGACACCATCCTGCAACTTCATTGGAAAGCAGGCCCATATAAAATTTGAAGTTCATTTATTGCAATGTGAATTTACAAAGATATAAAAGAGCAATTCAGTACACCGGCACAAATTTGGTGATATATATACTGGCAGTTTAATATGGAATATAAACGCTAATAAATTCTCTATATCAGATGCAGGTACTGGGTATATTAAACAATATTATATAAGTATCTCAACAATTTTTAAAGCATTTTGACTGTCCTGCAAAGCTGTAACTATGACAAACAGAAAAAGAATGCACTTCTAAACAACTGGAGCATCCCAGCTTGAAATTATTTGGGACCAGCTCTTCTCCAGATAAAATCTTAGTAACACCAAATTCAAGGCTGGATTCAGCAGAAGCTATAAAAGCTTTAAGAACAATGAGAAGCTAAAATTTGGCATGTTAAAAATGTATTTTTTGAAAACTCTGCTTTCTGTAATATTCCTAAGATAAAAGTAGCTTCTGGGTCCTATTTCCACTTCGTTAATATTCCCTCACAAAGAATGCAAAGGATACAAAGCAGCACTTCCTAGCCCTACACAGGGAGCAATCTGTGTGCTTCTGTAACCATCCTGCTACTGCATATCAAATGTCTAACAAACATTTGCTGATCCTCACATTTAAACTACAAGCACTATAGGAGGCACAGATACGTGTTCTTAAAAACCAATGAAATATCTCAAACCCCTTTTGGAGTCACGACCACTAACATCACAAAGAATTCAGATTGGGACCCCTTCTCTTCTTTGCTCCTGTTTAAATTGCCAATTAGAAAGTGTCAGAATGGTGGATTTTGTGCTGGCTCCACTTGTCTGCCTGAACCTGGACCGAAGCTACCATACCATTTCATGCAAACAAGCTAGCAGCTGATAGATGGCAATGACTGTCAGTCATTGTCAAAAAAGGTTATGTGTCCATTTATTTATTCTGTAATTATTTTAGGCACAGTTAACTGCACACAACTCTTCTCAGAGCATACTGTGCTTATATAAAACTATGAAACTGAGGGCATACAGGACAAGCACTGCCCTCTACACAGAACTCATTGGAAGGCAACCAAGAATATAATCAGTTTGCCAGAAATGAAAAATGTCTGCTAATAAAAGGTGAGACTGGGAAAAGGAGAAGGAAATTTATAACAAAGGCATTTTAAGGTACTGAGTCAAAGAGGTGGGAATTGCTGGAGAGGAACACTGCCAAAGACAGCCTTGCCTGAGCATCAAAATGATGCCTCCACCCGCTGCGAGGGGGAGATGTGAGTGACAGGCCAGAGCTGCTGCAGCAGCAGCACATCCATAAGTTGGCACACACAGACACACACAGCGAAAACAAAAACTAACCCACCCAGAAAGAGATACTGAGAAAGAAACTGAACAATTTGAATTTTGTCATCCACAAGGAAGGATGTGAGGTATGTGTGGGTGACAAGTCATGAAGGCAGTATTTCCAAAGAAAAGAACATCTGATTTTTTATTTTTACTTTTTACTTGTGCAATGCAAGTGAAGAGACACATTATGATTATGATCACAAGGAATGTTTGCCAATAAAGTTATTTCTCTAATTTCTGTTTTCTCTTTACCCGACTACTTCTCTGCCCTCCCCTGCATTCTCAGTCTGTCACAGCGAACAGTGCCATCATTCCATTCTACCTGCTGCTCAGGTCCATGATCTGGATGTTATGTTTGATTCATCGGTTCCCTTGCCTCACAGCCAAAGTTTGACAAAGTCCTACAGATTTGTTCTGCATCGTATCTGTTTGTCAGAATTTTTGCCTTAGCTTTCAGCAAATAAAATCCACATCAAACAAAAATCTTTTTCTCCGTCATGAATAAAGTCAGTCTCCTACAGTCATGTCTGTGTTTTAACACTGCTGCCTAAACCCCACTGTTAATTTGTTAATTTAGCCTTTAGCCCTGTAACTCCTCTTTCCCAGTCCTGTTCCAGGTTTTCCCCCTTATCACAAGGAACATAAATGCCATGCCCCAACTTCGTCTGTAGGCTTGTTTCACCCCAGACTGCTCGCTGCTAGAATCTGACTTCCACCTCTTTGGGACCTACAGTGCTGCCACCGCTCATTTTGAAAGCCAAAGCTCAAAACAGCCCTTTCCTATGCTCTGTCTCCTTTGGAGGCACCATCTTCCCTGGACTACCTCATGATATTAGGTACTCGTCCCGTTACCACTCTTTAAAACTGCCTTTTTTACCACAGCCTTCCCCCAAACTAACAATTACAATGCTCTTAGGTTTATAACACCATTTGTTTCCTCGTATCTCCACATATGCCAATTAGTTCCCATTTATTCCCTTTTAACTTGCACTGACGTGGTAAATTCCTGGAGGTAGACACTACTTTCATCTATTGCTTTTATGACACTAACCACGATAGACTAGTTTGAAGGAGTAGCACAATCTACACATAAACTCTTCTGTGAAACTGCACAATGGCATTCTTCATACATGATTGTTTCTCTCCCTTTTCTCTGACAAACCAAACTGTATGGGTACCATCACACTTAATCCAACCTACCTTTCTTGTCTATGATCTTTTATTCCAAAACGTTGCAGTGGTTCCCGTGAATAATGCACCCCCGCTCACCCTGAGGCCCTAAGTGCTGCCTGGCTGGGGGTCCCGTGTTTCCTGCCAGGCTGCAGGCCCTGTGCAGGACAGGCAAACGAGGGGGGCTCTGCAAGACAAGCTCTCACCTTTCCCTTCCAAGCCCAGTGATCTTCTGCTTTCTTGCACTATTTTCAGTTCCTATAATTTCTAGCCAAGTGATGAAGACAAATATTGTTTCCCTTAATCACATACATAGAAAATACTATCTGCTACACATTATCAGCATGTGTCTGCCCCGTGCTCTGCAACAATGATGCGAGTATGGAATTATTCAGAAAAATGCACTCTGCAGTTCACGTTTTCCCCACTGTGAGCTCTCCCAGAACCCCTCATGCCACTGGACATTCATTCTGGACATGGCACTAAGAATAGTTTCAAGCAGAGCATTCACTTTAAAAAAAATAATAAAAAAATCCTTTATGCACTTAAGGATTTTATCACCAAAGCAGTAAGGCTCTGAATAACCTCAGAGCAAAAAGAGTCCCAAACACCTGAAATTTGCATGAGAAACAATTCTTCTGTAGCAGCTGAGAGGAAGAAAACATTGCTTTTTCTAACAATTATACCTTACTTACCTAATAATTGCAGACTTTTAATATTTTTATACATAGATTAACAGTACACACATAACAAAGAGGATGATAATAGTGGGAACTCTTATCATGGTGTGGACAATCATCAGAAACAGCAAATCCATTAAAATAAATTTTTTAAAAAGACTACACTTTACAGCTTAGCAACTATTTCAAACTAAATAGATGTTGCAAAAGAAATAAAAAGAAATTTTAAAAACCTACCCTTCTTTTTATACTTATTAAAGTGGCGCCGTCCTTTGCCAGTAAGCCAAAAACAAACAGAATGAAAATAAAATAATGAAAAACCCACACAAGGAGAACAGGAAAAGAAACTGAGTGTAACATAAATCTGAATCATTAGAGTTGTTAAAAGAAGATTAAAGAGTCAACTGATCAAACAAGGTTTCAAAAATCCAAAAGCCTTGAATCTATTTAGATTAAAATATTAAACATGTTTCTTTTAGCATCACATAATTAACTAACAGTATCTGCTAAATGGCAACTGACAAGCTACTTAACTCATTTTTTTTCCTTCTTTTACAAATCAGACACCATCTCTTAACAGGCTATGCTTGTTGTATCAACGTAGAGACCCCATACCATGGTACATTGTTTCACCTTTTCAGTTTAGCTAAATATGTTTATGATGCAAAACTAGTATTTTAAAATAAAAAATCAAAAGTGGCTCTGAGCACATTTGCAAAACAGTATAATGGCAGTGTCTTTGGGAGTCTTTTTGTTAATGGAAGGGAAGACTTAAATGCCCTCTGAAATACCATGAGATGAAATGAAATTACAGCCAAATCTGAGTCACTTCTGGGAATCCAACTCATTGCAACACTGAACTCTACAAATGGTGAAAAGCAGGACATGATGGAGGATTCCTGCCTGCAGATTTACCACAAGACTGCGCAATTACAAGACCAAAATATTACCAGACATAAACACTGGGAACACTAAGAACATCTTGATATACTTGTGTGGGTATGTCATGGAAGTCACAGAAAAACAGAGATGTATATAAAAGTGGCAACACAAAACTAACAATCACTGCTGCAAGCCCAATTCTTTAATCAATCCTTGGTCTTGGCATCCCTTCTTATCAATGACTTCTATAGCTATTTCTGCACAGGAGGTTACTCACAGTGCAGTTCAATTCCAAGCAAATTTTCCACTGACTTTAACCATGCACTCTTTCTTTATCATGATATATCTCTACGCATAGAGTTATTTTTGATTATGAGATTTTCCTTTTCTTTAAATGCCGTATTTTAACCACATGAGATTAAAATGTGTTACCTTTCTTGTGTGTTAAATGAAATTCTTAATTAGGTTAAACTCCACATGATTTCAAAGTGAATCTTGTCTGAGCAAGGATGAAGTAAATCTGTTGAGACTGGCTACCTGAGAATAAGGGTGAGAATTAAAGCTCCCAGTATTTGGCAGAAGCGGTCGGCAGGGTGAAATGTCCTCTAGTTCAATCAAGGCATGAAAGTGTATTTTAGCCCATGTGTTGGGCCAAAAGTTCAGCTCTTTCTAATCATTTTCATGGTACTTCCCTGGAGCTAATGGATCTCAAGCCCAATCTGTGCTCTCTCTCATATATTTCCTTCATTTTAAGCTTTCAGAACTAAATGGATCAAGTAAAGTAACAGAAGGAGTACCTGTGCACTGTCTGTAAAGTGAGCAGATGATTCCCCTCAAGATTCGCTGCCTCTGATATCCTCAAAATCATCCTTGCAAACAGTGATTTAATAGTATAAAGGATCACACCTCACATCTCTCAAACTTGGGTCTCACCCAGCATGAAGTTCTCAGGCTACTCTGTTACTGCATGAATCAAGTTCTATGAGACATGTGAGGAGCTTGCTCACTTCTCCACATTTCCCTATTTGAATCTTGCCTTGTATTACCTCATAGTGGAGAACTGAGGTATTGAAAGATGTGTTGCTAAGGAAATAATAATAAAAAAATAGACAGAAAGAAAAATAATTATCTTTCCATACATGTGACAGTTTAAATAGAAATTTAACATTACAGTAAATATATAGTAAACATCTAATATTAGTAAACATCTAATATGTTGGAATAGATTTAATTTCTATCTCATTTTACTGTGTTTTATCATTCTTTTAATCCCCAATTTTGATTGCTATCTCCTGAAACTGCTCTCACATGTAATCAGCATTCAAGTAAGCTGAAAATCCTGTGGCCATGGGTACAGGAATGACAGTGCCCGTGACATTGGTGAGGCACACTGCCCTTACACACGAACTCAGCCCCATGCTTCTGGGTATGTCTTACAGTGTCTAAAATGTGCAGCTCTGTGCTTGTATATATACACGAGAATTCTGCCAATACAGCCATTTTATCATTTTATGTAGTTTTTCAAGCTTCTTTGTTCTTTAGAAATACTATGATGTCTGACAAAGAAATGCTAAGACAGGTGAAAGAAGCTTCCACATAACCTACTTTTGAGGGTAGAGAGACAACATACAAAGGACAAGGCAGGAAGCAGAGGGAAATTTCTCAGGGGCTGTAGAAGCCTGACAGAGTTTGACAAGTACCCTATTAAAAGGTATTTATCTGATGTAGCCTGAACAGACTATTTCCTAGCACAAACACAGAATACAGCGTTACACAGAGGTTCCGTACACAATGCAGGATTGCTCCACAACTCAAAATGCAAATGAGCTGATTTAATGGCCATGTATGTGTAAAGAGTGGCAGTGAAGCACACAGTCATTACATGCACACTTTCACAGGTTAACACCACAGAAATGCATATAGCTGTCTGTGCGTATTTATAGCACACATTATCACACCGTCTACTTTGTGATACACAGATGTCTTCTCTATGTATTTGCCAACCGTTTTAATTTCTCATGTAATCAAACAACATGCACTCTTTATTTGAAGCAGTCTTTAAATGGAGTAGGGCTAGTGCTGAGATAACATTAACTTCCCATGGCCTTTGGGATCTTTTTATTTATTTTTTTCCCCTACCGGGACACTTCTAGGAGCCAAATACAGAGACACAAAATAAAAATGACTCTCCAGTATGGGTCTAGCAGCTATTCAAGGAGCACTTCATAGACAGGCACAGGTATGGTGGGTCCCAGCCTGCTACACCAATGAAAGAGGTGGGGCCACAATGAACTTCCTCAGGACTGGATCATGATCTAAGAAAAATTGAGCACTTTTCTAAGGCCCTTCAAGGCATTTTAACAGCTTTCAAATGCCATACTCTTGGAACACTAACAACTCTATCCCTGTGGAAGACAACTGTAAACAAGTAATAACTATTAAGGGGCCTAAACCTCACATAAACTAAGGAAACAAATTGTAAAATGTTATAACTGTGCTCAGGAACATCTGGGAATTCAAGCAAGTCATTGATTTTAGATACCATATTTGCTACTAGCTGTATAAACTAAAGAGGTCCTCCCTTATGTATCTTTCTTTATGACAGCTATCCCAAACTCTCTGAAAAAATTTGTAAACACATACTGCTAATCCACACATGTCTTCTGAAGTTCTGTTAAATCCCTGATAATCACACATCTCCCAGTCTTAGTAGTTAAAATTTATAATCAAAACTCAAGAAAAGGTTTATTTTAAGGCTCTGTCAAGTCCTGCTTACTTGCCTAAATAAAAGGTGAACTTCCTTTGGTGAGGAGCAATTGCATATGCAAGAAAGCTACTATGAACTAGAAGCATGGCTTAGCCAAGACAGAATATACATTACACTCTATTAACGAGATAATCAGTCTTTTATTACAGACCAATTCATGCTTATCAGAAAGCACTGATAATTCATCCACTTTTACAGAAAATAAATATATTCTGCCACTTCTGCCTTCTACATTTGGCAAAAGGTTGTAGCTAGGCAAGCACATCAGCAATGTGGCAATACTTCCACCTGATCATATTTAACTAAGAAAAAAAAAACATATTGATCTGCTTGAACCTAGCTTGGACCCATGCTAACTAGCAGGTGCTGTAGATCCATACATCACAAACACACGCTGTGGTTATTTGTAAACACAAAGAAAACAATACCTTTAGCACAATCTGCTCCATGAAATCCTGGAAAACAGTGGCAGACACCAGATACACATTCACCATTCCCATGACAATTGCGCGGACAGTCTTGCACTGAATCTGAAATACAAGCATCACAGGTACATTAGTTGGCTCCTAGGCTGCAAGTTATTTGCCTAGTTTTTCTTTCATTTTGTCTTCACTACTTATAAGAACAGCTAATAACATTAACACCACAGAGTTCAGGTGAAGTGCAAAGTTACAAAGATCTCTAGCAGCAGGACTAACTGTAGAGATGTAGTGATAGCCTACGAATCGCATACCAAATCTTCGAACACCATTAGCACTCAAATCTACTGATAACACCCAAACCCTTCATTCAAACAGGTAGATAACACTGCTTCTTATGACCTTTATAGCTATAGTTGAACTCATGTTATGTATCAAACATAATGCATTGACAGGGAAATCGACAATCTTCCTCTTGCAATTTGACTTTGATCTTGCACAACCACTCTTCCACGTGGAACTGATTATCCCAAGGAGTGTAACTTTTTCTTCTACATACACTGAAAGCTTCATTAAGAAAGCTGACAGAAACATCTGCTGTACCTGACAAGGAGTAGTTCTTGTGCTGTGGCAAACAGTATTCATACCCCCTTCCTTCCTCCCCCCACTAAAATAAAAAAAAAGAAGAAAATACAGAGGATGATGAAGAGGTCTGTAAAACCAGAGAGCAACGTTTAACTCTGGAGTTAAAGTAACTGACTGAAGTGCTGATGACTTCCATAACCTGTGAAGTATAAGCACACCAGCCTGATGATAAAATTTCAGCTGTACCAAGCTATTTGCTTTTTTCCCTAATTTCTGTTGTTATTTGGCTGACACAGTGTACTACTTTGCATAATATAAAGTGGAAATGAAACACCAATTTTGAAATTAATGCTTAGGATTAATTCTCTTTGAATGCTGTTGGATTTGAGAGGAACATATTTTCAACACTGAATTATTGGAAGAAAAATATAATTGGAATGTTGTAATTCCTCACTATTACTCCCTGTTGTTGTGGGACCTGTGGTCCTAAACTAAATGACTCTGTCAGTCCCAGACACTTAGTATCTATAGAATATGGAAAATAAATTTTGGATTTGGAACTAGTAGCACCATACAGAGTATTTTTCTGTCCAATTAAACTGAAAAGATGAAAAGGAGTCAAGCCCAACTTTGTATCTAATTTTACAGTTGCAAGCACTAAGTAAATAATAATAATAAAACCTAAAGCAAAATTTCAAAATATGCCATTCACTTGGCTTCTTGAAACAATTCACGTAAATAATGAAAAGAAAAACCGTGATGTGAAATGGTCAAAAATATTGATTTATCTCACGAAGAAATGCGTCTATAGATTTATTCATTATTTTGCTTCATGGCCCACAAAAGGATTTTCTTTGTATTCAAACCATGGTAAATTAACTATTGCCTGTGAGTTAACATCATTTGTGCTATTCTTTCTCCTCTCCCACATCAGAAAAGCTTTCACCTCTCTCAGATCCTTTGATTAGGAAATATCTGATACTGGGTGTTTGTAGAAGAACCTCTTAACTGGATAAAACACTGTATTTTTCTCTATATTTCAGTCCAATTACTACTATTGCACTATCATATAGTCTACCTGACTATTAGACCTTTGAAGCTCTTGAAAGCTGTAGACAGGACAACCCTTTTAAGGATTTATCACACCTGAAGATTTTCTAAGAAGCACAGTAGGGGAATACAAAGATAAAAGCTCAAATGTTGATGTTTTTGGAGAAGCAGAAAATGCCTTCTATGGACAAATTCACAAATGTATACATAAATAGGCACAGCACCTAGTAACTCTTTCAAAACCACATATAAGTTAGGGAAACAAAAACAGTGTCTCACCTTAATTGAGGTTAATGGAAACAATTATATCCATACTTAGTGACACAGTATTGGCTATCCTCTTACACCCTTTAGGACTTAAGCCTACAAACTTTATACTGATATCAAAAGAAAAATTAAGCTTTAAACATTAATCATACAAGGCTGGAAAAGACCTCTAATTATTTTTTATCAGGCTTACCAACTCAGTTTGAATTGTTGGAATTTCTTTTTCTCTAAACTAATGGAAATTACAGATTTACAAAATGCAATGCCACTTAACTCCAAGCAGCCAGGATGGAATAGCATGTAGCCCATCTAGTAGTTTTTGATGCCACTGTGACAAGACATTTAGCAAAGCTCATCAAGTACTTCAACAAATCTTCTGATGAAACTTGGAGAACTTATGCTCAGCTTGGCTTTCAACTAAATGGAACCCTATTCTAACAAAACTGCATGCTCTTCTGTTCTTGTTCCATCATGTTGAGATGACGACCCACCATTAGGTGAGTAGCACGCTGGAAGACTGCTTATAGCTAATTAACAGAATCAAGTCATCTCTGGGGTGACTGCAAGCAACGCCATGCACAAGTGTCAGTTTCTTGTACTGTCTTTCCACCAAGACTGCACATCTCTCCTGTTGGATACTATTCCACCAGGGTGTAAAGAAGGTTCTCTGGAGAAGCAGATAGGTATATGGTATATGCAAATGGCAGAGATAAGGGAGAGGAATATTAACTGGGGAATGTTTCAATCCAGACTGAACTTATCTGACCATCTTGTTTCCCAGAACCAACCTCAAGAACCACAGGAATGCTAAAATCTTAGAAGAGAAATCAGGAAATTAAAATCAAAACCCCTTTAACAGACTTTTTGAGAGTAGTGTTAAGAAAAAATTGTGTAACAACTTATGGACAAAAAGACTGAATGCTAAAGACTGTATTATGACTTCAATCACGGAAAGGTATCAATTAGAGAAAAAAACATTCAGCTTGTGGTGATACCTACCCAAAATAACTGTACTGAAAGAGACCACTTCTTTGTCCTTGCCATCATTGTAAAATGCCAGGTGCCACAAACCCACATCCAAATACTGAACAAATACAGCCTCATTCTGAACAAGGGTCTGAATACTTCGACGTTCCCGTGGGGACTCCACCACACTCCATTTCTCCTTCCCATCCAAACGTTCCATGAAATCATACTGCAAAGTAGAAAAAAAAGAAAAACAAAACAAAACAAAAAAGAAAACAAACAAAACCCCAAAGAGACCTGAATACAGAATGATATTTCAGCTCAAAATCTAACACCATGTTTTGTATTAGAAAAACGTCATAAAATGGAATTTCTGAAAGATGTAACAAAGTGAAACTGCTATTACTGAATTTCCATTGAACATATATATTCTGTGACTTATCCTTTTTTAAACAGTGACACAGAATTATGTATCTTTTCTCTGCACAGCTGATCAAAACTGTACAAGCAGTATTTCTTGACAGGCTGAGTTTTGAGAGATCAGATGAAATCAGTGCTTTGACCCATCACAAAATTTTAGGTTCCTGCACAGCTTTCAAAGCTGGAAACCTTCAACTGAGGAGAGAGACATCCTCTCCTAAGCAGTTACCTACAATAAATTACTGCTGCAAGTGGTACAGATGTCTCAGATGTTCCTCCAGACTTATAATTGATTGGACACCCGCAGAACGCAAAAACAAACAGGAACAGCACAAACAAGGAACGCATTTGTCTGATGTAAAGTAACTTGGTACTCAATAAAAAGACACTGTAGAAATGGTACATCACAGAGCAGCTTGCTTACCTGAGTTGGTGTGTAGAATGGTCAGAGGTAAGTAGGATACAAAAACCAGAGGGAGCATGGAAAGGAATAACACAAATCAGGTGGCTGAAGGAATTGAACTTCTATTAAGGAAAATGGAGAATTTCTGTCTGGATGCTTTCCAAGTAAGGTAGAACATTACATTAATCTTTGGAAAAGGGATCAAACAGAGCAAGTGATTATTTAGAGTATAAGAGGGATGGCACCATTAATGGCATGAAACTAAAAAAAGAAAGAAAGAAATTTAAGATGAATGTCAGATAAGCTTCCCATCTATTAAGCTCAGTAATAGCCTCCCAGTGGAGATGCCACTGCATCACACAATTAAACAAGGCTGGAAGAAAAATTGGTTAATCTACAATAGGGAATAACTCTGCATAGCAAAGCAGCTGGACTAGATGTCCTAGCAGGCTTTTTTCCTTTCTGCCTTTAATGTCTGTGATTCTGGAGCTCTCAAGCTGATGTTATGCTCAACTTACAGCTCTCATAGCCCCTATCTAAGGGAAGTCCTTAAGAAACAACAAAAACAAAATATCTAATTTTTTGATAGCTGTATAACAAGTCCCCTGTGAAAATACATCTTACTTTAGACGTATTTATCTATCAAGGAGCAGACAGATGCCTAAAGAAAGATGTATGTGTTCAATTAAATACTGTAACAGTATGTGCTTGCTGGCCAGTGGTTTCATTGCATTCCCGTTATCGCTAGCACATATTTGCTAGCCCCACACTCGTGACAGCTCTAAGAAAGCCTACACCTTCACTCAATTTCAGTGTAAAAACCAAACCATCATTTTGCATCCTACAGAGACCAAACATCTGAAAGGGCTGTCTTGTAAACTGAATTCCACTCCTCAGCAGCGAGTCCTAGCAAATAATACACGATACACAATAAAATAATGAAGATTTTCCCTTTTGCTAGCAGAGACAGACAGACAGACAGATTTAATGTGTTGGTGACTTACTACACAGCTTTTTCAAATTGGGTTACTAAAGCTGACCTTTCTGTTTGAAATTTTGTAGCAGTTATAATATGAGCCATAGAATCCATGATACACTTGGCTGTACATCATAGGGAAAAGGATGGAGGTACTATTGGCTTCCTTTTAAATACGTGGTGCTATGACACCAATAAGCAGCCACAAAAGAAATCCAAGACAGAGTAGGAATTTCAGCCCATGACTACTGATGTTGAAGGTTATTGCCATAGCGAGTGCATTATTCCTTTAATCATGGGGAAAAGTAAGAGAAGTGAAACAAAAAGTTTCACCAAATTTTTAATATCTAATTGCCATTCATCGAGCACTTTTTGCACACAGGATTTCCACAAAAGAAGGTAATTCAGGTAATTAGTGCATTTAAGCCAATGCACACCAGAGGTTTAGAGAATTCTGGCTCGTCAGTAACTCTCAGAGCATCAGAGGTGCCAAACACACATGTATCTCTCTCTAAAATCAATGACATTTGGAAATATTACTAAAACCTACTGTCTAACAGTCAGAGGTTAAGGACAGACTCATCACCTCCTTGGGAAACATTATTACTTGGGCAACATCTTGGGAAAAAGAAATCTTGCTCTTCAGAACAATCGTTCACAAAGGGTCAGCTAAGGAAGCAGCAATAAAAGCTGACATTTCTCACTGGCAACATGCTGTTCATCTCTGCTTGTGCTGGCAGGTTCCTCTGCCTCCCCTCTGTTTGATGCTGATTCTACCTCCTATAGTAGAGAAGGCTCAGCAGTTGGCAAGATCGAAGGGGAATAGCAAGTACTCAGGCTGAAACTGCCTGAAGTAGTTTTAGCTGCAGAATATCTTTTCACAATGACAGGTGTGACCCAGGGAAAGCAGGCCCTTGGCATGGCTCCCTGTAAGGCTACAGTTTTAACTACACTCTGTAGAGACTGGTATTACCCCTCCTTAATTAAACTGTGAAGAACTATTTCATGGTCAGGCAAAAGTGTAATGACTCAACATCAATAAGCTTACGACTTGTGAATTACCAGTGCAAGCTGATACAGAACATAACAATAAATGTTTATCCCTCCTTGGATTCCTCAGTGCTGAGGAAAAACAGAAGGAAGCTAATGCAGCGGTTCCCTGGGTGTACAAACCTTAATGTGTCAGCAAATACCCAAAAACCTGAAATCCCTGACCAACGGGTTACTGAGGAGGTACTGTGAATTCATAACTGGGTAAGATTTCTTCACATAGTTGGCTGGATCATCGTTTTGCTCCTTGCTGCCCTGTTGGTTTTGTGATTTACCCCACTTGCATGATTAATTACTGTTGTATAACGCTGTGCCAAAAATATCATTCTTGCTTTAAAGCTACTCATTCACAAATACGTACAGACAAGAAGACCCATCTGGGAAATGAATGTAAGTACTTTCATGATCTTTAAAAAAACCTACATGGTGGCTTCTTAATCTAAAAAAACAACTGCTAAGGAAGAGCAAACTAGATCACATGTACCAGGGAATGAATCTAGTCAGCAATCAAACTACGTCTCTGAAGTAATTTGGAAGATTCGTTGACATCTTTATTTATTTATTTTACTATCCTTTATATTTTGGGGCTTCATACAGGAAGTCACACAAAAATGACAAAATCTTCCCATAAACAAAACGCACTAAAAATCACAAATGACTGCATTTTCAGAGTTCAGTTTTGCAGGGGGCAGTACTTACATGATTAAAGTTCCATAGAAAGAGCTGACCTGCCAGTCTACTACTCCAAACAAATCCAAAAGTTACATTTTCCATCACTTTATTTATTTTACTACACAGCATACCAAAACATAGTGTTATTTACAAACTTAAATTTCATGCTAAATTCTCTCTGGCCAATTTGTTTTTATAATTTCTCCCTTCAGCGCTTCCTATCTTCCTCTGATGCATTTTATTCACAATCTAATAAGGATTTTCTTTTTCCAGTAACCATGGGGAGTCAGAAAAAGTTTGGGAACTTTACGTATATATGCTAGTGACTACACTGCAAAAGGACATCCATACAGCACAGACCTACTGAGAACAGCTGCCTACAGGAAGTGAATTAGTTGTGAAAGCACAGTGAAGCAAACAGAGATTGCCGGGGTCAAGAGTGGGAACAGATCATCGATGTGATCTTTATTTTTTTCTTACACTTGAAACTACTTGCATGCCGCCACAACATCTCTTACAGTCTTTGAAATTAGAAACTGGAAAGATTTCTCAGAGCTCTTAGTAATGGATGTATATTCAAATGGAGAAGAAGAAAAAAAAATCCAGTTTGGCATTGTGGCTAGCAGTCACGTTTACGCCAAAGCCTTGTAAGAGCTAAGAAGGCAGCAATAAAACATATGTAAGAAAACTTGTTTTCAAAGTGTTTTAAAATCAGTTCTTCCTAAAATCCAGTTGGTAATTATTCATTAAAATACACCCCTGAAAACATCTGATACCCACCGCGACAGCCAAGCAATTTGTTTTACTGTTTAAATGTGCGTCTTGAACATGACACAGCAGAAGCAGCACAATGAAGCACTGCGTTCACTACAACAGCACCGTCACATAGCTTTGAAGTGACCAGAGCACTGGGGAATGCGCTTCAGCAGCGGCCAAAAAGCCAGGAAACACTGAAGTTCCCCAGATACTCAAACTGTTTCAAGCAAAGACAGTTCTACATAGAAATGGTTTTCATTTTGATATGAAAAGTTTATAAATATAAAAGACTCTGCTGGAAATTAAGGCAAAACGAGTCCATGCATTGCCTTCTCCAGGCATTACAGGGATGCTTCTATGTGGTTACTTTATTTCAGGCATCATTTGGAATGTTCGAACAATGTGTAGTGACGTCTTAATTGCTGTAATCTCTGCAGAGTCACTTCATGCTGCACAGATTGGAGGAATTTTACTTGAAAGCAATGTACTTCTGTTTCTAGTTTGCCTGCCACTCAGAAGTGCATTTTTACCTCTCCTCTAGAGCTCCATTCCCTATGCACATGGCACACAGCTCAGCTTCTAGAGAAGTTTACAGCTACATCAGTTTGACTGACTAAACCAGGCATTTGGAATATTTGCTAAGCAATAATACAGAGAAGGTTAAATCTCAGCAGGGCCCACAGACAGGAACCGCATCTTGTTGTCTCAGGTTAATCATGTACCTAATTTGCTGATTATTGACTTGTTCCCACAAAGGATTTTGCTTGGCTTGACATATCAGCTCTGATCAGTGATGAACTGTCAAGTGAAGTTGTTCACTGCTATACAGCTCATGTCCCTAACTTGCAGAAACAAGGATTTCAAACTTCAGGTTTAGAATATTGTCTGGTGTCAACTTCAGCCTATTTTCATTCACACAAACCCACTCTGCTTCTTTCTGTCAGAACCAGCCTTCTTTTCCCCAACTTGAGTGTGTAACAGCTTGCGTTGCTTTTTCCTAAAATTATTTCTCTTGGTAGCACTTTGGTTGGATTTTGATACAGCAATCTTATGCTGCATTACCCCATTGAAAAGTGTCAAGACCCTGCACAAATACGGGGAAGTAATTCTGCAGATTATGCTGACGGATTTCATTAACTCCAGCTATGGATGAGCGATGGAATTGCTTCCACTAAATAAAGACTGGAAAAGAGGTTCTCCGAGGAGAAATCCAGCACAGTACGAAACAGAGTTGATATTTCTAATTATTTAACACAAAGGTTATTAAATCTATATCCAATGCCCGCAATGTCTAGTGAAGGAAAGAGCCTCTCAGATGAGAGCATCATAGTGAGACCTAGAACCAATACAGCTGATCACAGTGCAATAGAAATTAAAGTTCATTTTCAATTTCAAAAAATGCCTTGTACTACCAGTTACTTCTAAGTGGATTTCTTATAGGAGATACAGGCATATTGCCCTCATATGAAAGTCAGACAATTATAATTAACTTGCAATTACAGAAAATCTTGACAATCATTTTGGAGTTTTGGTTGAACCATTTTCACCTAGTAATTTATACTTTTGTTTGTTCTCCTCAACTAAATTCCTTTTTTTTTTCTTCCAGGGTGGAATGATACGGAAAGAGAGTGCAAAAATTTGGAGTTAAATGAATTAATGCTCAATTAATTATGCTGTTAACCTCACCGGTACAATCAAAGATCCATAGACAGAATCTCACCCCCAAGACACGATATTGAAATGCAAGTGCCAAAATCAAAACACTCTCAAGCAAAGCCCCAGCCTTGGAACATATTCTCTGTGGATATTTTCTACAATGCATGGATATCTGAAAATGACTGAAAATTACTCAACAATCCATTACATTTTTCCCAGTCTACCTAATTACTGTACGGAACTTCAGGATGTTGTATGCTAGCCCCTAGCTATACAGAAAAATAACCTCTTGCCATTCCTCCTTGATTTGTGGTCGGCTGGTCTTTATTTCTTACCAGTCAGATATATCTGGGTATCAGATATATAAAGATATTCAGTAACTTAACACTTCATAACAGTGTGCAAGAAGTCCATGGATTTTGGATAATCATAAAGCTACCTGTTCACAAATTCTTAAAAGTAGAGGTCACAAACCCTTGTAAATCTCTTCTCTCATTTTACCCAAATCAGCCTAAAGATTTTGGATTTCAATTCAACCTATAGGCAAGAATAACAATCAAAGAACATGATCCAATGCACACTAGTTCCACAAATTTACTTCACATTGGGAAACAGACCCAAAACTCAGTTACATACGTGTACTTACCACAGAAAGTTCATTGCTTCACACTTTGTACCATGAGTTTGTGCCTGCACATGGACACAGTTCTCTCAGGGCTGGTGTCTCTTGCAGGCACTATGAACATACTTTCTCTGTATGACACCACAATTGTGTTGAAGCCTCTCTGCTTTTAGCTTAACCATTTATGTAACTGCAGTCTGCTTTCCAAATGAAAACATAGCATCAGTTCTTTGCAAATCAGGGCAAGGCACCTATCAGTGTTAAAAAGGGCTCTCCCAAAAGGGAGCCTGGAGTTCTACATTTGATCTTTGGAATTCATATCCTAAAAAAAGCATTTAAGTTTAGGTGTCAATTTTTGAATGAAGAATTGATTTTCAGCAGCAAGGATATGTGTGAAGGAAGGGTTCCTTTCCAAAAACTTTCCAAAAAGGTTCCTTTCCTATTTCTCTTTCCCTTGCTCTCTAAAGAATGGATTCTCTTTCCTTTTAGTATGTGTAACTGCAAAATACTATTTCTCATTACAGTTCTAATCTAAGTAAACGAGATTCTTTCCATTCACATCAAAAACTGCCAATACATTATTTTTTCTCTCTGTAAAATAAAATGTCTACATATTCTTACAACAAAGAAATCCAAACACCACTGAACAATCTATAAGAAAACAATATATAATTTTGGCCCCACTAACTTTCAGACTATCTTTACCTACAGCCCTTAGCTCGGTACTACAGGGTTACTGAAAAAAAAAAAAAAAGTGCTGTTGCTGAGCTTTCAGTTCTGTAGCTGGTTAGAAATAAAGAACTGCGGTTCCCAACAGAACGACTTGCTCAATGTCTGAATGACACATTATACCTTAATACCACCTTTGAGGGAAGAGTAGTAAAATAAAAGCCTTCCAGACATGACCACTGCATTTTGTCCTCTAATATGGCTGGGTAGCAGGGATGCCAAAGTTTTTTGCATGCCCACCAAATGCCATTTCACCAGGATGTGGAGTTTGAAAGTTCTATGAAGTTAACCCAGAAAAGTATGTGTTATATCTAGCTGTACATTCATTCCAGCTGTATACCGTGCTGTGATGCTGTGAATTTGACCGTCTCCATTGATCATTTTTGACTGGTGCAAAACTGGATAAATTTACTGCAATTGATGCCATGATTTCCTCAGAGATTTAAAACCTTGAGTGCCAAACTGGAAGTTATTTGAAAAGCCTAACCAGCAAGAACATCATCCTTGGTTATTTCTTTCATCGATGTTCTGTTAGGGTATGTAATAACCTAGAAATCTTAATACCAGAGCAAATATCACAAATTAAGTAATTCCCAGCATACTGCACAGAATCCCTAAACTTAAGCTTCATAAGCTCAAACATAAATGTAATATAGATTCTCCAAACTTTTGCATTTTCACATTTAAAGCTAAGAAATACATTGGTAAAGTACCTGGGCATGAGATGGTGGGAGTCCTCTTCTTATATAAACACCAAAAAGAGCATCCTTCCCTAAGGATATGTTGAACTTCAGGAACTGTGGCTGGCTGATATGGATCTGAGACCGCCAAAAGACTCCAGGGGGCACTTCCTGGGTGACCTTGCGGCCAACTTCTGTTTCTCCACTATCTATGCTGCTATTCCTAGTTACCCATGGTCCTATAAAATGAAAAACAAACAAGTGAGATAACTGCTCTTAATGCAGGCATTTTTAGTAGTGCCATTCAAGGTGAATATCTGTAGCAATGATGCCATTTATATAAAATTGTGACTTGCTTATTCTGATGCAATCTCTTTGCTGTTTCGAACAGTATGTAAGAATTTGTCCCATATATATAAAGAAAGGTAGCTTTGACCCTTTTTCTGTGGAGCACCTGCAATCTTCTAGCCCCTCCAAGCTTTGAATTCCATAACTACTCTGTACTGATCAAATGCAGTAACAGCTGAGTCAATCAAGCACATACAATTTTTCTTGTGCTCTTTTCAGCTGAACCTTCTGTGCAACAGACATACACACACACACACATATATATATACAAATATCAAAAAGGTGAACTGAAGTTATAATTTCAACCTGAATGAACTGATTGCAAATATTCATTACTACTGCTTTATATACTAAAGTAGTCCATTAAGTTCTGGGTCACAGACAAGAGAGTTTATCGAAGACATGAAATGCACAGAAAAGGATTTAGAGGACAGTGTCTGTACTCTATCATGCACCTTCTTACTCTTTTAAGAAAGTTAGTGCATCTCAAGGTGCTGCTTTTAAGTTCTCTCTGCCTGAAGCAGAGAGTGTCTACAGGCCTCCCTCTTCCCATGCAGATTTGCTGGGTTGGTTAAAATCCATCATTTGATGATTCTTCAGAATGCATTATAGAAGTCAAGACACGAGGCCCTTCTGGCTGAGCACTCTACTCTGGCTTCCAGCCCATGAAATAACCTTTAAAACACGGTGCAAATCTCTTCTGTTTGGCAGCTGAACAGGATGGTTCTGAGGCTACACATAATTTACATATGGAGTATTTTCAAGCTACATTATACAGTAAAGTTTGATTATTTCTTTTGATTACGTTCAGAAAAACATAGAAATTTCTGTTACCATCACAGAATTCTGAAGCTATCGTGCCAATCTCATGGTGTGTATGTTAACATACACTGGATGATACTGATCCCTATAATACAACTTGACAGTATTTGCTAAAAGCTCAACTGCTTCCTTCGTATTTTTTATGGTGTAATGCTATTCTCAATCAGTGGTGAGTTACTGCTGAAATGTTTTCCAGCACTGTATGAACGTAACAGGATGGCTCAGAATGACATATAATTCCAGCAGGTAAATACACAGTAACTTTTCTGTCTTGACTATCTTTAATTGAGAGAGCTGCAATAACATGGTTTCAATTTTAGATTCCAAATTATCTGCGTTAGCAGCAGTTACACTTGTACAGAATGAAACAGGTATTATGTTGGCAGTGTCTTGAAATGGTAAAAGAATGCCCTGAATACCAACTGCTGTACAGTTTTTGGTAAGTTAGAACTGCAGACACATCAACCAGAGCCAAACACATTTCATGAAAACTACATGATTTTATTTCTAATTGATTACTGCAACAGAGGATATTTCAAAGTCCCTATCTCTGTGAAGTCAGGCACCATCACACTGGAATTTAAATTATTCCATACCTAGGTGGGCAGGAAAACAGATGCATAACACACGAAAGCAGCTCTTGAAGGCTGCACTGGGATCACTTATGGAACTGAAAGTCAAACCAAAAGTTGAAGCTCCTTCTTCTCCTTTCAGTACATCACACTACTACACATCACGTTTCCAAGTCATAGCAATATTTTTTTTTTCCATGCTCTTGAAATGTGTTCTGTAAATTATTTCTTTGGAAGCAGACTGTACATACTTAAATGAACATCAACTGTATATAATCTGTGAACAGAAACCTTGACTCATTCTAAAGAATTTCGTTCTTCAGGAGCAATAAATTCACAATTGAAAGAGAAACATTCAAAGAAAAAGCTATTTCCAGGAAGTGTTACAGTAGGTATTATTATTATAATAAAAGCTGTATAAGGAATAAAGGTGAGAAGATCAGTACATTGGTGCCTCTTCCAGTATTCTCTGTCCACTCACCAATGAATTATCTGAATTATGTATTTTTCAATTTGCTCAATTTCATGACTGCAACAAAGCTGTCTCAGCCCAAAGCTGGTGCAAACCTCTGAAAAGTAGAATACTGAAATCAGCAGATGTAATCTCCTTCTGAAAGCCCCACGTAAATTGGATGTGAATCTGTAGCCCAAATCTGTCCCACATTAGTAGCCACCCCTTCTAAGAGCAAATTTTAGTAAAATGAATGCTCTTTACACCATCTCAAAATTGACATGGGGTTGAAAGACCTTATGCATACATCTGATTTACAGATTTTTGACTCAAGCCTTTTTTTTTTTTTTTTCTATTCTACATTAAATAGAGATTAATACTGCATATTGCTTCAGCCATTCAACCTCACTTTTATCCAAGTGCAAAAAGCTCTCCAAGCGTGCACCACAGTCTCTGCTGGAGTTTATGGCTTCACTGGCTGTTAAAGCAGCCCCGAAACACCACCATTAACTTTTGCTAACAATATTGCTTTGAAGTCAACTGCATATATATTCCCTAGAGTTACTTGGCAAATAAATTGAATTCCTACCCCTACTAAAAGACAGATCTTCAATGGAGGCTCAGGTTTTAGTACTTCTGGGTGAACACAGCCTTAGCCTCCTTTGTTCTTCCAAAATTCTGTTTTGTACGGCTGAGAAAGGTGTCTGTAGGAATACGTAACCCTCAAATACATCAACTAAGCTAAAAACAGAATATTCCCAGCATCAGGAGAACCAGCATTACAGTCCTACTACTTCACTGTGCACCTTACAGGTAAACAACCTACCAAATACCAAACTTTTCTCTAAAACCATTAGGGGAAGCATTTTTGTATTTTCTCATTGATATTATGAAGTTACTATCTTAAAATTTGGTGAAAACAGCAGATAAGGCACATGAATTAATTTAATCAACCTAAAAACATGATTCAGGTTACTAACGCTGAAATAACCCAGTTCATTTTGGAATTATTTTAGGAAACATCTCCCCATAGATGTACTTTTCTTGCTCTAGTACATAAATGACGTATTTTCCAGTTCTCCAAACCACTCCTTCTAGAATATGGCTCAAGAAACTCTGATTAGGAAAAGAGTTGTGACGGCTAGGGAAGTTCAGTGCAGTAGAGGATTTTAAGAGTGTGTTAGATGAGCATCAAGTGATAGATGTGTGATCAAGACATACTTAACAAAAATGACCCCTTATCTTTAAGTCTTTATTTTTTCTAGTATGGCATATCTCTGCTCTGCACCCATGCCATGTGTATGAGAAACTTGGCTGCTGCCTTGTCTCTGGCATGTGAAAGGGTCCCTTATTTTTAGTTTCAAGAATGTAACACATCTTGTTTCTATGGCTCTAGGTTATAATGCTGAAGTAACATGACTTAGAAATGCTTTAAGTCCTGCTAAAATAGGAGTTTTACATTTTCAACTAACTTTTTGTAAAGATTTAAGTCCAGGAAGCAAGCAGAGCTCTAAAACTATGCATTATTGAATTATATTCTCATAACTTCATGCTGAATTACTCTCCCATCATGATGAAACACAGAACCTGGAAGAGCATCTTGGTACTGCTCCTTGCTTTGTCACAGCCAATGCACCTGAGCTGCTCATGATCTCGATGTTCTCGGGTGACTATTTGTAAAACAGAAATATTAATAATGATTTATTAAAAACTCTCACCTTGAAGAGTAATGCACAGCAGCCACATAAAAAAATACTACAGGAAGTACTGAACATGAAAAACTGAACCAATTCTCAGGCAATAGGCTTAAATTTACTTTAACTTAAAAAGCAGAACACCTAGCTTTATATTTCCAATAGTTTTGTTGTTGTTGTTGTTGTTTTTCCCCACTAACAGCTTCACTTATAAACTTTGTCTCTAGAGACTCCTAAAATAAACTTATTTTATAGCTTCCTTCCGTCTTCACCTCTTAATGCAGAGGATGCATCTTTCCACCTGATTCACTCCCTCCAGCTATTTTTGGAACCTTTTCCATTTTGACGGACCGCTGCAGATCGCATTCAAAGAACATAAACTGCAGTTAAGTGAAGTTACAGATGTGACAAACTGACAAATCTGGGAAGAAAGAGTAATCCAAAGAACTCACACTACTGTGAGCAAATAAAATACAAAACCATTACTTCTGCTGTGGGTGGCTGTCTTCGAGTTTTGTTTGTTTATCTCATAACCCTATGGATACTTGATTCCCCCCCATGATTTCCTCTCTATAAACATCTGCAAAACAGAGTTTTAAAAGCATACTTCTTCTTTTTACCCAGGGGAGCCATTTCAATCTCTCAGTCAAACATATATTTATCAACTAAATAACACTTACTCATTTAAACTGCTGTGTTATTTACCCAGTTGAATTACTATTTTGGCATATACATTTGAAAAGACTGTTTTAGCACTCGAGTATATTTGCCTTTGAAGCTATCAAGCAGGCAATACGTGACAACAGCAAGGCAAACTCCCCCACTTGTCAGCTGGCCCCATCTTGGAGCTGGAGATCGGCTTCAGGGTGGCAGCTGGTACACAACGTGCCCACTCAGCCTTTCGGTTCAGTAACATCCAGCAGTGACAGCTATGCAGGCAGAACTGTATCTACACTGAAACCAGGTACACTTGGTATTAGAGAGTCCTCTCCCATACCATAGACAAAATAAAATAAAAAAAAAATTAAATCTGGCCACCACCAGTGTTACACTACAGACATCCCACTGAAACAGCCATTAACTTCAGCACTTTGACTATGCACCTAGCAGTGCTGACTGCAAAGCGTCTTGATACCTTGCTGGAAAAATATCTACCTGAACAGCCATCCCAATGGACCCATAATGAACTACCAAGATCAGCTGCACAACCACAAATTAAATACAAGGAATAAATATCACAATTATTGGTTAAAGAGCATTCTCCTTCACTTCTTTTCCTGTACCTCTCAATTTCTTATAAATCTCTGCTGCAGACATACTTTCCTTATCTTTTGATCTAATGCAATGGTCTGTTGTTATATAGTTATGAATTTTTACAATTGACTCAGAATTCCAAAGAAATTTATGATATAGTTCTGTAAAGAAAGCCATTCAATAAAAAAAAATACAATCCACTGACTTTTTGAAACAAAACAAAATAAAATAAGAACAACAACAACAGCACAATAATTACTGTGGTTTTCAATGACTGATTTTTTTTCTTTGGGTAAATTTGCTATTCATTCATATAATCGGGCATTTCTTGTTGTTTCAGAAAGGAAAACAAATAAAAATAAATATTTTTTTTAAAAAGTAGAAAATGTCTTTTCTGTATGCATTTCTCCAGTGGAAAATTCAGTGTTACGCACTATTATCTCACTTATCAATCCCTCTGTGGACTTCAAAATATCTACTACTAATACGTACGTGCCGTAGTACCAAAGTGAAACATAGGTACTTTTTTGAAATGTGTAAAGTTGATTGACTGCTGATGCAAAACAAATTCCCAGAGCTATAATAAAGTATAAAGCCAGGAAATGAGGGTCTGGAGAAGCTGCTATGACACATCTTGAACTTCAGTTACGCTGAAGATGCTGAGGTAATAACGAGCTCTATTTAGTGAAGTGAGGAGAAAGGAAGCTTCTGAATTTGTATGAGCTTTCAGAGGTCCAGGAAAACAGCTTCTGAAACAAAATCCATGACTCAGGTTTGTCGGCCAATATTCCATGTTTCTATTGTGGTGAAAAGAAAGAAATTCTGCAAAGGGACCATCAGCTTTAGACAACTGCTCTGGCTCAGCTGCAGTCAAAGGGTCAGTCAAACCTGACCCTGCAAGTGGAATTAAAATACGTGTTTCTTCATGACCTGGACACACCTAAAAATGTAGGCACATTTTCACATTCCTGTGGGTATGGCTTCATACGATCCACTGTTTTCAGAGCCAAAAGTGAATTGGAATTGAAATGAAATTGAGATGCGTTAGTTCACAGCATTTAACAAAGAACTAATACATACCAGCATGGATTTCTGCATCACCATAACAATCACCTCTGGTGGTATATGCAGTTCACTAAGTAGCTCTGAACACAGCAATTCATACTATGGCTATCAACACAACCACAGTAAGTTAAAATACCTCCTCCTCTGTTCTAATGAACTTAGTCAAATACTTGGCTCCTGCTAAGACAGCCCTGGAGGACCCCAGTGTATTGTCAGAAGGCCACAGCTGCCACCCTTCATAGGGTCCATATTTCTATTTCTGCTTGCTAACATGTTAATTAAGAGCTACATTACATTAGCCGCATAACTACTTAATAAGATTAATCCACCTGGAAAATGATGGCATGTCTTGATTAAATTGAATGAACATAACGGAAGTGACATTTAAAATACATTGATTGTCATTACATTTTGATCATCTGTTTCAAGGCGTCTGAAAGGAAATCGTAGAAACCAAAAGAGTTGCGTTGCTTGCATTATTAATGAGGTTTGAGGACTTTTTTTTTTTTTTAATATTTTTATCAACACACCACTGAAGTCCCTCCATTTGGTCCTGAGTCCTTACACCACCTGATGAGAACGACTTTGTTTCCAGGTTTCAGCATCAGTGTTCCTGGCATTCAAGTCAGGGCCTAATCTATCTGCACCTGAACCCCAGCTCATCAATATGTAAGAGTGGCATCTATTCCTATTTAATGTATTTCTTATTCCTTTAATGCTGCCTGTCTGCTGCTTTGATAATAAAGTGTCTGAACCATTAGAAATACATTGCTGTATGCAAACTGAAGTGTGACTAGGAACTGCAGCAACAGGAAGAGGGAAAGACACCTCTTTCTCAACGTAATTTGGACAGAGCTGAAGACAATCTTTACAGCTGCACAATGACTACAGAGTTCAGCTTTCCATATCTATTCAGAGCAAAATTTCTGCCACATTAGTAGAATTCCATATTTCCCCTCCCTAAATTGAATGGATTTCAGGCATTCATCTCAAGGAAGTAATTTTACACCATCCCCAGCAAACAGTGTAAAATTTAACTGCAAATTTAAATTTCTTCATTTTATTATTGCCATTACATATGCTGAATTAGATAACTGGAAACTAGTATTTTTCATTAACTGTAATTATATTTTTGAAATCCACATGCTGTGATAGACTTAGTAAAGATCTCATAAGCTGAGCACAAACCTGGATCAAGCTGGCTGGTCCAAAGAGACACAAGTACTGGATGACGTATCAGAATACGCATTCAAATCTACCTTTTCCAATTAATCAGTGTATTTACAGTAACCAGAATGATCTTTCAGATCCACAATCCTTGCCCAGAGTTGTCTTTCGTGTCTTTTCAAACGCTAGTTTCTAGGATCAAAGACCACAATATTTACTGTGCTTTTCAGCTTTGTGGAACCTTCATTTAGTGAATCATTAAGTTTAAAAACAGCAAATCATTTTTTTTTAAAGTAGTAGAAAATCTGCTGAATTCATGAAAACATCAAGGAAAATATGTCAAACAAAAAAGAAAAATCTCTACACTGAAGTATTCTTTACTCAGGTTTGCAGCTGGAGCTAGTTTGGGTATTTTCACGTGAACAGCACTTTATCTTAGGTGTCCTCTGAAATGATTAAAGTTGACTTTTATAGTATATTCTGTCAATTAGAAAGGAAACTGCACATAGCTAGTCACATATTTTATGGAAATATGGGTCTAGCCTACTACGTAACTTTAAATTTAGAATGCAGTCTTGGCATACACTAACATAAATTAGGCATCTAAAAACTCCATAAGGTCATCTAGTTCTCTTGTTTGTGAACAAACAATTATTCCCAAACATGCTCTTATTATTTTTCCTCATCTAGATTTATTACACCAAAATTCTAATACTATCCTTATGTAACTGTATCAGACAACTGGGCTTCAATCTTGGATATTATTATTTTTTAAACATTATTTATCTCGTCATTGTAGCAATTCAATGGCAGTGCCAACTTTTGTTTTTATAATGCACTATGAAGGAATCCTATCTTGCCGCTTTTATTAAGAAAGGAAATTTTATTTATTTTTGTCAATTAAATAAATCTCTAGTTCAGCACAACTTTGAGAGGCTAAAGGCAAAAAAAGGTAACGTGCTTTGTTTACAGTCAGAGCATGGTAGACTTCACTTGCAGTTTTACAGCAGAACTGAGGATTTTTCTGCCCATTGCACTTGCCTGTTCCTTTCAGACATCCCCAGTATCAGCAAGATGTAGCATGGAATTACAAAAAACCTGCAGTTGTGTTAATAGTGATTCCTATTTTATTCAGATAGGAAAACATAGTAATAAGGTGTTTTACATTTTCCTTGTGTTGCATTCTTATTATTTCTTACCAGAATTCAGTCTTTTAATAAGGAACAAGCAGATCAAACTGAAATATGTCCTTTTTTTTTTTTTTTTTCTTCCAAATTGCTCTACTTTAAAATGCCTTACTTGCTGAGTAGGCACAGCTTGTGTTTAAGTGGCCGTTTTCAGTCTAGGGGTTAAAGGTTTCTTTGGGAGACCCATGTTTTGAAAAGAATGGCTTCATCCTGAGCTGTGTCAATTATAAAAAGGTCACTCTCCACAGCCAGAGCCCTGAAAATGGTTGTTGTGTTAAAAGCTGTCAGAGGCTTTCCTAAAAACTGCTGGGATAGCAATATTAACTTGAATGTAATAAAAGCAATGGTGAGGTAGGGGAAAAAAAAAAGCAGCTGCTATGAGAATTTCTGTTTTAGACATTCCTTGTGTTCATCCAAGCCTGTCATTCACATTATTCCATTGTGGAAGATTATTTGCCTAAATATTGCTCTCCTTCTCCCAAATTATCAACTTTTCAGCAATCTTCTACAAAATGTCAGAAGAACACTTTTCCAACACACTCTGATGAAACCTAACTGTGGCAATTTAAGACATAACCAGCGGTTCTGTCTCCTTGTCTCCTCTACAGGAGGTTACCGCTCCCCAAACAGGCAGCACTGCAACCTCTTCTCATGTGCAAAGCTAATTAGAGCAGGGTTGGGATACACTGCCAGAATTTGCACTGAAGTGCCCCAGGCAGATGAGCACATTCCAATTCAACACTTCTGCTGCCCTATATTTGCACAGAGATGGCAACAAAAAGCTGCAGGGGAGGGAATTTGGAAATGTGCTAAACACTGCAGTTGTCTGCTAAGTGACCATAATTGAAGTCCTGTGCACTTCAGGTGCCTGCCTAAAACCATAGGGTCTCTCACCTGTGCACAATCTGGAAGAGGTTCAGCAGTAGAATAAATATCCTGCCTTGTACTTAGGGATGTGCGGTTCGCCCACATGCTTGACCTACGGTCACTCAGAGATGGAAGCCAAGCCAACGAGCCACTGCCTGCAAATCACGTGTTTTGCCACGACTAGGATGGTGAATTTCAACAAAAGAAGGAAGCTGAAATTAGGCCCTCCGCAGAAAACATAAAGATGCAGAGGTGCAGCAGCATTATTTATTGAAAGCGAAAGCAAAGCTATAACATGTAAAAGGACCAGGTACACCAAAGAACTGAACTTGCCTTTCCTCCCAACACTACCTTAACTGAAATTCTGCCAATGCACCCGATGCGACTATCCTGTTTCAGCACTTGTTCAGCAACTTCAGACTTGCTTCAGCAAACAAAACACAAGCCACGGGTCCTGAAAGCAAGACGATGCTCAGCTCTAAACAAAACTCTTCTGCTGACCAACAAGTGCTCTTCTCTCCTGCTTCAGCCAGCACACCAAGGGCTGTGAGGGGCTCTGAGTAACAGAAAGGTTACGTTGTCTTCTTACTGCTGCTGTTCCAGTAGTAACCAGGGGAAACCTTATTGCTATGTAGCAAAGAAAAGACCTCAACCCCACTGTTAAAAAGCAGTCAATTTAAATGATTAAAATCTTTTCCATGAAAACAATTTTTCTTGGTTTTTAATATATATATATTTGTTTAAAGAAGTACTTGTTTCCAGATTTTTCCTCATTCTTCTAATTGCCCTGTCTCTTAATTCTCTACTAGCACATAGTTTTCCTTTAGGAAAAAGAGAAAAAAAAAAAAATAAAAAAAAATAAAAAGTTGTCTACTAAAATCACAGGGCAGGTTATTTACTGTGAGTCAAGTTCTGCTGTCCTTGATGTCCTTTCTTTACAATTACAGCTGAGAAATAATAATAATTAAAAAAAAATACACCAAAAGAGGGGTTTTGTCCTGGTTGTAGGTTCTCAGCCTCTCCCAGGCAGTACTCGGTGCTTCTCCCACCAAGTCTTGCTTTTTTTCTTCCTTGGAGGTCTGCAAGCCACACCTGGCAACAGGACATATCGTACCCAGTAAAATGTACCTGGGTTTCTGACCGAGCCCCCCTCCGTTGGCATAGCAGGGAGCAGCACTCCATTAGCAGAGGAGGCTCTGGGACTCGCAGGGTTTCATGCGCTCGTGCCCGGAGGGACAGAGCCAGAACAGCTGTGCCGGGCAGCAAACTGCCAGAAGCTCTAAGAACGGCCTTAAAAAGATTTCGCACGCACCTCGGTGGGAGAGCACGTCCTAAAAACCGCCCGGAGGACGAAGCTGGGAGCCCGGAGCGGGAGGGCCGCCGCCGCCAGCTCACCTCTGCCTCCAGATGGCATCGTCGCTGCGTCCTCCGCGCCCGGCAGGCCCGGCCTCATGCCGTTGTTGAAGGTGTGCCCGTCGGCGGGCTGGAGCTGCCAGTTGAGCCCGAGCAGGTGCATCGCTGCCGGAGACACAAAGGAGGGAGCGGTGAGGGCACGGACAGGGGCTGGGGGGAGGCTGCGGCGGGTTTCGGGTGAGCTGCGTTAGGAAACCGCCGGAAAGCCCTGGGGGATGCTAACGCACCAAAAAAAAAAAAAAAAAAAAAAAAAAAAAAAAAAGACGGTGAAAATCAAAGCACAAAAGCAAACCCCGATGACTCACAGGAAGCTGTTCTGCTCCCCACCCCCCTACCCCAGTTACCAGGTCTTCCAAATCACTGAAACCCCGGAGGAAAGCTGCCCGCAGTCCCAGGCACCAAGGCAGAGGGGCGCATTTTGTTCGGGCTGGGCAGCGCGTCCCACCGCTCCGATCCGCAAGCTTGCGATATGCTCCTTGAAACAAAGCAGGCCTGCAAACACTAACCCTGCTTAAATAACGTGTGATAAGTTATATACTGATAGTAAAATAAGCCTCAGCCCTGCGTATACTAATGGCATGCAATTATTTTGTGTTTATTACAACATATTTAAACCAACAGATTCAATAGCTTTGGTCTTAATTCTGCAGATTACGCTTCCCTGACAAATCCAGGTCTCTGCCAGTCCCTTGCCATCGTGATTTGCTCGAACCCAGCGCATGAAACTCCAGGCTGGGGGCTTCCCTTGTGCTGCCTGGCGCTGCAGCCTCCCCCTGCCCAGCAGCAGACCCCGCGCACGGCCCGAGTGGGAGAGAGGCCCCGGCACCGCCTTGGCGAGGGCATGAGTTACAGGCACGGTGGCAGGGACTAATTGAATAAGTCCTGTGCATAATGCATGAGACTTGACAGGTCTGAATCACTCAGCCGGCGGATTTATGTGCATCTTCACTTTGTATAAACAAGCCACCTGAATACATCTCCATACTTTCATCGTATTATCGCTGTGGCACCCTCCCAACAGAGAGGAGTGGGGAAGGGAGGCCTGGAGAGAACACGGTGCTGGTTTTATTCACTTTATGGCCACCACCAGCACTTGTCCCTTTTACACAGCCTGCCCCTACCACAGGATTTTCAGGGAGGGATACAGTACAGTGGTGTTAGAGGGGACACACTGTCAGTTTTGTTACCAACAACATAATTATGGGGACCCTTAAAACGCTCCACCTCTGCAGTGTCAGATGTGCAGATCAGCAGGAATTTTGCATCTCATTACAAGCAATTGAGGAAGAGCTGGTGTGGGCACAAATGGATTGTCAGTGGCAACAGCCAACTGATCAGACATTCAGCGTCAAGGACAGGTAAAATAAACATTACTGCAGGAATTCACGGTGCTCGAGACATCGTGCATTTCAGTTTACCTACATACTCTTAAAAATGAAGAAACCAAAAAGAAAGCGCCCCTACCACACAACCCATCCACCCCAGCAGAACCCCCTCGACACAATCTACGCTGAGTTCAACCTCCACACTTTTGGCAGAAGCAACTGAGAAGCAAGACAGCTTTCCTAATGTCACCTGCCCTTACAGACGTACCTACAGACCAAGCAGCTATCCCAGAACAGTAACTACAATGAGGAGACAACGTGTGTGAGGAGGGCAGCTGCCGGATTAAGCATTCATGCTGAATTTGCAGTGGTTTTTCTATTTAGGAGAGAAAATGGAAAACAAAGCATCTGACTTTCAAAAAAACCAAACCCAACAAACCAACCAAAAGTATGAACTGGAAAAGAACGTTTAGCTGAGTAACTACTCCAAATTTACTTCTGGGGAATGTTTCAGAACTCCTGGAAAACAGACAAAAAAATTAAGTGGGATCAAATCTTTTACTCAATTACAACCTTTTTGGTTTGCCAAAACAAACATTTTAAAGGGTTTCCAGTCTAATCTCAAGCAATTAATTGTCTTTTCAGCATGGGAAAGCTCGAACAACAGGCAGGTCCCGTGCTTCCGCAGGCCCTGCCTGTCGAGAGAGCGACGGCGCGGTGCAGCGGAGGCGAGGACAGCGGCATCCTCGTGCTGCGGCAGCTCCCCGCGGCGCGGGCCAGCTGGGCGGCTCTCTTAAGCAACAGGAATTCCAGAGCCCCCCGATGAAAACAAGTCACAGAGCAAGAGACTTTTGTGTTTTATACTCTGAGCGTGTCTCTTCAAAGTTGCAATTATTTTTTATTGCCAGTGTAACCATAAACATGGGCCATTTGCAGAGATGAAGCTCTGTTGCTTCAGGTCCAAACCATTCCTTACAACACGGAGATAACGAAAACATAACCAACAGTCTGTCCAAAGAATTATAGTTGCTAACTTATAATTACCAGGTAAATTTATTCAAGGAATTAAAGAAGATTTTATTAACGTGGTATTAAGACAAACTGTGATCCACCTGCTTCCAAGTATGCCACGATCTCATTAGGAACTCCGCCGCTCTGTGTTTGCATCATAGACACACGTTAGGCAGGCACAATTACAGCTCCTTCCTCGCGGGGCAGGGACTCGCACGTCTGCTGCAGCTCCCCGCAGAGCCCAGGGAGCACCGAGGACCCGGCACACAGCTCGCCTACCCATCACTGCAGCCACGTGTTGCCCTAAAACAGGAGCACGGAAAGCACGCCCCAGGGGCCGGTTCACACCGCATACAGCCAGCCCCGACAGCAGCCAAGCAGCTACAACAAGGAGCTACCTGCTCTCTCCTGCTGCAGAATGGCATGAGATGGTGCATTTCTATGATTAACCTTCTGTTCTGTTAATCAAACACAACCGCCTCCAGCAAAGGAGTAAGTGAAAGCCCATTTAATTAGAAAGCCTGGGATCCACTCAGAAGCCGAGTGCATGTGCATCAGAAAGAAAAACTGCGCTTGTGAATTTTGCTTCCATTTCCTATTGTGGTTTTGTATGTTTGCTTGCTGTTCAGACTACAGCTAAGTAATCTGTGATGCTGTGACCTGGCCCTCGTCCCCGACTCCCCTCCTTGTCAGGCCCTGACCCACCTTCTGCTACGCAGGCTCACCAGCCCGGTGTGTCGGGGCACTCGGCTGCGTCCACGTGCGGAGAAACACCGCGAGGTCCGGCGGGCTGACGGCCGGTGCGGCTTGCAAACGCCCAGCAGATCATCAAGACGAGCACCGGGCCTCCCAAACAGCCCACTTAAACCTACTACAGGAGCCCCACGTTTGGCTTACAGGTTAACCTGTCAGGGACAAACACATCCCTCCAAATTTAAAACACAAGTGCCACTTTATGTTATGCATACCCTACCGTTATAAAATCTATTTCCAAGAGCACTCAGGTATGTTTAGTAGTATTTATCACTAGCTGTTTGTTTTTTCCCTCAATGTTTAAGCGCATGTTCCAATTTCTTACTTCGAATACCTGATTTTTAACCATGGAGTTTGTCCGAATTTATTGGTTCGTTTAACACTAACACAAGTAACTCAGGAGACTGAACTGTGCATTTATATTCTTCAACTATGAGATGACAGCAACACGTGAAATTAAACCATTGAGATTTAAGGTAAAAAACAAAAAGAAAAAAAAAATCAACGTCACCCCAGCAACACAGGCACCTAGAGTGAAAGCACCTAAAACTGGCAGCTAACCCTGAATGCCCACCGAGAACAAAAGCAGAGAGCTGCTTTATCACTAGAGGTGGTGGAGCTGTCAAGCACCAATCTAAGACTTACATAAGATAGAGGTTACCAGAGTGAATCACACATTATTTTAAGAAATCCCAAAAGGTACACAAATCCACAGAAAAATGTCAAAATTTGCATGAAAAACTTTCTTGAATGTTCTCTAGGACTCAGCAGTGGCTCAAATTCATCTTTTGTTCACTCTTCTCTCTCTTTCTGGCCACACACCAATACTCATTGCAGCCAGAGGTCAGCCTAATTGGCATTCTCCAAGCTCAAAAAGCTCTCTGTCCTCCCTCTGTGCTCTCCTGACTATCCCAGACCACGTGTTGTTGAAATGAGCCTGGGCGTCTGCCAGGACACCATCAGGTTCTGCACTTGGACCTTCTGGTGGGACTCTGGAAAGGAGAAACACAGCGATCAATGCTCACCCTGCTTCCTTTCCACCTGCATCTTCCCAGATGAGGACTGGGAGACAGGAACCACGGCCTTTGTTGGGAGATTCAGTATTCCCTCAGGGACTCCACAAGTTGGGAAGATTCCAGAAGTGACCAGAAAGCAGAGGATGGAAACATCCATGCATTCACTTTCCAACTTGCCATGCTTACTGAACAGCCCTCAAGCACCTCACCCTGAACTACTGCTGCCTTCCAAAACGAACCCATCGACCCGTCCAGCACCCCATCAGCATACAGACCCAGGCACGGGATTTTGTGGCCTGCAGCCTCTTCTCATGTGGGGAAGAAATTGGTCTACATCATGAACCACGTTAGGAAACGAGCACCGAAAGCACATCGGCTATAAAGTACACTAGAAGCTTCTTTTCTCACCAGTTAGGAGGTGAACAATGAGGTAACTTGTTATTCCAGTATACTTAATTAGTCTTGAGTGACATCAGTGTGATTTCCAAATCAGGCCTAATGAATCACAGACACGATGAAACAAAAGGTTCCTAATCATTCTTAGCAGCATGTAATTTTATAGTGTATATGTTTAAAGAACTATCTGCACATCCGTTTTTTATTGTATTACGCTGCATTAAAACACTCTGCAGATTATATAGAATAAAAATGGATGTGCAGATAGATACCTGCACGCACATTCTGGAGCACTGAAACCGTATATGGGCCATGTAATTGCACAAAGTGAAACACACTTAGCATTTTACACTTCTTGGCACTTACAGATGGGTTACCCAGATAACTTGACAAGAATAAATGTATTCCAAAAAAATTAATAAAATAATTAAATGTTACTGCATGCATGAGTATCTTGAGGAGTGATTACCCTATAGGCTTACTAATCAACAAATGCAATAACTATCAGGCTACAGGTTCCACGAGCTGCCGAGAGAGCACAGCTCCACCCTCCTCTGTCCAAAGTGATCTTACAAACACCATCTCGGTAAAACCTGAAAATTTGGTGCCCCGCTCTGTGACACATGCAGAAGGCAACAGCGCCAGCCTGTTACTTCTGCTTCTGCGCTCTTTGCAAGGATGCTGCTTGCTGTGTCCGTGGTGAGGGCGCAGTGCCTCCCCCCGTGCCGACACGCCAGGCACGCTGGCTCTGCTCACCAGGGAGACGCGGCAGGTATGGCGCCTTTCTGCAAAAACAACGGAGAGCAAAGTTGACTCCAGCAATCCTACACATAAGAAAGCAATCCTCAGGCATAATTTCACCCTCAGCATGTAAGCCCTCTTAGACAATAAATTGTTTAGGATGGGGGTTTTGCTTTATGAAGCATTTCTAGCTCCAGAAGCATTTTATAAAAATACCGTAAAGGAGCCATGAATGGGTGCTTTGTTATAATCAGCAGCAAAACGGCTGCTGGGATTTATTAATTGCTTTCTTTTGAATAAATGTTATTGAAGATGAAAAAGGAAATGGAAGAAGGGCTGTAAGATGCTTGTCACTGTGTTCATAAGGAAGAAATAGGGGGACCCAAAAAACACATTTTTTTTTTTTCGTTTGGCCACACACCCCCTCCAAGCTAACTCATTTCTTTCCTCATGTACGTCAGTAAATTGAAAGGAATGAATTTTCAAAGCACAGCATGAAAGATATGCCCCCAAATCCCATTAGTGGTAATGCGATTTGTCTGCTTATCTGCCATGCAGTGCTTTGAAAGTTCACTCCTCTCTGTCCAACTTCAGCCCTTCTGCTTCCAAACACTTGAAAAGCTTACACGCGCTGTGATTGCTTTTGGGGGTGGTGGCGAGGAACAGGAGAGGACGAGGACCTGGCCCCCAGCTCCAAGGGTGGCAAGAGGCAGGCAGAGCTCCAGCCTGCAGGACAGCACTGGTACCTTGGCTGCTTCTTAGCTGCCCGCTCACCGCTCTGACCGGGACTGAGAACTCCCTTCATACTGGCTTTTTTCAGCCCTCTTTACTGAACTGTTTTGATTTTGTGCCACTTTCCAAGAGAACTTTTTTTTGTCACAAGAAGGATAGCAGCATTGCATGCTACCTTCAGAATCTGAATCTCACAACAAAGACCTTAAAAGAGAAGCAGGGTACAGTGCACTACTCATTTATTCTCGTGACAGGCCTTAGATTGTAGAGAGCATAGAAAACTGGCACAAGATTAATCAGTTCCGAAGACTGTATAAAATGAACTTGCTTCTTATGGCAATTTTAAGAGCCGAGGCTGCAATCTTTTTGGTCTAGCATCTGAACTAGATGCTCGTAACTAATAAAAAAAGTGTTTCTTTTTATTTACCTAAATAGCATCTTTCAGCCCGGAAGGTCCCAGATCACGTTACAGAATATCCGCTTCACCAGCATTGCCGAAACACTGCCACAAGGGCTTAAAATAACAGGAAGGGGTGCTCGTGACAAAAACACGATGTAAACCCTCATTTTTCAGAGCAATTGTGAGCATTTAATGTTGATACAAAGCAAATTGAATCAAATTCTAATTTCACACCTAAAAGACACGGCTATCATGAATAAGGTACTCAGCTCATCTCTGCTCTTCTTCCAAGGGAAGGAAGAACCTGGCTGAGACTCGAAACTGCCGTTTCAAGGAACACAGACCTACATATACTCTCAAATCACTGATGCATGCACGTACAAGAATTATAATATACATCTTGAATAACTGCTTTACCTTTAATACTAACTGTGACTCCATGGCATATCATGTCAAACATTTATTAGACTGCTTTAATCTTTCAAACCTGCAACCACCCTAATCTCTACAAACATGTTGAACAAGGCTCTCATAATCGAACTTGTCCAAAGCACTCAGACCTTGACTCAACCTCTGATTGTTATCCATATTGATAAGAAAATAGTATTTAAGTTTATTATTCTTTTGCATGCGTTAAATGAAATTGAAATGTGTAATTATGAGCAGCCAGATTTCCGTCCTCAGTACAAATACCACATCCCATCGCAGACCATATTCTTCCCTCAACAGAAATAATACAGAACAGACTGTTTACATGACTGTAAAACATGGCATGAATGATAAAACTTAAGGTTTTAGTCTCTACACAAAATAATTCTTGGATTTAAAAGTTTATTGCAAAGAAGAAAAAAGTCAGAAGACAGAAAGCAAACATGATTTCTTCCCCCAAAGCTTCTCACTCATTTTCAACATTAAAAACTGTTTACACTTCTTTCATGATACGCTTCAAAAGGAATATATTAACATTGCCCAACTTGTATCTTGATATTAAGATAAAGGTTATAGATTATATTTAGCATCTAGGCAGAATTAGGCTTTACATGTGCCTTGCAAAGCCGACATTATTAATGTATTTTGCATTACAAGTCCTACTGATTCAGAATAGAATCATGTATGAAAATTAAATATACAGTATTTATTTATTATGTCTTATACAACCAGATGGGCTTTAACTATTTTTTTTTTAAATCTGAAAACTTTTTTTTTTCAAATTGCATTTTAGAGCGGCCTCCAGACTCTTCTCACAGGGGCACCCCACGGCCCCCCCACATCCGCCACCACAACCTCCATGGAAGCCCCAAACCTTTTTTGAGAAAGCTTGTTTTCCATTCCCCTTATGAGATTTCTATTAACCGTTTCCCACAATGTGTTCACTATAACTGAGGTTATATTGTATTTGTACCTCACACCTGTCCTGTCACTGGCAGATTCCCACCCGTGAGGCTCGCTTACTCCCTCGCAGCACCCAGCAACGCAGGAGCGGCCACCTGCCCGCCCGCACCCACGCCTGCTCAGCTGCAGCCTAGAAGTCTAGAGCAGGCAAGAAAATGCAAGCTGCAAGTGAGGGCATGACTGCAGAGAGATCACACTAACATGGAAGTACATTAAAAAAAATAATAATAAAAAAAATCAATGACAAATCAATGACAAATTTATATGGTGCTGGGATTTTAGTTTTCGATCACTTTGAACTGCAGCAATATACATTTTACAATCACCGTGTGGGTGAGCGTTAATACAGGATTAGCTCCTGCACCACTGAAACATCCCATTTCACGATTTCAGGGTCCAATACAGCACCGAGGAGAAGCTTCCGTATCCATTTCAGTCCTGAGAAACAAACACGAGAGCGCAACAGTCTACATCAGTCCATGTCAAGCGCTGTGCATAATGGCAGATAATTAAATGTAATTTGGCCACCTAAGCTCTGATTCATCTAGGGAACACCCTAATATATGTTTATATACTTAATTACATATTAGTGATTTTTATTACTTTTGTCTTTTACACATGAAATTGACTTTTATAATATGAGTTTTTAAAAGACTAGCTCAATTTGATCCTCTTCTTCATATAACAAAATCCACAGAAGAGACGATAAAAATCTCTGTTACAGATGGAGCTGCTGTCCACAACAGCAAAATGGAGCCAGCGTATTGTGCGGAGCATCCAATACATGATCATCTTAATGAAGCTTGGTGCCTTGCATACAAAGCGGCCAAGAAGCCAATTCCACAGCCCGAGGTCAGCAATGCAGAAGGCTCATCACCAGCCAGTTTAGAGCTGTTTAAAATCAAGGCCCATTGTAATCAAGGTCAAAACTGTCGCTGACTTCAGGGGAGGGAGCTTTACTTCAAAACTCTCGTGTTTAAGTATCTCAGACTGCAAGTATCGTAACCATGCCTGAAAAAATGGCGTTTTCTACAGGCAACAGCAACGCAGCCCATGAAAAACTTTACCCTCCAAAGTCAACAGTTTAAAGTGCATGGTGAATCGGACACGAGAGGTGAGGCGTTAGCCAATGCACCGCTGTATACAATTAATTAATGAATCAGAGAATAAAATATGAGCTAGATTAAACACCCGCAAAGCCATCTGACCCCAATGATAAACTCAATTACATATACTTTATAAGGCGTAACTGAATTATGTTAAATGAGTAATAAAATAAATTTTAATCTAAGTGACAATATTACTTAACAGTACCAATTAAGTAACCAGGGCTTATCCTTCAAAACAAGATCCCTTACGACACAAAGGGAAAAACACAGGATGTAGTAGCTAGGACCACCCGGCAGCAATTAGCAGCTAGCACGCAAGGTCCACTTTTCTTTTGTCTGTAACCCCAGGATGGCCAGCAGCCTCACCAGGATTACCTATCTTTTTTCCTCGACTGAAGGAACAGTAAATTATATATTAAAACAAGCAAGAAAACAAACAAAAAAACCCCCACCACCCTATCTTCAAAATCCATCTAGCACTTCAACCATTTTCACTGTTCAATTTATTTTCCTTTTATTTCTCTGAATTTCCTTCATCTCAGAAGCAGGTATCAAAGCTGCTCAATGACTTTTAAGAAAAATGACAAGAAACTCTGCCGTGTCCCTGTACCTGACAAGTTTCTGCAGCCTATTTACTTATTTTTCACAGTATTTCTAATATTTAAGTACACAGAAAGTGCTACAGCAGAGATTTTTCTCCTATTAGTTTCAATTTGAGGAAGATGCATTTGATTTTATGGTCTAATAGAGAAGATCTGCTTCTGTCTACTGCAAGCGGCTATCCATACTAATTAGCGAGAAATAAAATACACATGACCTTTATTTTGTAAGGATATGAACAGAAATTAAAATCAGGAGACTACCAAACTTGTCTACAAATCTCCACAGATCTCACCCACTAGAACAGCTTTAAAGAAATCTGTGGTAACGGGGAGTTATTTCACCAATTTTCAGTTCAAGTGTGATTTTGACATTTTAATGACTGCATTCTCTTAAAAATAAACAATGGTATGAGTGTCATGTAAATGCAACTCAGGGTTGTCATCAGTTCATAAAATTATTTCGGAAAAACTGTTGACATCCTATGTGTTCTGCAGCATTTACATAAACTGCAGCTCTCAATCCCTTCTTGAAAAGGAAGTATTTTAGCATTTGCATTCAAGTCCTCAGAGGTAAATTTTCCATTCATACACAGGGATTAACAGATTTCCATCCCTACACTGCACTACAGAATTTTATGCAAAAGCAGCTCGCCTTTGTAGAGGACCACAGGCCTCTGGGATGAAACAGTCTCTGGAGTACCGCATTGTTAGCGCTCAGGTTACAGAAAGCACCGTGAAAAAACGGCTTTCACGCTGCGCTTTCTGCAACGCGGTATTACCCAGAGCAGTAAGTAATGAAGCCGAAATGATCAGATATTGTTGGGAACAATACCGCCGGCTGCACCGCGCCGGTGAGGTCTGGGAGGGAACACATTATGTTCTGCTGCATATTTCTGAGCCAGACCTACGAGGTTCTTTGAACCTTTACTAAACCAATTTTGTATTTGAAATATTTTCAGAACTTATCTCCCCCGTTTTAGCACGTCAGACACAACACACTTGCTCGCTCCCGTCGGGAACAATGGGAGGGCCTGAAAGCGCAGCGGCTAGGCACTCTCATTGAAAAAAACAGAGGATGCTGCAATAATTGTCCTGAGAGGCTAGAAAGGAAACAAGACTCTGTGCTGACAGCTTAGCTCAGCGTGAACTCTCATTTTTCACACGGAGCTAATTAAAACCCAAAATTAGTTAAATATGGAAATGACACTTGCAAGCACTTTAGCTGAATTCTGGCAAAATCCCTCTAGAGTGCTGCGACACTACCTGCTGCTTCAAAACTCCCCAACTGAATTTCACAGTTAAAAGGCTGAGCAAAGGGAAAGTTATTACAGAGATTTCCCATTCAAAATGTGTCTGTAAAAGTCCAAATTAAATTTCATGGTAGCCCTTTCAGTAACTAGGGCCGCACCGTGCAGTCCAACGACACGGTGCTCAAGTAACGTCCCTGCAGGCGTTCTCTGATTATCTCACCTTTAGGCACTGTGCTGGTTGTGCCAGAACCGCGCAGCTCACAAGGGCGGCGGCACGCCAACGCTGCAGAGGTAAGGCAGGTACTGCTACGCCGGTAGTGATTTGGAAAGCACGGACACGCAGCGCATCAAGGAACTGCCTTCACAGTTTAACAGCAGCAATCTCGGAAAACCAGAACCCGACAACCAAAATATTTTATGCCTCACGATTTTAATTTAAATTTCTGAGTGCTAAACAGATAGCAGAGAAGGGTCTATAGTGCAGTAAATTACCCTGCATATATATATCAGTGCTTTACAGGCAAGGTAATAATAAAAAACATTTCTGCATATTTAAATGGGCATAAAGAACCAAGGGACTGGATATGCATAAAAGGTACGATGACTGACATTAGCTTTTTGACTAAAGCACCATGTGAATTCCATTTGAGCGCACGTGACTTGCCTAGCATGCATAAAAGCAAGGGTATTTGCCCAAGGGCAAATATGATTTCTGAATGCAATTTAACAAAACCCGCCCATGGAGCAGATCATTTTGGATCCATACCAAGGCATTCGGGATAGCCAATCACTTTGAAAACAACTGGAGCATTTTGATTTTATTGTTTTTCCTACATTCCATCCCTTTACCCTTGAGGCAATCCCCTCCCACTGGCCTGCAGCCACTGTTGCACCAACAAATTTCTGTCTCGGAAAGCCAGCAAAAGATGCCACGTAGCATGAAAGCCACTGTTACTCCCAAGTCTCCTGGCAGGGGGTATCGCTGCACCCAGCCTGCCAAAACCTCTTCCCTGGCAGCTAGCTCTATAATCTACGTATCACACCCAGGCTTTGCTAGTCCAGGGCCTTGAAACCATCTCAGCTTACCCAGCTGGAGGGGATCTGCTGCAGCTGCACCATCAGACCCTCTTATTTTATTGAATTTTGAATATGCTGTTTCAAAGCAATTCAAATGAATTCGCCCAAGGCCTCAGAACAGTAAAACTACCGATACCATCTGCAGCAGGCTTCCTAAATTTGAAGCATTTAAAAACAGGTGACAGAATAGGAGCTTTCAATGTAAGGACTGACGCTTCTGAAAAGCCTGCTGAACAAACTTGGTTATGCCCCGTGCTGGCGAGGAGGTAACTGCATGGCTGCCAGCCCAGTTCTCACAATAGCACCGGCATAATGGGAAGTTCCATTCTAAATTATTTTTTAATCATGTATATTTTTCCAAGTTAAAAGGAAGCATTTATTTGATCACCGAGTTTCCTCTATTTTAGAGCACCTACTGGAGTGAAGAGTAAGAGCAGAATACGATGAGTGAGAGCTGTTACCAAGCAGATGAATTAAGAAATCCAGAAACCACCACCTAGCAGGTTGAGGCCTCCTCCAAGTCGGTGAAATTCCCATGAGGTCATTAAAACACAGGTTGCCCCAAACGGGAACATCAAAAGCCATGACTGCTCCTAACACCCTTCCCCTTCAAGTGGTATTTTAAATAATATCCATTTCTTAATCGTATTCCATATCCTTATCATCCCAGCAGCTATCAAAATATATGTATACAGAACATCATTTTAGTCCTACAGGGACGCAAGGATTACGGTAAGATTGCAAGAATCCAGTAAAGAGGTACAGTGTCGTGAGCCTGGTTTAGAATTCTGCTTCTACAAACCAGCAGAACCATAAATAGCCAGAAAGGACAAACAAATCAAAACAAAACAAAAATCTCGGTGCCCAGGGACACACGACACATGTAGCTACACTGCGTCTCCTATGGATTCTGCACTGCCAGCATAACCCTGACCTGCCAGCTAGGAAACCACTTATGTTTCCCCATTCATAACGCCTTACAATTCCTTATCCAGCAAGCAGAGGCAGGTGGTGAAATTCCCCACGCCCACAGCCCAGTTAGGATAGCCTGACTGACAGGTACAAGCTTACAAGCCCCGGGGACATACAGCTGGCCGCCTGTCAGACCAGGAGCCGCAGCCCCTGCCAGGGGAAGCCGAGCGTGGCAGCCAAGTCCCTCGCAGCAGCCGTGTCGGGGTGGCTGCGCTCCCAGCCGGGCGCCTCGCAGCGCTCCGAGCCGATCTGAGCGCTGACAAAGGTTTCTGCTGTTTGGGTGCCCGTGTCTGCATACACTGCTCTGCCCGGGGCAACGGTACGGCAGGTAACGAGCAGCTACTCCTCGTCTCGGGGGTTGAACAGCGCCCACATTAGTTGTAAGAGTGACTAGCGTATTTGGGGATCGGTGTTCTTAACAGGAGAAATTACTTTCATCATTTCTTCCCCCTCATCCCACCTGAACACACCTATGGGAAAATACAGCTCGGTGAGGGGAGGCACAGGCTGCAAGGAGGAAGCTGGGGAAGAGAATTGCCAGGCACAGCCAGACAGCTTACTCTATCTGTTCAGCAAGCACAAAGTCAATGACTTATGTCTTTTAAAAAATCCCTAAAGAACTTACTAGAAAGAAAAACATATATTCCAATCAACTCGTGAACGTATAGACGTGCCATACTTCAGACCTACAATGAACATTCCCTCCCCTAAGTGCTTTATGCTATACTCAGCATGTGACACAAATGTGGCTCAGCACCCCTGGGACAAAACCCAAGGCATGCTTACAAAGGAGACATCCAAGCAGACAACTGCTTTTGTCACTAACACTTCTGGGAAAGAATTTACTCAAGAAAAAATGAGAAGTGACTTAAAGGTGAGAAATTAAGACTGAGGATGTTCATCTTCAGGCATTTAATGGTATGTAATCATTCTTCTGGTTCTTTTCCCTCCTCTTCCACTCAGAAAAAATTCAATAAAGTTTAAAAACTTGCATCAAAGGAAAAAAAAAAAAAAAAAAAAAAAAAAAAAGAAAAAAAAAAAGGAGCCTGCAGCCTCCATTTGCAGAGGGAGAAGAGAGGAAGGAGCAAAGGGGACTGACAGAAATACATTATTATTTCCATAACCAATAGACCTTCTGCACTACACGTGGTGTTAGCCTGGGAATTGTGTGCACCAAGCAGTCCTGCCAAAGCCATCTTTGCCCTTGTAGGAACTATTTCAGTGTTCACACAGCACATGCAGCAAAGCAATGTCATCCCGGTGACATAAAAAAGCCTTCACGTGCAGAAAGCAAAGGAGCAGAGATGATTCCCAAAGCCAGGGCCAATAAAAGGCTACAGGTTCCCAGAGGCTGCTGAGCCAGGTACCCCCGAGAATCCCCAACTTCATTCTTGGAGCCACGGGCAAGAACAAGACTCCTAAGATCATCCAGCCTCAGTCTGAGCTGCCACCTCAGACTGAATTTCTTTGTAAACCGAGCCCAACATCAGCCCAGAAGGGGCAGAAAGTCACTTTCCAGTCCTCAGTGGGAGCTGCACGTTTCTTGCCCTGTTAAGTGATTCTGGCCTTCTAGATAGTCTAGGCCATTACACAAATTCTTTGAGTTGTAAAACTTGAGTCAAGGTCATTTGCAAATGCAAACCTTGAGTTCAATTATGTTTTACCAGTGGATGACACAATTACAAGTATAAAAAAATACTCTTTATAACTCAACAGTCTTTTCCCCTTGGTTATCAATTTTTAAATACAGGGCAAGAAAAAAGTACGCTTTTGAGAAAATTCTGAGCACATAAATGTTTCAGATCAATTCTACCGTACAGACCAAAAAATGTTTAATAGTGCAATTTGATGTAATTGGTCTTTTGATTTTTCTTAAGGTACAGGAAATGCCAAACAGAAAAGTGCACATATTTCATTTCAAGATAAAGAGCCAAATTCATCTCGTTCATGTAAGCCAATTATTTTCAATGTAGTGATGTCAATGTGGAAAAGGAATAATGCAATCACAAATCAAGTTCACACAATTCTTCATAATCCATCTTCAGCAAATCCTCAGATATAACATGGTGAACCACATGGAATATTTTATAGAACGTATTCAACAAAATATATTAAGTAAACTTACTCTCCTGCCTGTATCTTAGCAACTTAGCAACCCTTAAAATATCATAAAATGGGGAAAAAAAATATAAAACCTTATCCACAATGGGAGGTTTGAATTTTTTAGAATAGCTGCACCAGCATTGATAGCCTTAATTGTGAGAATAAATTTTGCAAAATAGGGCCGTGCTGCATACATTTCACCTGCAGCTCCAACCAGTCCTTTAGGTATTTCCTAATTAGCCGTATAATTTTCTAGAATATTCACTAGGTCTGTCATGTAAACTCAATGGCAAGGATATTATGGTTTCATTACAGAAGTTATTGAAACAAAAGTAACCCTGAATAATTTACGTGTTCCGAGACCAAGGTGTCCCGTGTGTCAAGGTGTCAGTAGCAGCACCCAATGCCAACGGGAGGGAACAGCGTGCCCCATGGCCCTGCACCAGTTTTATTCTCTGTGGCCAACTAGGGCCAATGAAGTCCACAAACGCATTACACCTTAACATGAATCACCTGGAAGAAAACCAAGAACAATGCAGGCTAACTGGAGCTCAGTAACTGCATGCAGAGCAGGGAAATGACATTTATTGCCTCAGGGAAAATGCAGTGGGACTGTATGGAAGCCCTGGGACCTTATCCACACCAGCTTTAGTTATATCTAGATAAGATGGCAGTAAGTCCTTAGTATTTGCAAGGGAAACCGATGTATACCAGTGTGACCCCTGCCGCTTTCCTGTGTAAGAACCAAGAACCAACTTTTACTCTCTGCTTAGGATGGGTCCCACAGCCGTCAGCTCTGCGAGCTGCAGGGTACCTCTGGGCCAACAGGACAGTGTCTGGCAGTGAGACCAAAGGAAGAAATCAGGGGATAAACCGGGCAGTCTTAACTCAGGATCATTCCCTCTGTAGTTTTTCATCAGCACCTTCTGTGTAATTTGGAGTTAAAGCATCTAACCCTGAGCTCCAGAGTTTGAATATAAAAGTTGTCCAGGAAAGCCTGGCTCTTCACCCAGTTACAAACAGGGTCAGATGGACTGCTGCACTTTGTGGCGCTGTTTATCTGTCGTGGGCAAAATAAACATATTGTGAGCTGGGAACTGATGTGAGTTTGCCTCCTTCTAGCACCAGGCGCTGCCTGCTGCCCTGGCATGCCCCACACCCGGCTGGGCCCAGAGCCGGGCCCTGCCGTGCGGCCGCATGGAGGAGCCTGAGGGCGGGCTCTCTGCCCAGCACGGGCCCCGTGATTGGGTGCCGCCTGCACAGCGCTCTCCCTGATTGGGCGCCCTGCCTGCCGAGCCCCGCAGCCCGGCCGGTTCGGGCCGGTTCTGGCCGCCCTGCTGCGGGTTCCCCTCGTGGGTTGAGTGGTACGCTAGTAAAGCAGCACTGGAACCAAAAACACTTACTGTCATGTGGCAGGCAGTGCTGGTGGTGCAGTACAGGTGAAAGTTATAAGAAGTTATTTTAGCAACAGCCTCTGTCACATGTGCTCGCTTTGGATTTGTCAGAAATACTGTCATAGGCAGAAAAGTAAAGAAGAGTTAAAAATCAAAATTTAAAAAAAAAAAAAAAAAAAAGGAGAAAAAAAGAGAAAGCTAAAACTACAACCTGAGCAGTTCCCAGTCAGACACAGCATCTTCACTCGGTTGTACCGAAGGCATTGATGTCACGGGGACTGAGCTGACAAAAAGTCCAAAGACAAAGCCTAACAGGGCTGGTTTTCCTCCCTTCCTTTCCCCCCAAAAAGACAAGGATGAGTTTCTTGTTGCTAGAACCGTGTTTTGATGGCAGCCTTTGTGTGGGCTGGAGATTGGGTGGTTGCCTACTCTAAGGGGGGAGTGAGAGAGATTTCCATCTTCATCATCTACCTTGTAAATTATTTGCCTTTTTTATTATTATTTCCCTTTTGGAAGGTTTCTATATAATTAGGTAAATGATGTGTTCCTTCATTCAAATATTTTGGTGTCTAGCTGACATAAGTTACTTGCTGTGACCAAAAATGACAAAAGACGTGGGACCTGGGAAGAGGAGGACGGGACAGGAGGAAGGGAGCAAGAAAGGCTCAGGAGTCTTGTGTGAGCGCTGCAGCCATCGAGGAGGTGGCACATGACTGCTGTGGATTGAAGGCACACCGAGTTTGTTAGTAGCAGGATTTGTTAGTACCAGTGCTGTGGCGCCAGAACACAAGCACTTGATGAGCAATCTTGAAAGCAGTAAAGACGTACCCAGCTGTTTCAATTCATACACACCAACAAGAGAACTTGAACGTTTCTATACTAATTGTTGCAGATAAACAATACAAAGCTATCCAAAGAAAGTGAAAAAAAAAAATCTAAGGAGTAAAACTTTAAAGGTCAAGGGGGAAAAAAATCAAACTAGTTTTATGAATCTGTGCAATGGAAACACAAGTGACTTCATGGAGCTTTTCAACACCACTCCCAATTAATCTGTATCAGGTTATATGGATGGCATCATGATCTCGCTGTCAAGATCCAATTATTGACTGTCTTTTCCGAAAAAACATTTAAAAAATTTAATGTGACGTGAGAATGGTAGCAAACAGAGTTGTCACAAGTGAAAAGAAAAAGGTATTGGGAATATTCACTTATCCTTGTATTTTATCTTTCTTGTCTGAAGTCTTCTAATTTTTTTCAGTAGTAATTTACAAATTATTTCCCTTGGAATCAGGCGCAAGATTCCTGCAGATTCTTAAATGAGAAAACACATTTCCACTGCTAACAGTAACACATACAAAACAGAACTACTTCTACACGTGATAGCACTGAAAGGTGTGAAGTATCAGCTTTAGAAAATGGATGAGCAAACCTGAGGTGGGAAAGGACAGATTGCTGTGAAAGCAGACAAATTTTGAAAGCTTCACTAGTGTTTAGGATCTTCTCCCTCCAAAAGAAAATCAATCCAAATGCATAAGTAGCACACTGCTCTTTCCCTTGTTCCATAAACTTCTTTTCATCAAGCTTTACTGGAAATTGAATAAAACTTGTTTTCTTTCCCTTAGAAAAGAGCATTAGTATGAAATACTTAATTATTATTGCTATAGTTTCCATCACATTAGACTGTACTTGAACTAAGTTTATTGTTTAAAGGGAACATCCTGCTAATAGAAGACACTAGACTGATAGCCCAGAACCTCACATTTGCCATTTACTCTCACCATAGGAGCAGCACTGAAGGATTTCCCAAGTGGTCCAGCTGCACTCCTGCTCTGAAGGAACTGCTCTTTATCAGTGCCTATTCTGGAAATACAACATACTCTAGATGTGATGTGAACATGTAGGATTCTTTGGAAGGGAGTGTACTGAATTCTATATTATTCCAGCACTTGGTGAAGAGCAGGTTAGTTGCATTACCCACAGACACAAATGTTAACACACACAGATCTCTCCTCCCAAACTCCCTAAAAACAGAATTGTCTATCATGAATTGTCTATCATACTTTTCTACCTTAATATACCTGAATTGTCTATCGTACTTTACTGACTAGCACCATGGTTTCTTTCTGCAACCCAGTGCTATTCCTTTTGTTCTAGTTATTACAGTCTATTTAAATACCATAGAGCCTGATACTACTCTAAAAAAGGACAGCCCCAAGATCCTTTTTTCACAGCAGTGTAAAATACATACATAATTGAAACTCAATTTAGTCATTTGGGATGTAGGAATAACAACATTTACTTTCCCCACAGTTAAGTAAGCACTTGGAAGCTAAATTAAAATTAAATACTAGTGGTCTGCATTCTGAAAAACAGTGAATCATAGCCTTAACTTGAATCACTTAAAAAAAAATCTCACTGAATTTGAATATGCAATGTTATGGAGCCAGAAATAAAACTTTTGTCTTTCAATCAATTTCTCTTTTTGATTCTTTCGACTAGCATTATTTACCAAAAGCTAATTTAGCTGATTTAAAGTAAAATCAAGTCCTTTTTTTTTTTTGCTCCTCTGCACTAGAATTAATCAGAAGCAGCATGATTCCATGTTTAATTTCAATCACAGCAGCTATTGCTTCGCAAATAAATAAAACGTACAATTTTTTTATTGTTCCTAAATAAGATGCTCTCTTTTTCTTATGGAAGATAAAATTTAGAGTAATTGTGGTTACATGAACTTTTGTTTAATTATGAGAGTACCACAGAACATGTTTCCCTTAAAATCCAAGTGTGTAATTAAAACTGCATTTTGTTGGAAGACACCAGCAATATCTGGGTCAGCTAAATGTCCAGACAGTCAAGAATTAAATTGCCAATATGGAAAAACAATTAGAGAAGATAAAGAAAAAGAGACTATTAAAAGAAATCTACCAACCCCAACATCCACTACATAGCTAAAATTATCAAATGCAATGAGGTCATATGTGGAATTCCTTTTGTAGATTTGGAGCTTAGTTTATTTCAGTTTAAGTAAAGAAAAAGCTGGTTACAGATTTTCTAGCTGGATTTACTAAAGCGATAGTAGAATTTAGCCCCATCTGTTGCTCCTTGGCTAGGACACTGGTACTATTTGTTTTCCTAGCATGGCATCCCACCCAATTTTTGATTTGCAAGCTCATGCAACAGATTGATGGTGCCAGAGAGACCCCGCGAAGTGGTGTATGCTCCACTGCCAAGGGCAGGGAAGAAACGGATCGTCAAATCCAGGTAAACTAACTTTAAGAGGGGAGGAGGTGAAAAATCTGTGCTGCCTCCTCCCCTCACCACATGCTTGCAGAAGATTGAATCCAACCTTCAACCAGCAAAACAAAATTTTGCTTTAAAGCCTGAGAGGTGCTTAGAGTATCTGAGTATTTCCAGCAGTTTTTCCCCATAACTCATCAGCAAAACGCTGCTCTGCCCAAAGTAGCTGAAATGGGAGGTGTCCTACCTCAGACTCAGGCTCGTATGCGGACAGCCCTGAAGCTGGTATTCAGGAACTGGGAAATGTTCCATTCCCGAAACCAAGGACACCGGCTTCCAAACCGCACGTTTCCAAATGCATACCGAGTCATGGCAAAGCAAATTCCCGTTTCAATTCTATTTCAATTTACCTGTCGTGTATCTCCTATTCCAGGAGTTTCAAGCGACTGTCAGGCAAATTGCGCTGTGTTTAAAAGCTTTTTCCTGTTCTGGCTGTTTACAGTTCTCTTCTGGTAAATATGGGAGGAAAAGATGAGTGATTTATGAATGTTCACTTTAAAAAGTCAAACAACATATTAAAGCAATACTTCATAGCACAGTGAAATAGAGTTAAGCAGATGGTTTTCACAGTGGTTTTATAGAAACAACATGCAGAGAGTTTTGACAGGAAAAAACCCTACAGATAAAGAAAACTGTCTGTATTAAATGCTGTGAAACCTTTATTTGTGCTAAAGCAAAAGATAAAGCTTGTTCTGCAGAGATCCATATAAAATGTAAAAGAAGTGATGAAAATCACAGCTTTTCAACCTCAGTATTTCCCTTCACGAATAATCTAAGATGAGATTGAGTGAAACCCTGCACCAAAGTGCATCCTGAAACCAATGCTATTCCCAGCTTGTGTTAATATGTCGGTGGGTTGTGCTGATCAAATGACAAAAAATCAGTCAAGGAGCAAGATGCATCTTGCCGTTTTCCTGCACGTCTGTGAATGCCCTGCTTTCAGTAATAGTTGTGCACTTCCTTAGCTGCAGGCCTAACTGGCAGCATTTGCCCATGGCTGCTTTGCCAATTGCAATGACCCAGGTTGTGCAAGCAAGTAATGTGCTCCTGAATTGAGTACGGAGTGTCAGGACGACGGGAGAACTTGGCTAAGCGAGCACATCAGCAGCTCGATGTGCATCTTCAGGTGCAGCTTGAGGACGATCTGCATTTTAATTTGTAGCCCATTTGTTGCAAAAAGGATAGAAGTTTTAAGATATGCCATGGAGAACAATATGGCAATCTGAGCAAAGAAAAGGAAAACAGCTTTTCTGTATTTCTGAGAACAAATAGCTGTCTCTACCATCACATCATTGTTTTACTATTACCAGCTAATACAACAGCAGACAGAAAGTGCAGCTGCGGTCCACAGAATATTTGGCACTTCTGGCCCAAGCATAATCCCTCATGTAATGAAAAACCTATTTCTATTTCTGCATCCTCGCTACTCTTCATACTGAAGAGGCTTGCGTCTGTCTTCCATTTATTGAAGCTTATTCTTCATCTAGACAGCCAGGTCTGGTTTGTATTAGAAATTAGGTTTTAAATCACTATTTTTCTATTATTTATTTTAGGATTTTCAGGAAGCCTCCAGAGGTGCAGAAAAAATCATCTTGTGAAAAAGACCCTAACGCTCTTAATGAACCAAGCCCCATATGCCTGGCCCACATTAAAGAACTTTGATGTTTTTAAGGTTCAAAATAATTCAGGCTATAAAGACCGTGATATTACTTCAAGAGTTAAAATGACAGAAAAGAGTCAAAAAAAAGTGTGAAAGTCTGCTTGCAAAAGTAAGAATAATCATAATCCCAAGCTTTTCCTTAACAAGCAGTCTCCATTATGGGTTTTTCCTTCTCTTTTCTCATGTGGCTGGAGGCTTGCATTTCAATGATTAATGGAGTCTCAAGATGTAGAAGGAGATATCTATACACACACACATGAAGAAAGAAACAACAGGTGAAATAAACTTTTGCCTCAATAAATCTTAGGGGCCTAAATTGCATCTCTCTTCTCCTTAAGATCGCTGCTGCCTTGTGGCCAGTTTTAATGTGATTCTCTGCATTTGTAGGTCTCAGTTCTGCACTGCATTCTAACAGACGTGCACAGTTCTCTCCTTGGAGAGGCCCTTGTATGATATAAGCATGCTAACGCAGTACGGCAAGATAAGTGGGACCATGGTGGTGCATCGACTTGCTCTGGTACACAGGCTGTGAAATTCATGACACCTCCTTGACTGAAGGCCTAAATGCTGTTTGAAGTATTTTGCATTTACCACAGACCAGCTGAGATACTCTCAGTTCACATCCGCCCTTATTATGACATTGAGACACTTGCTACGTGCTCCTGAGATTATTCCAACATCTATTAATTTTCTCAGCATATCGATACCAACATCTTCCAGCAACCCTTTTTGCTCGTGGAGTACGGTCAGGTTTAAACAAGCAGCCATCAGCATACAGGAAGAGGCAGCAGATATGCAATAGCCTGACTGCCCTTTCAGAGTCTTTGTCTAAGCCAGGTCAATTCCTGCAAGACAAAGTACCAGAAGAACAGATTATCTGTCCTCATCTGGCGAAGGGGGAACCTATTCCACTCCAGTGGCATTTGTACATTAATACTTCTATTCTCTGTCTTTCCTCAGAAAGTATTTAGCAAGAAAAATGTGGGAAGAAATCAGCTGATCAACCAACCAGTAAATTAAAAAAAGCTTAAAATTAAATTAACTGCAGCACTGTTATGCATAATGTATATTACTTCTTAAAAATTAAATGCAACAGAGCAGGATAAATCTGGACATCCCAGAAGAAGAAAACAAACCAATAAACACAGAGCGTATTGAAAGTTTTAAGCAAGGTTCTGTAACATCAAGGTATGAGAATGAAATTCTTTTGCCATTCAGGAGCTCTATTAATATAAATGCTTGTTTACTGTTTATTTAGTAATAGCCAAGATAAAGACATTAATAATGTCTAATAATCACATGGCAGGTCTCAATAGTGATTGTCTCATTATCAAATCTGCTCACCGTACAGTTCAATACATGATTTTTCTAACCACCTGCATTCTTTATTTTGGTGTTTAAATTCAAGCTTCTGATGTCAGAAATGATTATGAGAAATACAGTAGAAGAGAATTTCCTGAATATTAAGAATATGACCTAAATGCTGTTAAATAAAACAGGCTTTGCCCTTCCTATACCCGTCATGGTCAAATTCTGCTGTGGAAAAGAAACATACATTTATTCATACTCAGTGAAAGGCCCACGTCTTAGAGTCCAGCGCTCGTCTTTGTTCAGGCGAAGATGCCTCTCATCGCTGAAAGTAGCCCTAACTCCTTGCAGCGACACAAGCTGGGGACTGGCTGGGGGGCAGCTCTGCAGGAGAGGCCCGAGGTGCTGCTGGCCGGAGAGCTGACCGTGAGCCAGCAGCACGCCCTGGCAGCACAGAAGGGCAGCAGCACCCTGGGCTGCAGGAACATCAGCACAGCCAGGAGACCATGATCCGCATCTGCTCAGCGCTCATTAGTTGCCTTCTGTGGTTACTGGAGCCAGTTTGGGCCTGCCCAGTAGGAGAAGGGCATCAGTAAGCCAAAGCAAGCCCAGCGGAGGCCACCAGGGTGGTCAGGGGCTGCAGCACTTGCCCTTCGAGGAGAGGCTGGGCGAGCTGGCTTTGTCCAGCCTGGAGAAACAAAGGCTGCAGGGCCAAACGGCAGCCTGGCGGTCCCTGCAGGCCATTGGGAAGATGGAGCCAGGCTCCACACACTGGCAGGAGGATGGGATACAAAGGGCGCAATGATTCATGCTGCAGATAAGGAAATACCAAGCACAAGCCCTGAAGCAGGCTGCCCACCAAGGCAGCAGTCTGTGCGCTTGGAGGTCTTCAAGACCAGACTGGACTTTACTGATGACCCAGGTTTGAGGAGGAGGTTGGACTGAAGAGCTCCTTCCAACCTGAATTATCCTATACTTGAGAAACCTAAATCTAGAGTGCAAAATTTGTCTCAGGGATCAGATGGACTGTCATGGAAAATAGTGTTTTATCTGATTGTGACGACAAGGGTATCGTACAGAGCATTAGTAACACGGCACAACATAACACCAGCATGGTGTGCTGGGTATTCAGACTCACTGACCTTTGCAAGTCAACAACGTTATTACTGGGCATACAAGACATACAGACTACATAAAATAACTGAATTTGTTTGTTTTGGTTTTTGGTACCTGAGTATTGAAGTGAGCTGGCAGGTCACAGATCCAGCAAGACTGCATGGAATTAAAGCCTGAACAAGCAAAAGCTGAAATGAACTTGAAAATTGTTTCTTAATCAGTTTTTTAGATTATTGAAAGGAGATTATTCACCACTTAATGTGTTGAAATTAAGTTTTCTGTCATTTTATAGTGACGTGTCATTCCTCTTCCCACTGTTCAACTTTTTACTCCATAATTGCTGTAGTCTGTTACCCTACCATTTTCACAACCTGAATTTAATTCCTACTTGGATATTTTGTCTGCCTGCAAGTTCCTCAAATATTCTTATCTCTTTAGTACAACTAAATCTTTTATTTGTGTGTTTTTTATGGCTTTCATAATAGTGTTGTAACAGCTACATTAGCTACCCTTACAGAATCCATGTCACATCTTCTGATCTGCTATTACCTGTTGAGCAATAGTTATAATCCTAAAGCAATCATGTACTTCTGCACTTAAACGAATAAAATCTGTAAGCACACTAAGTGCAAACCAACACAATCAGTTAAAGAAGCACAGCACCAAATAACCAATCTAAATGAGTCCATAAGTGATCAGCCGGTGCTCTCAGCATAAATAGCAGCTCACAGAGCAATGTTTCCCTAGGGAGAACTGAGACATTTTACACTGATATTGAACATGGACTTTTCAGAGAAAATGACTGCAGATTTATTTGATAGGTACATCTGACTTAGCATTATATTAGCAAAATTTAATCTTCAATATCACTTATGCTCACCCTTCCTCTGAAAGATGGGCTCATTTCAGTATGTTGGGCCAGGTTATAAAGCATGTCTCAGTAAACTGTCCTAAAGCTTTTTCATCACTTTTTCCCCCCGATGTCCTTTCCTACAAGACTTGTTCTGCATCTGCTTATCTCTGCTATCTCTTTGCCCTGATGATCTTTTGCCTTCACACCTGTGATTCTGGGGTTAAATCCTACACTATTAAAAAAAAACAAACCAAACAAACAGTATTTGTGCTGATTGAAGTAAGAACAGGCCGTTATGAAACCCAGGATATTTTCTCGTTTTGGAGGGGTTGGGCAACGGCAGTGCACAGCATCACAGCATCCGGAACAACAGCGCTGCTACACGTCGGGGAAAAAGCACCCCCGAGGAAGCCATTCTTGCAGCTTTGAACAGAAAAAGGAAATCAAAAGAACAACAGCAATTTTAAAGACTGTTTCTCTAAAATTTCCAGGTTAGCCATTGTTATCCTGTTACATCACTTGTTTTAACGTTACTAACCTCTGCCACAGCATGCAGCAGCTAGACTGATGCATTGCTTTTCTCAAGTTCACGGCAGGATCTTTTAACTCTTCTAACTACCAGCATCTGTGAAACCAGTGGAAAGTATTTTTTGGGACTCATCTGGATTGTGTTGTGCAATATGCATTAAAAACACACACAGACACCCATGCAAAACCCCTCTGACACCCAACACAAAACATCATCTTGGTCTCCTGTCTCTTGCCGAGGTTTCCAAGCAGGCTTGTTTGTCTTGGTAGCTAAGCAGAAAGGGTTTTCAATTTCAGGAGCTAAGCACCTGATGGCACTTTGTGAGTTATAGAAACATTAGGCTCACTCTAGCTTCAAGTGCTCAGGTTCACTGTATGAAAATCCTCAGCAAAGACAAAAGGAGAATTGAACAGGCAGATAAAACTGCCCCTGCACGCTGCAAGGTAGCTGCTTCCATTAGCTCTGAGATCTCTGCTAGGCAAAACAATATGTGCATTGCTTTTCTTGGAACAAATCTCTACATCGAGCTTTTATTTTTAACCCAGGAAAAGCACAGGCAAGCTATACCCACATAACCTCCCGTAAAAATCTTCCTGTTCTTTGTGGCATTATGCACAGACAGCAGGAGCACATTGCTTGTTTTAGGAAAATCATCTCCTTCGCTTAATGGCTCTCCCACACCTTTGGGCTGTGGAACAGGATGCTTGCTAGGCTGGAACCCCGCATCTAACGCTCCCGGAGCCAGACCCTGCCATTCCCAGCACGAGGGCTGAGTTTTGTTAGGGAAAGGGGCCAGTGGTTTGTCCTTGCAGGGCTCAAATCCTCCCTGCTCAGAGCTAGCAGTGGGCGAGCTTACAGCACTATAACCAGTCCTCTTTCCCAGGTTCACTGCTATCAGTCAGCAAGAATTTCTGAACGTGTGACAGGCATATCCTAAAAGTCAATTACTGCTCCCTAACTGACACCTATTTTCAATGCAAATGTAAGAACAGAACCCTCTGTCACCACCTAATCTCATAAGATGCAAGACGCAAGTGAAACTTGGTAGCAGTGATTGGCAACCAGATGCCCTCTGCCTCTCAGAGGTTCCGTCTTTGTATGATTTTCCCGTTTTTCAGTTTTGATTTCCAGAACGTCGAGCATATTTGATTTCAGTGAAGCTTGGACAAGACAAAGTCAGTGGTTTTCTGACTTTACAACTGAAATACAACTAATGCAGCATAAGAAATTAAATGAAGCATAGGTTAGCCATTTGCCAGAATAAATAAATAAATAAATAAATAAATAAAAATAATCTGATACATAAAGTAACCACTTGTATGAACTATTTTGATGATTCCTGATCTGTAGAATCAGGGTCAAAAAGACGATTGGTCCTGTATCACTATCAATGTCATCTAAATTCAAAAATATTCTTCATGTGAATGGCAAAAGTGGTAGCCAGTCAAATCAAAAGCAGTCAGATACAGATCTGTGTTGTGGGAGCAGTGGCACTGGCCGTGCTCTGAATGAGTTTGCAGGTCCAGTCTGAGTACTGCAGTTGTGAATGGAAGAAATTAGAAACACAAACAAAAAAGAAACTTCACACAACCACTTGCATTAGCAAATATCTTACTCATTTTGGAGAAGAAAAAAATTCAAGTTGATATCAACACCTAAAGAATATGTTTTTATAAAAGCTGTTGTACACGCACATATTTCATGTAGAGTAAAGATGAGACTTCTCCTTCCAAGCCTAATTTCATCAGAAACCCCATAAATTTTATTGTCTGACTGTCACGGAAACAAATGAATACTACTGTGAGAAAGATAACAAAATAAATTAACCATTGATTTGCCTAGATGTGTTATGTCCACAAACTACTTACTATGATCCTTTCTAATAGCAAGAAATTTACCAAAATATGCACCACTATTTTCAGGCTTTAATTTTAAATATATATATGCATAGAAAATAATAATAATAAAAAAAAAAGTTTTCATTTGCCTGAATAACTGCCAGAGAATCTTTGGCAATACAGCCTTTTCTATAGCACAGAAGCGAATATACTCTTTCAAGTTTATGGAGAAAACTGAAATTTATCTGAAGCCTCGTGCATCTTTAAGGCCAAATAACACTGAGGAATAAACAGGCAGCATATGTACTACAGATGCAGTGCAAACATGCTGTTCGCTATTTGTCATTTTCCTTTTATTATCATCTGGCACAGGATAGGAGTAGATAAAATAGCATCAGCATTAAAATTATCAGTGAAGATTATAAGTGAATTATGAGTGTGAAGATACTATTTTCTTGTGGAACATCTTTGAACCCACTGTAGTTTCTCATTTCCACAGGAAACAGTAATTCTCGTAGTTGCCCCCCCATTAAAGAGTAAATACTTGAAAATTATGTCATTTTTAACATACGAACATGTTGATGGTCAGATGGTCTTTCATGCTCCAAGTAAGATTGGCAGAAATCAGAGCTTACAAAAATATGGTATTTAATGTTTGGCAAGAATTACTACTGTGGAAAACACAGCAGACTCTTTTTCCCCTCCTTACCCCTTTTCAAAAAATTATTTTTCCCCTCCACTTTTTTTTAATTGTTTTCCCTGCTTTTTTGTTGTTGATTTTTCTCTCCAAGTTTGGCATGAATCTGAAGAGCTAAAACCTAATTTAACATGACAAATGCTTTCATCACTCTCTTAACCTCTGAAGTGAACACTCTTGACAAAGACAATGTGTGGAGCATATGCTTTCCTTCTGACACTTTATAAATTACTTCCCTGTAACTGGGTTTCACCAGTCCAATACCTTCAGTATGTCCTCATCTGAGTGGCTGAGTCTGTGTTCTTCAGATGGCACCCCGGGACAATGGGAACAACTCCCAGGCTTCGTGAAACGACACAGGTCTCAAAGAGGCTTGGAGATTATTATATCTACATCTTGGATGCTGGAATTTACCAAAATGATGTGAAATATTACCAAATTATGCTAATGGCAGGCTACCGTAGAAATGGAGAGGTGACAATACTGGCTTTAAATAAGCAGGTAACATTTTGTATACTACGTAAGGAATAAGTTAACTGAAGAACTGAATTTTTTGGATTCTCTCTTGAAAGTAGTATAGCACACAGCCACAGAGACAGCTTAAAACACTCTTTTTCATAGAAATAATCTGAAAGTTTTTTGCCTGTGTGTATTCCTGTGTCAACAGCAAAAAAAAAAAAAAAGGCTTGTTTCATTTTCAAGCTGGTGGATCTGATACGTGTCAAAGTTTCTGCAGAAACTCCGTCATCGTAATGGAATTTAGACAGAAGACTACATCCATGGTAACAAACTGCTCACACAGCACCAGGTGTACTTTTCGCAGGCACATGCCACATCACAGTGGACTGGTTCCACATGGACCTGCAGGTTATTGTCCAAAAATCAGTCAGGATAAGTTCCACAGGAAGATTATCGAAAAATTAGCGTAGATAATGATGGCACTGACTGGCCTATAAAGGAGTCGTCGATCTAAATAGCCACACTTGGATGGGATTTTGTGATTGAAAAGATGAATCTGCACACATCTTCCAGAAGAAAAGAAAGAAACATATCCCTTGTAACAAGATATTTTGTCACTATTTTGACAAATGTTTAATTTTTAAAAATAGCAGGATCATCGTTATTTAACATTAATTACGTTGTGTTGCAAAAAGTTCTAAAGGTTATTACGCCCTTTGAATTCATTGGTAAAGTTTTGTCATTTAATTCATTCTATTTTTTTGTCTATTATCAGAAAAGCAATTGGAATGCCTAAATCACTTTTAATATTCTTTTCTATCTGCTTTGATACTTTTTTTTTTTTTTTGCTTGTCATTTTAAATCACCCCCAATTAGAATTTTTTTCATGACACCCTTAATCTCCGGCAGTTGCCTGAAAATCAGGTTTAAATCTGCAGACAGCATGTTTTCAATGAACTGCTTCAATTCCCCATTCTCTTTTATAATAGGACAATCCATTTAGAAATCCTGAAGTCTATGCGAACTTCAAAGTATTCTTTCAATATAATTTACGTATTTGCCAGCATTGCATTTTTCATTTAGTCCCACAATAGTCTTCACTAGCATTGATAAAATCCTCTTCACAGAAACCAGAATTACCGAAGACTTTTTTTCTGTGACTGTTACTTTTAGTAGATGTATCCCCAGTAATATGACCTCTGCTATGGTGGACAGCAAGAAATTTCCTTTGTGGACATATCCAAGAGAAGAACATTATCAGAAGAACGTTATCAGCACCTTGAAAGACTGCTAGGTTTGAAGTTCTGACAGCAAATACACCGGGGGAGTTAGTGCAACGTGGAGTGTTGCCTCCTGCCTGTCTTGGGGGAACTTGAACAACATCCTGCAACTTCCACCTCTCTTGGTAGGTTAACAGCTCTTATTTTCTCACTGTCCCAAAGATGAGGACAGAACTGGGATTTTGGTACGTTATTCATCTTGAAAACAGAAAAACATTTTTTTCTCCCGACAGACTGACTGGAGCAAGACGGAGTTATTTTGTCTTCACAGCAGTTCAGGGCTTAGTAGGTCAGGAGCTCCAAAGCCAGCTGCAGCAGAGCAGACAGCTGCTGGTATTTCACATTGCTGCTCTTAGCCTGGGAGAGAGGATATTTATTTTTCCCGGGACTGAACTTCTGCACATGCCCAGGAAAAGACATCCCTCCAGGGAAATGCAGAACAAGGAAAGGGTTTTGAAATTTCTTACAGTAAGGAGTAGATTTGGTGCCTCAAGTCATACCATTGGAGAACAGCAGTCCCAACTGTTCGACGGGTGGGTCAGCTTACAGCTGGTGGTCTTAAGCACATCCCTTCTGCCTTCCTGCTCTTCCCAATGCACTGAAGCCAATGCAGCTCCCTTTTAGTTTTATGTCTTTTCTCTCTTTTCCATCACTTTAAATTATTGTCACAGACGATCCACCAAATTTATTCAGAGGATTAATTACAGCTATTTTCTGGTTTTGACAACTACTCTTCAATTCACTTATTCTTTACTGTGTATGGCATGAAGCTTGTCAGGTAACTTCTCATTATTTAATCCTTGAGCCAACACACTTTCTAAAAACCTGCTTTCTCATGCTCACTAGTCAACTCCATTGTGCTCATCATTCTTTAGTCAGGAAAAAAGACCTCAGAAACTTCTGTCAAAACGCATCACGTATGTCATGACTTGAAGTGATAGATCATTCATCACTTATTAAGGGTCAATGCATTGCTTTACATTAGCTCTTGTCTTAAATGTTGTAGGAAACTGTATAAAGCAATAACCACGTTGCAAAGCTTTGCTTCAGATTACAGTAACCTAAATACCAAGGAAAAATGTGTTTCATAATCCATCACTTCAAAGTTATGCACATGATTAAAATATTCAGCTTGCAGTATATCATTTCCCATGTGCATAATCACTCAAACAGAGAGCTGTTGTAAGATAACTGTCAAATTCAATAAATCATGTGCTTTTCAATCTTTTTATTTATACATCAAACTAAGCCTGTTATTCTTCTGAGGTTTTCTACTGAAAAAACAGAGAAAGATGTTTAGTTCTGTAGTATCGAGTATGTTGGGATGCAGGCCTGGCCTATGGAGACAGCAGCAATAAAGTAGCTAATCAGTTCTCTTTCACTCCTGGATGTATTAATTACCTATGGAAGATCATTAATGTGAACAGTGAGGTTTCCTTAGAAAGCAGCAGCTACCCCGTTGAGTTTGATGTATTTGGTTTTTGACCATATAACCTTTCTCTTCAAATGGAGGGAATAGGGAGAAAATTCAGTGCACCTTCACAAGGCTTTTGCATATTATGTATGAACTTCACTCTTCATGGTAGCAACATATTAATATCAGCACAAAGTTTCAAAAATGAACTGAAAAAAAAATCTTAAGAGGTCTGAAAAGTATTTACAGAAAACATTGACAAGCTACGTTATTTTTGCCATTTACTCATGGAAGCTAGAGAGTTTGTGCAGCATGTCCTTATCATCAATGTATTGTTAAGGCACTGTAAAAGGTACAAAATACACATCTAACTGTTGTAGACCCTTTGAAATACCTCCAAAGCAACAGACAATGAGAAGGATATTGGGGGAAAAAAAAATAAAAAAATGGAAGAATGTTTAAAAAAATCTGAAAAGACCATAGAAGAATAGAACCTAGTGTGGTTATTATTAATATGCTAATCAAAGAAAATAAGCACAAATTTTTTGATTCTCCTTATAAAACACTAAGAATGGGTGGAATATTGAAAACAACAGCACACCAAATAGCTTTGTCTATTAGTCAGACCTAAGACCTATAGGAATTTAGGCATGCCAACAGATACAGAGACTTATCAAAAATGATTTTGTGTGTTTTTTCCAAATGCAGCACACTATAGTAATACTTGAATTCAAACATCAGTAGCTTCTGTTACTCTTATGGATTTACTACCTAGCACATTTTTTCAAATATTTTAAACATAGGGTAGCACATCCAAAAAAAAAAAACAAATTATATTAGCCTCTTCTGCATACCCATGACACCTAAAATTAACTCTGCACACTGAGGATCCTGAATTGACTTCTTGGTCTCACTCCCGTTATCACGGTGAACAGGACTTGAGAATCGTATTTTGCTCATTCAGTATGAAGAATAACAATTATATTTGCTTAGTAACTACACAGATTTGTGAAACAGATTAAACCAACCTTTCATCTGCTGAAGCCTCATTTGCTGACATAGCCATGTGATTTGACAGAGAAAACACAGTCTTACCTATGAAATATGCTAGCAGGATGGCAAGCAGGACTGCAGCCGCAATTGCAGATAAAGCAGCACATTTCCAGCTACAATATTTGGAGGGTTTTTTCAGCTTGAACGCATTCCTGGAGAATGTATTTCTAGGTAACAGCCTGGGAGGTGGAGTATAAACCGTTCCTGAGGTCAGTGGGTAGCCAGGAGAAGAGCTACTGAACAGTGGAGTTGTTCCAGAAGATGTCTTAAACAAAAAATGCCTGAAAAACAAACAAAAAAATGAATGATAGTTTAAAACGCAAAGTCTTGTAGTTAAGAAACAATATCTCATTCTTTCCCAGCTGCCATAATGCATTAAATTCAACAAAAACAGTAAAATGATTTTGTCCGAAGAAGTAGGGAGAATGAACACTTGCACATTCTTTTTGACAGCAAAGCCTAACAACTATCACTGAGACACTGCGTTGGGATGTCTGCTGTCAGGATATCTCCTTATCCTTTCCATGATTAGATGCAGTTTGACCAGATACTAGCTAAAACATCAACATGATGAATTAACGTCTTTGAGTATGTTGAGATTGTGTCTGGAAGAAGTGGGAGCAGTCTGGTAACGGAGTCATATTCAGATGTGACATCACTGTTGATTCCTTTTTGCCTGGGTTTGATTAGGACTAAACAACTAGTTCCATTACTGTAAGTTGGAACATTGGAACATACCTGTAAGTTTGTTACTTCAACAGAACATTTCACTTTACAAGAAAACAGCCTTTCTGAATTCACATATTTAGATATTTTCCCTGTAGGATAGTAACACCCAGCAAATATTCTAAAACCCTAAAACCTATAAATAATAAATAAATAAAATTGAGTTTCATTAACAGCCTTGAAAGAAGCTGCCAGAAAAAAAAAAAAAAAGAAGCACAATAGTCATGTAGGAAGGTATTATACCAGACTTAGAACTAACCTTCTTTTTTAAAAAAATGCTATGGAGTTTTGGTTTGAACAGCTAAAACTATCATCAGAATTACAAGACTCGGGGGGGGGGAGGAAGACTTCTCAGACTTCAACTGCCCAGACACTTGTTAAGAAGAAAATAAGGGATGGCAAATACTACCCAGTGAATTACTACCCAGTGAATTCTCAGAAAATGCTGCCAGCTTGGTTCCAGACACAGAAAATGGAGAAAGCCATTCAGAAGCCTGGCTCCTCCAGATTAACTTCTCTTTTCCTAGTCAGGAAGAGCTGACCACCAGCATGTTCCTAGTAAATGATAAGAAGAGAAGCAGAGAATAAAGGCAGTGGTCTTCAAGAAGGCCACTGAAAATATGCCATTTTTTTAGGGTAGTTGTTTATAAAGTCCTTTCATGAATATTATAAATCATTTAGTTTGACATTGCTTTTGTTTGTTTGTTTGTTTTGGTTTTCCCTTTCTCTTAGAGGCCTTAAATGAGCTTGTACCTCCCACACAACACTCAACAAAATTCTAGTTTACTTCAGAAAACATTTCAGCCACCTATGGTAGTAGTAATATTCACTTTCATAACTTTTTCTGTGTACTCTGGAGACACCACAGAAAAAGCATTCAGACACAGGCACACCATCAGAAGTGGCTTTTAAAGCCTAAGTAACTCAAGCAGATTAATTAAAGCCTGGCTGACACTCGTTAGCAGAAGCAGAGCCATTCTGCTGGCTGCGTGGTGCTGGGAGCACAGTGCCCCTCCATGACAGGACCCAAGGACTGAAGTGGCACAGAGCATGAGGAAGGATGGGTGGACAGAAGGGAGAGCCGTGGTGATGCTGGTCGGATGCGAGCTGCAGGCAGGCAGGCTCACCTCTCCTTCACGCCAACTGCATCTGCCTCGGCCCAGGCCCCCTTCTCCTCACAGGCCCTCACGCTGCAAGTGGCCCTTTCAGGTTTGGACCTCATGGTCCCACAACAGGCAGTTGTTACAGTTCTTTCTTTTCCTACCCCAAAGCAGGAAATCACAGAATCAAAGTGGAAATGGTGGTCCTTGGCACTGCCTTTATCTGAAATGTCAGGGTTTTTAACCCAGGAATTTGATGTGCTCTTCAGCCAAGAAGGCAGCTGCAGTACCAACAGAAATTTTAATATAAAGCATTGTTAAAGTAAACTCAGATAGATAATGAAACTCTGCTCCCACCAAAAATGAATTAATGAATATCTAGATATGCTTTAATAGGACATGCCAATCATATACTCTTTCATGTGAGAAGAAAAAAAAAGTAGAAGAAAATAGTTCCACCGTGGTCCACTTTGAGATAAAGCATATAAAGAAAACCAAAATATTTATACATGCAAACATGACTTCTATTATACTGTTAAAACTGCTCAGAACTTGATAAAAGCAAAAAAAGGCTGAGAGAAATGGATCTGTGGAAATATTCCATTCCCAAAGCAAGAAAGAATAAAAATAATTGAATAAACAGCTGCAACTCCTTATCCATGTATTTCAAAAGCTGAAAGTTTACTACGTGTGCATGAGGGGCTCTGACAAAGTGGCAAAGATTAGAAGATAGCCATGCATTACTGAAGTACAATAATTACATCTTCAGAAGATAATAAAAAGGACAAATATTTTAACGTATGTTAAATACCAGCCACCAAGCCATTTTGGAAAACTGGCACTGTGTTCAGAAGCTAGAGACCAGATTAGCAGAAACACCCGAAGTTAGAGCAACACACGCTGGAATGGCTGAGAACATAATGGACAAAGTACTTGCAACCCCCCAGTTTTAAGTCTAGATTCAGCTTCTGATGGAAATAAATTGACTTGTCTCAACTCTATCCCTAAAACCAATGATCTATAACTATATTTTTATGTGGGATTTGACATGCTCTGGTACAACCAATTGTCTGTGGACCAAAGCTGCAAAGAAAGAACATGAGCATTTATCAACATTAATTACAGTCCCTCAGAGGTAAGACCATGAGGTATTGTACAATGACTGCTTATGGAAATATATTATCTTAGTTGCACCCATTCACTTAATTTCAAATAGATTCCATATTAGAATTAAATAAATAAACTCTACATTCTGCGTCTTAACTGTTCACCTATCAAGTACTGTAAAGAAAACACATTTACCACCTCACTTAGCATTAATACTTTGATTTAAATGAGGGCTGAACTTAAATTTTGAAAGCATGGGAATAGATTTGCTAATCTTAGGACAGTCTAATTTCTTTGCATCATAAAGACATTCCTATACTAGAAAACTGCAAAACACCATCATCAACATGCAATGATTCAGTAACTTAAACATCCACAAATGTATGGATGGAGTTTGCATGCTGCTCACAGAAAATAAGCTAATACCACAGCTTGCTCAGAGCTCTCCCTAAGCACCCTGCAGCTCCCTGGGGGGCCTTGCACCAACCCAGCCGTGTGCTGCCACTGCTCTGCTCCCGTGCAGGGGCCCCGGCAGAGCAGGGAGCGCTTACAGGCGGCACGGCGCCAGCAGAGAGGTGACATCTGTGAAAGCGGAGCTTACAAGGGGACATTCGACCACGGTTCTGTGGACTACTGGTAAATGGAAAAAGCTATATTTTGCTTTCTTCATTAATTCAGAGCTCTCTATAGCATTTATTTTCTCACAGGTCAAAAGGACCTCTGGTGTTCAGGGAATAGTGGTCTGACAGAGACTGTATTAACTTCCATATTCTTTGAGAGAACAACCCCCCCCCACCTCTCTTCTGGCCAGATTGTCATGGCAGCACGCTGCAAGAATCAGTTGAGAAAAAAAATATATCATTTTTTTGGTGATGAAAAACTGTAATAGAAAAGAAGAACACGATACTTTAACAGAAATTGCTTCCTTCACTCCTCATACCATCCTAAGCTCATTCGTTATGAAAAAAAGAAATACAGAGAGCTGTAATGCTTAAATTGTCTTTTTCATTCTAAGGTTTTTAAAAGCAATTAATAAATAGAAAAGATATGTACCACAAGAATAGTTAACAGCTCAATTTATTGGTTCAAGGACTTAGAAATGATCTTTAAGCTGTGATAAAAATCACATCCATCTATAATTTTGTGTGACAGTTTTGTGACATTTTTTCATTGCAGAAAAAACATAATGAAATGTGGAGCATAACATGCTGACTTTTACTGGGGAAAAAAAAAAATCTAGTCTTCTAAGCCCTTCTCCAAAAGAGTAGCCACAGGACATTTTGTGTCAATGAAAGCCTCAAAGCATCTGCCAAATTCAGACTGCAAAGTTTAACGTCAGTTTTCTTACTTTCATACAAAAAGAAACCAAGACTGAAGATAACTATAAACTGTTCTAATGCCTTTTATGCTAACAAGGAACTCTGAGGGTTAGAGTGTTGCAAGACCTGGTTGCTTGCTTAAAGGTCTCTCAATCCTTCCCCAAATGAAGTTTGAGTGATTTTTGAGTGGGAGGTGACTGTGGGAGGTGGGAGAGCAGCCCTGCAGATAGGGGCCTGGTGCTTCTGGTTGTGGCAGGTTGAACACGAGCCAGCAGTGGGCCCTGGGAGCCAGGAGAGCCAACCTGGTGGTCCTGGGGTGCATCAGGCATGGCACTACCGGACAGTCATTGGAAGGGACTGTCTTGCTCTGCTCTGGTGCGGTCTCACCTCCAGTACTGTGTGTGGTTTGGGGCACCACAGTATCAGAAGGACATAAAACTACATAAAACTATTAGGGAGTGTCCAAAGGAGGGCTATGAAGATGGTGAAGGGTCTGGAGGGTGAGACATGTGAGGAGCAGCTGAGGTCCCATTATTCGTTTGTCCCGGAGCAGAGCAGGCCGAGGGGAGGCCTCATGGCGGCCTGCAGCTCCTCACGAGGGGAGCGGAGGGGCAGGCGCTGAGCTCTGCTCTCTGGGGACAGCAACAGGACCCGAGGGAATGGTATGCAGCTGGGACAGGGGAGGGTCAGGCTGGGGAAAAGTGGTCAGGCACAGGGATAGGCTTCCCAAGGGCAGTGGTCACAGCCCTGAGCCTGCTGGAGGTCAAGAAGCATTTGGACAATGCTCTGAGACACACGGTCTGTTTTTTGTGCGGTGCTGTGTGGAGCCAGGAGTTGGACTCAATGATCCTTGGGGGTCCCTTCCAACTCAGAATATTCTATGATTATAGATATAATTTCAATGGAGAGCAATTTAAAACAGACACATACGTCAGTGAAGTGGACATTTCATAGAAGTGTGCCAATAATTCAATAATGAAACAATTCTGCAGTGATTCAGAACAGACACATCAACAACAGGGTAACACCTCTTTCACTTCTAGCCACTGCCATACAACTCTGAACATGGCAGCAGCTGCCCAGCCTCCAGCCAAACTCTACCACTGGCTTCCAGCCTTGGAAGGGGTTGTGATTCCTTGAAGGCTAGGTTCTTCACATCCTAAGACGACATCTTCTAAAAATGCAGAGTGTCATGTGTTGCCGTAAGTACCAGACCAGCTTGTCACTGTTGTCTCCACACTCTCAACAAAGACACAGTTGGACACACAAAAGCACAGTAATTGAAAGCTGCCTTGCAGGAAGGTGGCATGTTGTACAAAAAGGCAGGTGCCAGCCTTTAGGCACCCTGATCTGTCATGTTATTAAATCAAAACAAGCAGGCAATGTTCACAAAGCTGCAATCCAAAACAGAGTAGGTAAAAAAGGCAAAACATTTGTATTGTATCCCAGCTACAGCATTAGCTTTGTACTGGATACCTTTTTACAAGACAACCTGCATTTGATCTTAAGGATGTTAATTAAGATATTGTTGGGTGAGCTTTTATAACTCACTCCAACTCGTGACCCTGCTGGAGCTGCCCCTGACAACACTCTCCTGGGGCTCTTGCTGCTGGTCTCAGAAGCACAAAGCACGATACAGCCCTGCAGCATCACCAGGACTTGGGCTGCTCAGAAAGCCGACAAGATGTGACAAAAAGCTGAGAGAGCCTGTAGAAAGAGAAGCTGTAAACTACAGAAAGAAGAAGGATTGTTGCGATGGGGATCATTAGGAGCTCAAGAATGTGAGAGGGAGAACAACAACATGGGAAGGCATAAAATATTAAGGGCAAATAACAGCAAGGCCAGTAAGGACAACTGGGCTGAAGTGTTGGTGTGGTGGAGCTGGTGGCACACAGAGCTCAGCAGAACCATGGAGCCGCAGGGGCTACCCCTCACCTTCCTGACTGGTTCCTGTCCAAAAACAACTGAGGGTCCCCTACAACAGCCAGCGGGCATGTTGGCACTTAGCTTGCCAGCTGAAATCCTAGTTACCTTTTGCCTGAGTTAGGCAATAAATGATTACTTCACCCTTTAAATTTATGCGTATCTTTCCTGCAGAGTCTCCTTAAGCCCAGTTGAAGACTGACAGACTGACCCAGAAGCAAGGTGCTAACAGTTTTTCCTACTTACCTAACAGATGAATCTTTAATTAAGCCAAGCTGACACCTTCCTTGTTGCATAATGCAACTATTAAAATCTGCACTGTATTTATTCTCCTGGAATGCAAAAATGAAACTGCTAACACCTTGTAAAAAATAAGAAAAATAGCTACAGATATAAACACAGAAAATCAGTCACTCCACATATATACTTACATTAAAAGGGAGAGAGAGTAGGATCAATAATGCAGATTTGGAAATATTTTAGCAATGCTGATTCAGCTCAAACTATAGAACCTCTAAATTCTTAAGTGGAAAAAATTGTATAATTTAGCCCTAAAGTTCTGAGAAATGTGCTGCAAAGTACAGTCAAAGTGATGAAATCAAATAATGCCTACATTTGTTATTCCACTAATGATAATAATGACAACAGCATTTTGCATTTCAATAGGTCTGTTAATTTTTAGCTTTCTGCATCAATTAATGAACTAATTTTCAAAGCACTTCTGTTTTAAAAGGCACACATGTAAGCTCTTCACTATCTCTTAATTCAGCTACTCACTTAACTAGAAATAAAGAAAAAGCACTAACAACAGGGCTAAATTAATAAGCCATTCGAGTCTATAAATAATAAAATCTTATAATAAGAAACTCAAGTCTCTAAAATAATTTTGTTATCAGTCTACATGTAAATGTAGAAAATAGAATCCTAAATCACATCATTTGGGATTAAAAAGCCAGCAAAAACAGTAACAAAAAGCAACATCCTAAATATATCTGTTTCTTCCTGTGCAACCATTCATGCTGCCTGCTCATTCTACACAACTCAAAACTTAAAAACGCAAACCAACAAGATCATAACAACGTGATTATCTGCAATTTGTAAAAACTTTATGTGTATGCGAGTAGGAGTACGTTACACAGATTTTCAGAACCATCAGTAAGTATCTTGCTTCTGCAGTGTTTCCCTCCACCCTTTTTTCATTTCTTATCAGAGTTTACAGTTGTTATGAAAACAGCACTAGAGCAGCCTGCTAAAAATGACCTTTCAACAATGTTTTTGGAATTCCTCCAAGTACACGGCCCAAATGTACATGAAGTCTCTGTGGATGCTTTTGACTATGCTTTACTGCCTCTTCAAAATGCCTTTGATTTTCAGATAAGTCCAGAATCTCTCTACACAGATCCCATTTATGTGGAAAGTCTACACAACTTTCCTGCAACCTTCTGAAGCAGGACCAAGCAAACAGAAGTTTTGGTTCTTGCCCCAGCCTTCAAACTCAGGAGGACCGAGGTGCTGCAGCACACGTGCCTGTAGTTTTACAGTTTAAGTAACTGGCAAAAGAAGGCCACCTAAGACAAAGCAAAATCAGAGGGAGGAGATATTTCACTGTTTCAAGCTGTTGTTTGCTGTACCTTATACACACTAGAAATTTGCATTAACAAAAGGAAAAGAGATTTTTCACTGTTTTGTTCCAGAACATTTTACATCATGCGTAAAGATATCAAAATACTGAGACATTTTTCAAAATAGGCAATTGTCAAGAGCAGCTGCAACTTGGAGTTTGTACGCAGTCAGAAACTTTACGTATTCCGTTCAGAAGTTCTGTGGCTGATCTTGACACCATCTTCGTACAGCACCTGACTTGAGTATTAACAACATTTCAAGTATTTAATTTTTCTAAAATAAATTTCTCAGCACTAAGTCCTGTTCTTCCCCTGCTCTGTCCTTGGCTTTTCTTCAATGCCTGCTCTAGCCTGTGCATAGCCGCCACAAACTGTTTACTTCTTCACTGCCTCAAAGGTTGCAGCCACAAAAACACTGGGCGCAGATGTTTCACTGCTGTGATGCTCTGTGACTGTGGGTTCGTGCACTTCATTGGTGCAAACTGGGATACAGCTATTGTTGCTACTCCATCCATTTTCTCCCATTTCTGTATTTACTCTCCCCCTTCAGGCTCACCCATAGGGTGACTATGTTGGAATCAGACTTGCAAAGAAAGATAGTTAAAGATAACAGAAAATGTTTTTATAAATGCATTAACACGAAAAGGAGTACTAAGGAGAATCTCCATCCTTTACTGGATGTGGGGGGAAACTTAATGATGAGAGATGAGGAAAAGGCTGAGGTGCTTAATGCTTTCTTTGCCTCAGTCTTTAGTGGCAAGATTGTTGTTATCTAGATACCCAGTACCCTGAGCCTGTGGAAGGGGGTGGGGAGCAGGATGTGGCCCTCACAATTCACGAGGAAATGGTTGGTGACTTGCTACAGCACTTAGATGTATGCAAGTCGATGGGGCCAGATGGGATCTGCCCGAGGGTATTGAGAGAACTGGCAGAAGAGCTGATGAAGCCACTTTCCATCATTTATCAGCAGTCCTGGCTATCGGGTGAAGTCCCAGTTGACTGGCGGCTAACAACTGTGACACCCATCTACAAGAAGGGCTGGAAGACTGACCCAGGAAACTACAGGCCTGTCAGTTTGACCTCAGTGCCAGGGAAGCTCATGGAGCAGATTGTCTTGAGCGTCGTCATGAGGCACTTGCAGAGCAAGCAGGCGATCAGGCCCAGTCAGCATGGGTTTATGAAAGGCAGGTCCTGCTTGATGAACCTGATCTCCTTCTATGACAAGGTGACATGCTTAGTGGATGAGGGAAAGGCTGTGGATGTGGTCTACCTTGACTTCAGTAAGGGTTTTGACTCTGTCCCACAGCATTCTCCTCAAGAAACTGGTTGCTCTTGGCCTGGACTGGCATATGCTTCATTGGGTTAGAAACTGGCTGGATAGCCAGGCCCAAAGAGTGGTGGTGAATGGAGTTAAATCCAGCTGGAGGCCGGTCACTAGTGGAGTCCCCCAGGGCTCAGTACTGGGGCCGGTCCTCTTTAATATCTTCATCGATGATCTGGATGAGGGGATCGAGTGCACCCTCAGTAAGTTTGCAGATGACACCAAGTTAGGTGCGTGTGTCGATCTGCTCGAGGGTAGGAAGGCTCTGCAGGAGGATCTGGATAGGCTGCACCGATGGGCTGAGGCCAACTGCATGAAGTTCAACAAGACCAAGTGCTGGGTCCTGCACCTGGGGCACAACAACCCCAAGCAGAGCTACAGACTGGGAGATGAGTGGTTGGAGAGCTGCCAGGCAGAGAAGGAGCTGGGGGTATTGGTTGATAGTCGGCTGAATATGAGCCAGCAGTGTGCTCAGGCAGCCAAGAAGGCCAACAGCATCCTGGCTTGCATAAGAAGCAGTGTGGCCAGCAGGGCTAGGGAGGTGATCGTCCCCCTGTACTCGGCTCTGGTGAGGCCACACCTCGAGTACTGTGTTCAATTTGGGCCCTTGCTACAAGAAGGACATGGAGGTGCTCCAGCGAGTCCAGAGAATGGCAACGAGGCTGGTGAGGTGTCTGGAGAAGTCTTACAAGGAGCGGCTGAGGGAGCTGGGACTATTTAGCCTGGAGAAGAGGAGGCTCAGGGGTGACCTTATCACACTCCACAGGCACCTTAAAGGAGGCTGTAGCGAGGTGGGGGTTGGTCTGTTCTCCCACGTGCCTGGTGACAGGACGAGGGGGAATGGGCTAAAGTTATGCCAGGGGAGGTTTAGGTTGGATATTAGGAAAAACTTCTTTACTGAAGGGGTTGTTAGGCATTGGAATGGGCTGCCCAGGGAAGTGGTGGAGTCACCATCCCTGGAGGTCTTTAAAAGACGTTTAGATGTAGAGCTTAGGGATATGGTTTAGTGGAGGACTTGTTAGTGTTGGGTCGGAGGTTGGACTAGGTGATCTTGGAGGTCTCTTCCAACATGGATGATTCTGTGATAGCTTGAACCCCAGGAACAGACAAATATTTGAAACAGCAACATGACTTTTTTAGGGCTAATTTTTACAGATTGTTGAATCTTTAAATTGAACTTTGCTTAAATGACACCAAATTTAGACCACTGCTTTTGTTCAACAGCCCACAAGATCTTCTAAGGAAACGGGGATTTCATAATTACCAGAAGAGTGGCCAGTGTTGTTTCTCCTGTATTTCAGGAGAAATGTTGATATGTTATATTCTTCACTGAAGCCTAGTAAAAAATACTTATGAGCTAGCTCAAAAAAACTAGAAGCATACATACTAAATTATCTTTACAGCTAAAAGATTTTGATTGAAAATATTTTAAGTATGAGACTAATTATGAGATTAAATAATAAGACTAATTTCTATTTAATTTCATCTTTTTTCCTCTTGGATTAAGTATTATTAATTATAATGGTACCAACTAAATTAATTAACATCAATATGAGGCACAGGAACAGACATTAGTACATTAGGCAATCTTAGACAAATATCCATCCGTGAAAGCTCTTCTGTTATCCTCATTTATGAGTCATTTCATTTTGACTGGCATCTGCAGATGGCCCTGTGCGAGGTTCCCATCCCAGAGATGAACCTTACAGTGCGAAGAGTGATGCAAACCTTTCCTGCAAAGCCATACTTTTCTCCCCGTGCTCTGTGATAAAGAAGCCCTCAAAGCATTTCAACCTGTAAAGCAGAGTGCTGCCTCTCTAGCTGTCTGGAGGTAATGAGACCCACACTGGGATGTTCAAAGGTAGTACTTTCATCATTCATCCTCATTGAAAGCAATGATTAAAGAAGCAATAAAGGAACACCTCTTAACTGCAAAATGTAGAAACCAGCTCTTTGGAAAGGAGGAGGAGGAGATGGTTTGAAACAGACTGCAAGAGGACAATAAAAGTTAAAGAGCATTAAACAGCAGCTTTGAGCCTAAAGGTAAAGCAGTTAAGTACTGCAGAAATGAACCATAAAAATAGCATCATGATATGCTACAGTGATACATTCCTGCATCCTTAGTTAAAGATATTTCAACCCTTCCATTATGGACCCTAATTTCAAAGAAAACGGAACAATTATGTAGCCAAAGCAAGGTCCTGTTGCAGCCATAAAGCAGCAGTAGACCAGGTAAGATACAATCCATATTTGCTTGCCTTGAACGAGACCTGAACACACCCGAACAGCACAACTAAGAACTGTATAAGCATTTTACAATATTTTAACTCCACCAAAAGCAACCAGCTACTGCAAGACAGCTAAGCATAATTGTGTTAAAAATAGAGACACAAAGGGTAAATGAAGACTTTATCTCCACCTCGATGACCATTAAGGTCTGCAGCCATCAGCCCACCAGATCCTGGGTCTGTGCCCTCACAGCTAGTTCAGGATAATTTTCCCAAGGATCAGCTGTTTGTAGATGTAGGGATAATTATGGACAGCGATACGAACTAAATGCCGATGACATGTACCACTGGTGAAGATCAATTTTCCAAAGTGGTGTTTCCAAGTTGAAAGTTGGCCTGATTTATCAGCCTTTGGGGCCTGATCCTCCTCCCTGGCCCCAGGCAGCCTCACCTGGGCTGCCCCAGCCCCTCACAGCACCAGGAGCGCCTGATGGGTCCCAGCTTAGGTCTGTGGGACACCTGCCTCCTGCATGGACCCTTTGGCTCCGTACTGCAGCCTTGGCTCCAGCCCTGTCTCTGGCCCCAGCTCCTTGGTTTCTAATTTCCTAATTTATTTATTTATGCATATATTTATACCTGGTCGGAGTATCACATGCATGCTGTAGTACGCAAGAATAGAGACCCGGGAGCTTCATATTTACTTTAAATGTACTTACTTTGTCATCTGAAAAGTAATTAAAAATTGAGTACTTCATGAACACGTTTCATGTTTATATTTGTATCGAATCAAGAGATTCAAGAGAATAATTTAAAAAACAAACAAACAAACAAAACCCACCAATTTTAATTTACATCACAGAAAATAAAACAAATGTGATTAACTCCTCCAGAATCAATATTGAAACAAGAGATGGAGAAAGGATGCACTTGGAAAATGGGCTGTCTCCAAGCAGTCTGTGTATTTAGCCCACACTGCCTAAGACGGCAAAGGAAAGAAGGGAAAAACATTCTTAGCAGAAAAAAATAACAATATGCAGACGCACGTTGCCATGTTCGATGATTTCAGTGCTTGGCACTGTTAGATAAAGAGATGTCTGGAACCTAAATTGCGATCTGATTCTTGTAGTGCTGACATAAAGCATTCCCTTCAGACAGCTCAGGTACCACTTTCTGTTTCATAGTAATGTGACCATTCGCATATTGTTTTCAGCCAAGAGCAGAATGTGCTGAAGGTTACCAAAAGGTGAAAACGAAGTTGAGAAAGTCTGTCCTGATAAAGCAGCCGCTGTCAGCAGTGGCTTTGTCTCCAGAGCACTCTGCTGCTGAGATTAACAAACTGCCAACAGGGAAAAACATTCAGGTGCAGTACTCTGGGAAGAGGCACTGTTAAGTGAGATCAGTGCTCACTTCAAAGCAGAACCAAAAAATAAAGGCTGAACTAACAACTTAGCAAAAAGGTGTCATTGGCTTTTGTGGCTACTAGTATGAATTTAGAGTAAAGAGAAAGAGTTACAGGCTAATTTGGAAAGTCTCCAGTGATGCTGCAGGCATCAATTTCAGCAAAACACACTGCAAAACAGAAAAAAAAAAAAAAAAAAAAAAAAAAAAAAAAAGTTGTCATCTTCTAAGTTAATATTCTTGTGATGAAACTTGTCATCAAGTCCTGTCAGGTGTGCAATTTCAGAAAAGAAGAAAATCGATCCTGAAGCACCTCTGGAAGAGTCTTAGAAGGTGGCAAGTCCTGTCAGGAGGCTCTCTGACATCTCAATGTTTGCCTCTGACAAACGCAACTATGGAAAACTCCAATTAACTGCTGGGTATCTTGCAGCCTCCAAAACCAACAGCATTGCTTTGGTCATCAACAGGAATACACATGTATTCTCCGAGAGTGTGTGATATAAAACAGAAAAGGAGAAGGTCTGAAATTATTACTGGTACTGATCAAACTCCACTGATAGGGAACAGGCACAAAATCAGAATGTGAAAGAAGGAAACTCAAACAACCCAGGGCCTGGTTTTTGGGGATGCCAGTATTATAACAAAGAATCATCTTGCAAATAACCTGAGGAATTCCCTTCCAATAAATGTAAATTGGGACTATGTTACGACATCAGAAATTATATTACAGCTACTGTTGTACCTGAGAATGACTTCATATGAAACCAGAATTAAAAGCATTGTTCTAATATTGGGCAACGAACACAGCACCAACTGGCCAGGCCAAATAGCCACAACAAGTTCATCCTGTGGTTCTTAGTGATAAATAACAAATTCGGAACACCAAACCTTTTGGCCAGAGTTAGCTCCAAAACCTTCAGTAAGAAGGAATCCCCTTCCTTTTTGTTCTTGAACATTTCATGCTTCAAGTAACTTGTATTTACTTTTCATACCCACCTCTTCTTCATAGCATTTGTTTTGCTGTTTTAGCAAAGTGAACAAATGTGAGTGACTTGTGAATAAAGCCCCTTGTGGGCAGCCCAGAGCTGGGTGTAGCAGTGCAGACTCCCTGTGCATTTCAGTCTCATTTTCTCCTCATGGTGCTGCACCCACTGCTGCTGGCAGCTTCAGCACAGCAGCACCAGCTTCTCCCCAGCTCCGAACCACAGTTTGTAATCAGACTCTCGAAGGACTGGGCTGGGACTGCTCAGAGATGTAACCACACCCTGCCGGGCTACTGTGTGTGCAATCTGGTAGAGCAGCCTTAAATTCCCTGAAGGCTGCAACTGAAACATAACAACCGAGAAACTGTGACAACAAAACAGCTACAACCATTGCAGGAGCCAGTGTTACCGGCAGTCCAGCTGCTCTACCCGTGTTCTGTGTTTTTATATCTATCTATCTCCCCAGGCAAGCAAGAACAGACTCCTATTGCAACCTTATTTTTCATATATTTTTTTTAAACTGAATTTGCTAGAATTCAGTAACTTTCTAGCGTATTAGCAAGAGGGCAGCCTCAGACATACGAATTTCAGCACTGGCATGTGTCGCGTGAATGCCCAGCCTGCTCTGGCAATCACAGAAGGACTCTGCTTCATGTCTGTGAACAAGGACACAAACACATGCTCCTGCAAACAGCCCCACAACGGCTGATTTTAAATTCTGGGAGATCAGCTCTCCTATTCAAAGCACAAGTTAAATATATTTGACATCCCCCACCCCAGATGACCACAAACAAGAATAAAGAGAACCACAGCCTTCCAGGCACGCACTTAGTCATCTGACTGACTGAAGTGCTGCACCTTTTTAATTTATATGCAACTGTTTGCCCCATGGGCATCAAGCTGTTAACACGTACAGAAGAGATTAAAATGAGCTTGCATAGCGGATGACATATAAATGAAAATTACAGTACTGTCAGTCTTGAATTTGGGATTGTTTCTCAAGTCTCCCAAAATGCATAATTGCAAATGAGACTGTGACCTCAGGAAGGGCAAAATGCATAATTTTCCAGCAAGACAGTCAATATGACTTATAAGCAAGTTCCCCCTGAGCCTGTGCGCAAGATATACTACTCTAGCACCATTAGCTGAGTAGACAAGAACTGCCCAAATGAATAATAAATGCTTTAAAATAGGACAGAGAAATGACAGAAAGATGTCCACCTCTCTGTCTTTCAATGCAAAGCAAATCAGAGTATGTGTATTGTGCATATTCTGATGTGAGGAGCTCTCCCTGTTGCATCAGCCAAACACATCGCTGACCCAAGGCCGATTAAAACCCCTCTCCTCAGTAGTCAAGCGGTTTTCTCTGTGTGTTACAGGACGTCGGCACCCCAGGGCTCCCGGCCCCGCAACCCACCTGGTCTCGAGCGGCACGTTGCTGTTGAGCACCCAGCTGTCCTGGAGCTGCACGGACTCGGGAGTGGTGGCCAGGTCGTTGGGTGCGGGAGCAGGCGCGTGGATCTGGTTGCGGCGGTTTGTGAGAGAGTTCCTGTTGAGGGAGTTGGCGGACGAGTGGTGGTGGGACAGCGAGTGGTTGTGAGGAGGAGGGAGAGGTGGCCTCAGTGTTGACTGGCTGTGATGGTTTGAGGGGCCTGAAATGGAGAAAGAGAAATAAATCACACCTGTGTTGATGGTATTATTCTCTTCAGCACTTCCAAGAGACTATTGACTAGAAAACAAACCAAAACAACATACAACAACAACAGCAAGAAACCACCTGCAACCAGGAAACTAAGCCCGTGTGCCTTTTGGATGTATAGCTACTAAAACAAAGTTAAATCAGATCACAGATTATTAGCAATTAAAGATACAAACAGCATTTAGAGGCTGTATAGTTGCAATATTCTCAAAGACTGTTCTTTCTGGTCTTTCTCTGGAAAAAGGCTTCCCGGGGGAGGAAACAGGACAGTGGTCAAGCTCAGCCACTCTGTGCATCAACCTGGAGGAATGTTTTCCTCCCTGTTTCTATCAGGGAGTTGAAGAAGATGAACCTTAATGCATTAAAAATAGCTTTTGATAATATGGTCTTTATGCTTCTATAAAGCTTAATCACAGATCTCAATCTGCTTTCACTCACTGTTAGTTTACCCATCAGCTTCAAAAGAACAGTATACGTGCCAGCGAAAGAAGATTAAGCTCAAAATTTGAAAAGACAGCACAATACAATGATGGTATCTTTCACGTTCCTACATGTGATCAGGATTTGGCCTGTTCTTTTGTATTTAGCAATGCCACAAACACACATCAAGATCTGAAAATTACGCTAGTCCTTCAACCACTTTCATCGAAAAATGTCACGAGATGATTTGGGGAGATAAGGAAGGATATACACTTTCCTCATTCTTTGAGTTTGCATGGATAATGAAAATAAATTCTGCTAATCAATAAGGCAAGTGGATTAAATTAAAAAGAACATGCGTAGAAAATAGAATAAGGAGGTATCTTTCTAGCATAGTCACTATTCTAAATAAATGCAGAATGGTAAATACGTTTAAATGTAATTCCATATGTTGCAATAATTTAATTTTAATAAAAAAAAAAACACAAAAGGTTGTTAAAAACAAATACTAAGTGGATTATGAACCACACGCTTTAGTCATTATATCAAGTTGTAGTTTTCTAGTGAACTATAATCAGAAAAAGTAATATCAGCAAAATTATAATGATATATGTTTGTTTTTAGAAACTGAAGCACATTCTGTACTTAATGAATCAAACAATAACAGAAAGTGTCATGAGGAGAAAACACTTGCAGCTAGACTGATCTATTTTCATTTGAAACAATTATTTGAAAACTGTTCAAATGTTCAATTAACTATACATTAATTAAAGCCAATATTTAAAAAATAAAACATGGGAAATCATTGTCCAAGTCGGGGGGCTAACCCCATGCGATAATCAGGCCACACAGCCAGGAACTGAAATAGGTGCCAAATTTCAGGCTCCGATTCCTGACGTGAGCACCCAAACCCCTCCGGGATCAGGAGAGGTGCCCGAGAGGGGAGAAGGCCCCGGCAAGGCCCCGGCCGCCTCCCTGCGGCCCAGCACAGCCACGCAGCCGCTGCCTGCCCCCAGCAGCGGGGCCCCTGGCCTGTGCCTGCTGGGCTCCTCTGCACGAGGCTTTGCCAAGAGAGATCTCCCATCTTCTCAGATGTCTCTGTGGGCCTGGAAAGACACAGGCTGGAGAAGACCGAGAAGAAGAAACAACACAGGTTTCACCGGGACTTGGGTAAGGCAAGAAGTCAGCCTGCGACAAGAAGCTTTAAGAAGGGAATGACAATAAATTCTGGATACTTCATATACTGTTTTTGATCTGCATGGAAGCTTCTCTACCTTTTTTGAACGTCTTTTTGCCTGAATCCTTATCCTGTGGTATTCAACCTGTTTTAAACACAAAGAAGCCGGCCGTGAACACAACCTCAAGTTTTGGGCCATCACACGGCCTGGCCATCCTACTGTCATTGCTTTGGCTATTTCTTCCACAAACTTGGAAGAGACTGTTTGGCCCAGCAAAGTTAACATTTAAAAGCCCTGTTTGGACCTCCTAAAACATCAAATGTCGAATCTACGCTAGGTCCTGTGCCATTTCCAAACAGCATGTGGAGTAAGACACAGCAGGAAGAAAATGTGTTTGGACAATATCCACACGCATAGAAGCTTAAGTGGAATTACGCTCCTAAAGTCTGTGTTCTGGCTTTAAACAAAGCATGTCGATTTGGATTTCAATAAATGGATCTTTATGAGTGATAAAATACAGATGTGTGCCCTTGTGTGAAAAACTACTTTAAAAAATGTGTGCTCCATATCTTCTCAGCTCACTTTTGATTCAGCTTCTCCTTTTGGAGGATAAATAGGGAAATGGTGAACAAAAAAGTTTTGTTTTGAGAGACACGGCAGTGCTAGCTATACAAAGACTCTGAATCTTGCAACTACAAAATCATAGAGGCTCTTCTTAGAAGCGAGACAACTCTGTGCACTCTTATTAATGCACAATTTCTGTAAAACTAAAGAAGAAAGAACGGAATTCAAGGTACCGTGAATTAATGTGCTACAAGACTCAGGTCCACACAGTATGTAAAACGTACTGCACAAAATAAGCTTTGTAGAAGTAACTGAACATATACCACAGCTGCAAAACCTCAGAACATCTGGCATAAGATGAATGTAGCAATTAACACAGAATAAAAATCAAATACCAATATCAAAGTTATACAGATATTACATAGCTTATATACATATTAAAATATATAAAAGCTAATATCTATATAAATACTAACAAGGAAGTATGCAGACACACTCCTATATATATGAGAGTTAAAATCTTAACATGCTGCTTCTTTGTAAATTTGTTTAAATAAATAAAATGCAGAAATTGAACATCACTGAACTTGCCAGGGATATAAAACTGGATTCACATCTGACCATCTGAGCGCTTCTTTGTGAGCATCTTTGCCTAGAGTAAAACTTCAGCAGCAGTACCTGGAAATCTGTTAAGCTCAGAAGTTCAGACGATTAAATCACTTGTCCTGTAATAAAAGCTCAGCAGCATGAAGGGCTGGCACAACGTATCTTGCCATATGACATGCTCTGTGGCCTCTTGCTGATTGCTTTGGTATTTGGGAGCTTAAAGACAGTGAGTGACCTGATGGAGCACATCTAGCTTTTCACATAATGAAAGAGATTTTATTTTTTAATATAGCAGCTGACAATATTTGCTTGGGGAAAAATGCTGAGGAAATTATGCTGTTTCTGAATTATTACATTAATTAGAGGTTTCACCAGAATATACTATCCGTTCTCCAACATTTAGGGCTTAAGAAATCTCTTAAAACCACAATGAAAATCACAGAACTGGAAATCTGAAATATCAGTACTCTACATGTTTTGGTTTCTGCCTCTTTTTTTTGTGATTTAAATCCACAAATAGACAAACATACCTAATTCTAATGAATTTTAAAACGTATTAAATGAGCGCTTTTGAAAAATCAGGGCCTGATGACCATACAATCACCATACGATTCTGCAGTGATCTTGTTGTAGTCAAGAGCACCAGCTTTTCATTTAACATGTGCAAGTTGGAAGCTGACTGAAGATAAATTATTTTCTAATTAAGTAATCTGAGAATACAAAGTCTGATTTAAATATCTTTGAAGTAAGCACAAGTTATTTGGGTTTAATCAGAACCAAAATGCTAAAAGTGTAGGAAAAAAAATGCTCTGCTCTGTTCTTTTATTCAAGAAAACAATTAAATCAAGCTAGCTAGCACAGAGGTAACATCCAGCTAAGAAAGATGCAGAACGGCACTTGTATCCTTAAAATAAAAGCAATAAAACGATACTGGGAAGGCAGAGGTGCCTCAAGTGCTGTGTGGGCCAGAGCCACCGCATCGCCACAACACTGACCTGTTCTGACATGGGCCAGGGAACACCACCCAGCAGGAAAAGCCCCCAGGTGTGAGCAGGAAAGGCACCTGGATGTCACAGGGTTACAGGTACAACAGCCACGGCTGCCTGCTCCTGAGTACGCACCTCTAAATGCTACTTCTCGGTCTCTGTTGCAGATCAGATGTTGCCTAGCACACCAAGTGACACTTCGGGCCTGCCTCAACGTGGTCACATTAATTTCCAAGTTCTTCCAGCTCTGGTGCACTCACTTAACACACGCACGAAATGCACACAACACAAGGAACTGAGTAGAACAAGTGAGTCTCTCAGTACAGAGATCCAACCCCGAGCAGGATGAGCAGCGCCTAATTGGATATGAGCAATCTTTTTCCTGCATCCATGTTCTTTGTCAGTAATACCTCAAAAAAGTAACGGAGATTCTATCTTAGCTGGGCTGCACTACTCTCCATGAGATGATTAAATGCTAAAGAGACACACAAACTCATCCTCAATTCTTTCCACAAAATAACTAAAAAATAATAATACATATACATTATTTTTCTGAAATGAACAATGATGCAGCTTATACCTGACCATTACAAACATTGAACATAAAAAGAGAATGAAGTTGATGCACTGAAAGATAAAATGAATAAACCAAAACCACAAAAAATCCTTGTTAGCCAGCATTAGAAACCCAGTCTTTAGCACTCCTAATTCTTTATTCAAATAACTCTACCACTCTGTTTTCTCAAGGAAACCACATCATCTGCTATCACAATGAGTAACAGGTTTTTCACAGAACCACAGGGCTACTTTCCAAGCTAAATTCATCTTCAAAGGCAGATCACGTTACTCAGCCAGGGAGAAAGAGAACCACTGAAGTGCCCAGGAGCAGAACACAGCAGTGCAGGGAGCAGCCCCTCCTTGGCCAGCTTGCACCCAGGACGTCAGCCTTGCAGCCTAGGACCAGGGCTCCTTACCAGCAACGTGGACCCTGATACATGCTGTGTATGACTCAGTTCTTCTGTTTGCTTGAATTCTCTGAATTATTTCATGCAAGGCCGAAGTTTAAATGTAATCTCAATATTCTCAAAATGTTTTCAACAAATGCTGGAAAGAAGCAAGCTATCTTGCTTATAACCATAGATGTCATTAACTCTCTTGCTTGCTGTAAAACCAAACCGTTTGCCAGGCGTTCCTTCTTTTGTCCACATGTTTTTACAGTGTTTGAGGCAAGAATAGCTTGAATGACTGGCTGTCATCCCAGACTGTACATTTCAAACTGAAAATGCAGCAAATGCGTGCTAGAAATTGTGAGTCACTTATCAGTGTCTGCCAGTGCACTGCAGCCATCTCCTCAGTACAATATTAGGATCAAAAATTAAATGTTCCTGTGGCAAAAAAAAAAACAAGAACCTTCCTCCCCCCTACCCCCCCAGACCTCTTTGCTTACCCATGACAGCCAAATAACCACAGGAAATGGGAGAGGTGGTTTAATGTATGAAGTATTAGTCTGAGACTTTGTCATAGTTTCTATATCCTCTGCTGACTGAGGCATCCCTTGAGCGATTGCGGATGAATCACTTGTTATCTATCTGCTTCTTTATCCATATCCTGCACAGGAGTGTTGAAGGTAAATTACCTTACCACTTACAAGGCGATCAGATACTACTGCAGCACGAGCCGGTAAAATGCTCTGTAGCTGCGGCTCCCAGCCTGCAGGGCACAAGTTCATCACACGGGAGGCAGAAGCAGCAGCAACCAAATAAACTTGGCCAGACCGGAGTCCTTGCCGTGTACACAGAGCGTGGCTGCTACTCCGTCACGCTCCTGCCGTCGGAGGTGCTGCACAACTTAGAGCAGTGGTCCAAGGGCCCGCAGCCACAGGCGGCCAGCAGAAGCAGGAACACCAGCTTGTGCTCAGCGCTGCGGGAGCCAAAGGGATGGCAGACGTGGTCTCTGCACCAGATGGGTGGGATAGCCGTGAAAAACTGATGTGCATGCTCGTGTGGGAGAAGACAACATTGAGGGACCCTTCACCAGTCTGACCCGATGGACTACATTTATCCAGTTTTCTCAAGTGTCACCTACAGAAAGGTTTAAAAACACTGCCCTACATAATAGTACTCAGATGCGATGTACTAATTATATTTGCCTAAATACATAACTTAAATATGCATCACCTCACTGCATGAGGTGAGCCAACTAGTCACGGCTAGTCAATGGCAAAACACATTGCTTTAATAATAATGCTTTACATAGACTCGGTATCCCGTGATAGCTTTACGCATTTTTATATATATATATACACACATATATACATATATATATAAGCAGGCATGCTATTTCCCTTTTTACGTATCAGAAAAATGAGTCACGGAGAAGTTAGTCATCTTTCCAATTAAAAAATAATAATAAAAAATATCCACGCATTTCCCTATCAACCTTCTCATTTAATTTTCCAATAATGAAACAGATATAAAACATATTTCAGAGAGACCAAGGGTGCATTTATCTTCTTTAGCCTAGATGTCTGACTGCTGCCTTAAGAGGGCACTGATGTAAGAAGAAATAAAAAGAAAAGCATATGTATATATTTCTAACTGATAAAAAGTTAACCATTGCCATAGAACATGAAATCCAGAATGCTAACGTTTGCTCTCTATGCTTGGTTCTTCAGAATGGAAGGAGTTGAACCCTATCCAGTCTTACACAAACACCCTCCAAAGCAAACTCAATTTGGTATACCGAAAATCACACCAAAGAGAAACTGGAAACAGACATTTTTCTGAGCAACTTACAGAAACTTCTGAGCAGAAGTTTTTGGCCAGCAGCGTGAGCTGACAGCAGTACAGCTTGAAAATGTCTGTTTCCCTGGATGGTCCAAGGGGGACACTGAACATTTTCCTAGTGACATAACAGTAATTGTACCGTAATTACCAATTCATTGCAAATCGAGTCAGGTGCAATAAAGTCATCCCCGAAGCTATTACAGCAGTACTTTGGATTTTCTATAACCCAGTTAGATAGCACACAAAGCTGTTTTCCAAAGGTGTGAAAGAAATGCTAGTCGCAGATGTTTTAATGCAATACATTATTTTGACCATTTCAGAAACTTCACAGAACATACTATGCAGTAATAATATAGTATTTCCAAAATAATCTGAAATTTATTACATCTGAAATAATAAAAAAAAAAAAAGAGAAAGTCTCTGAAAATAAGTTACTAAAAGTATCTGCGTAAGACAGAAGATCTAATATGAGAAATTTGTGCAATGCTCTTGCACTGCTTTTTCTGGGTTAAAGAAGTTTTTTCAGAAATATTTACACTATCGCTTCATCAGCCCCCCAAAAAGCATCAAAATAATAATTAAATACCCTTTTTCTTTTAGACTGAACTATCTGGTAATCAAATGGTGGAAGTAAACACTGACCTATGTGGATCATTGAAACATGAAGACGCACTGACACCAGCACGTGCAAGGTTCCTGGGGAAGTCCCCCAGGACAGTTCAATTTCACAGCTCCAGGGAAGCCGGAGTTGTGTGCTCTCTGGTCAATCTGTTTCACAAAATGCAGAACAGGTAAGAATACATGGTGTAAACTATATGGAATAGTATAAGAATGGTGCATGATGCTGTGGTAAACAAAAGCAAATACGCTATCACGCGTATGTTGCATTGAATCAGACTTCAATAGGTTATTTCTCTTTTTAAAAGCAGGCAAAATACAAATGACTACAAGTAGGAGACAAGCACTTCCCTGCCTCCTGTAGGGAACGGCAAGCTGCAAGCACTGCATGACTAATGTGTCTTCCAAAGCAACGGGGATGGGGCTCTAACTCTTCATTAGTTGGCGTGGGACAAAAAAGAAAGTCACAAACCATTGGACTGAAAAGTCGTACAGAAGTTGCCTGACTTTTCAAGGTACTGGAGAGTTTAACCTCAGCTACCACGGACAACAGGTTCTGTCATTCAGAAGATGAAACCATGAGTTAATGAGTACAAATGAAAGGCATCATGAGGTGGTATATGAAAGCCTTCCCACAGTTTGTAGCTCAGCGATAAATGAGCCAACTTATTAAGCTAGAAGTTCGTATAAAAGTTTTTAATTGGAGAGTTTAGTGCGTGTAGAAAAAAATCACAAAGTCAGATGTGGAAAAAATAGAAATCAATACTAGAGAACCTCAGCTAGGAAAATAATCAGTCTTTGTCACTGGGTGCTGCAGCTGGGACACGACTTACCAAAATACACCTGATGTGACTGGCTTTCAGGGTGAGACCCCAGGCCCCTCTCCTACAGCCCCGGGGCTGCGCAGGGCCCCCCAGAACAGCCCCTGGCACGGCCAAACTGGGGGCACTCAGCTTGAGGAGGCTCGGGACAAAGCTGTGGGGCTTTTAACGGGTTATAAAATGCATATACCTGATCACTTATTATCAGTGAAAAAAGAAAAAAAAAGAAAAAGAAAACAGTCAGCATCACCCCGGGGGACCACACTGCCCCCCGCCCATTTCACGCAGCCCACCCCTGATTCCCTAACTGCAGCTATGAGCTCCGGCTGCCAATTACGATGTGCACGGTTCTTACCTCTCCAGCATGAAAGAGGCAATTGAATTTAAAACCAGAAGAGCTCATTTAATCATACTGGCTGGCACCTAATGCTGAAACCTGTCCCCAGCGTCAAGGAGACAGCAAATACCAGAGTCCCTCCTATTGTCTATATGCCATATGCTTTCTTGAAAAACAGATTCACCCTGGGAACTCGAAGCAACATCTTTTATTTGTCTGTCTTGGTTTCAAGGCCATGAGTTTATTTTTCTGAGAAGACCAGAAATGCAAAGAGACTCAAGCAAAGAGCCACAGAAACTGTTGTTTTTAATTGAACCGTGAGGAAAGAGATTCCATTTTGTATTTATGGTATAGTGATGATAATTGAATTATGTAGTATTTCTTCCTTCAGAGCGTCTTAGACAATCACAATAATGAATTTGTATGGCAAAAAAAAGAGAGAGAAAAACAGCTCTTGGGTGCAGTGCTGCATTCACAGTAATGACAGCAGCAGTACTAAAAAAGAATTTAAAAGCAAGAAAAAAGGATGACTATGATTTATTTATCCAACTAAAGTCATAGGAGATACTAGTTAGGTACCAAGACTGCAGTTTGGCCAAAACCTCTGGATAAACATCTGCCACCCTGCAAAAATTGCTAACAGCTTTACTGCAGGATGGCAAGTAATCAAAATCTATGTTTGAAATCTCTGCTCACAAGTGTGTGTGGATGGCTTAAATCCCCTGGACAGAAAAGGTTTGTGGCAGTTAAAGCTATAACGTGGGAGATGAGTTTCAGAAAACCCACAGACCAAGGGCAAAACTTTTAGATGCTGACATTGACTTGTAAAACCATGACAGAGAAGAAAAGGAGATAAGGAGGATTCCACAGTAAGTCAAAGAAGTCTGCTGCTTTGAGACGTAGGGGCAAGGCAGGAATGAAGGAAAAAGAAACTATTTCTCAAGAGCTCTTAGAAGAGCTTGATAAGTCTTCTACATAAGAAGGAAGCTCCTTGATGATTACATGTTATACGTATAGGTTATACGTATATTAGCAGGTAATTTGCCACAATATAAGCTGATCAGTAGGTCAGAATAGAAGATCCTAGAACCCCTCTTCTACACTGTATGCTGTTTGGATGCAGTCAGGCTCTAATTCTGGACTGGGTTTTGTTTGGTTCGTTTCGATCAAGAGTTCCCACCGTCCACGTGGTCTGAAGCAATCTCAAAGGATGGTCATTGTTTGCAGCTCTCGTGTCCCCATTAGAAGGGGATGCACATTTGCATCAAAGCGTCTAATCGGCTTTCCCTGGAAGAAATTCTGTTTGTGCAAGCCAACATTTCCCAGTAAGCCATCTCATCACTGCCTGAGGTAGGCAGCCAAAGCGGTCACTTCAGCACTGCAGCACTGCTCCAGCACAAAGCTGGACACCGCCAACTCATTCAGAGTCGTGTTCAGATGTCACTGCCTTCAAGTTAGTCACTGATCTATCAGCTAATCTGTATTTCACATAAGGAAAACTCACAAGAAGAATAATTATTACCCACCGAGAAAGACTCTAACATTTTGATTCATCTTTGTTTTTAAATGAATGAGAAGTTTGCTGGCTGTTTCAGTCTGTAAATAGGAAACATCCTAAAAACTGTTAAAAAGAATAAGCTCCAGCATTAATTTCATATGGGATCTGTCAGTTGTGCAAGACACTAAAAATTTAGTAGATATTAAGTTGCAATTCTGTATCTGAAGAACCCAATGAGATTACTTTGTTTTGATACCAAAACTACGGCACAATGACAGCACAATTTTCCTATTGCTCAACAGACATGCAAGAAAGACACTTGTCATATTAAATCTTCGGCGCTACCTACAGAGTTATGCTCGACACTTGGGCTTTTCTGCATGGCCATTTATCAACTAAATTTTAAAAGGAATATTCAGAAACAGGAGTCAAGCTTAAGAAATTACAGAATCAAGAGAATTTTTTCCCTAAATATCTCTAGTAATTTAAGTAAAAGTTATCGTCGTTATGTTATTACCAGTAAATTGGAGTAACTATCGTTTTTGATAGCAAGATATTTATTAGGTGTCCCTACTTAACATATAAAGAAACAAACAAAAACAAATATAAAAAGTAAAGCTTATCTAACTAAAGCATTGCCATTAGATAGCTGTTACTCTCTATGCTGGTAACAGCAGAATATATTTTTTTTAATTGTTTTAAATTAAGATATTCATTCATTTTTACTACTTTTGCTCCTATTTGCATGTGTGAAAGATTTTCATTTACACTCATTTATCAACTCAGGCAACTTCGCTGACAAGGAAATTCATTCTGACAAAAAAAAATCAAACTGTCTTGAGCAGGTTATCGCTGATGTTGGTACATGCATATGGCACCTAGATCAGGAATAAGTATGATCTTTTATCAAACACACTCTCAAATGTTATGATTATCTTTGACATATTCACAAAGGCAGATGGATGTCCAGGTAGCAAAGATCTTATTTTAAAGTAGTATTTCTGAAAGAAATACTTCCCACAAGTGTAGGAAGGCAGAAGAGGTGTTAAAATGAAAAGTAAAGCATGGTATTGAAAGAGATCTTAAAAACCAGCAACCCTGGTTCAGTGCTAAAACCCCAGAACATAGTGCTTATCTGTCAGAAATGCCAGGAGTGAGCGTTCCGTATACTCAGTTGATCGCTACTTACAACACACCATAAAAATAATAGTAATACTTAATGTTCTTTAAGACATCTGCCATGTGTTTTTTGTAAAGTGCTTCCGAAATGAAGCCTCATAAGGTATGGGTATTAGCAAAATTCTGAAGGCATATAAAATGAAACACAGGGAGTAATGAATTAATATTGAATTGTGTGTCCCAACCCTAGCGCCCTGGTTCTGTCTTGGTCTTACCCCCTCGTAACAGACCCTCCTTGTCTGGTATGTTCATTTCTCTGGCCGTAACAAAGTAAAACACATGAAAACTCATTTGAGTGGGTGCTAAGCGAAAGTAACTCATGCTTCAATTCAGCTGTTATGTCAAACAGTTTGTTTTTCCACACGCAGAGTATTTAACTAATATATTTAGTAAAGAGAAACAATTCAATTTTTCACATTGGCCATATCTCTACATGCAGTATACTGCTGCAGGATCTGCCTCGAAAAACAAAACAAACAAAACCAACACACAAGAAAAAACGTAGTTGACCACAGGTTTTGCAAATGACATATAACACAAGTCCTACCCATTGGAGAGGATTACATTTGTAAGCTGCTTTCCAATTAGAACATTTTAACAAAAACATAAGAGCAAAGCTGTCCTCTGCAGGGCACGAGAGTCTATCATCGTTAGAGCTTAAAGACAGTTCCATGCATATTTTCTGCATTTTCTGAAGTAGCAGTCTGGAACAAAACCCAAACTACACATCTGTGTAGGGTACTGAAAGACATCTTGATGCGGTTTCACTGTTTCAATTTACTTACATGTTTTTTGATGCAAATGCAGGGAAACATGGCAAGCTGTGCAATGAAGGGAGGGGAAGCAAACTCTGTTTTGCTGTACAGTGTCTTTTTATTAACTGAGACTCCACAGAGCCCTAAATTTATGAAATACTCAAGAAAAAACATTATTAAATTATTCATCAGTGATAAGACAATTAAGATGCGAACTAAAGGGGCGAGTGGAAGCTTGGTCCTGAGGGAGAACAGCTGGTCCTCTCATTAAAAGTATGTTTTGGCAGCAAAATACCCCCCGAACAGAGGGAACCTGCTGCTAAAGCAGCCTCAGAATCAAATTTAGGAGCAAGTGACAAAGAAAGATTCGTGTGAAGAGTAAGGTGGGCGAACGCTGGGTGCAACTGCGCCTGGCGCAAGCTGCGCTTCCCTGGCTTCCGGCAACAAAGGAGCCGCGATTCGATGGCACTCGAGCCACCGCCTCAGCCGGTGCCCTCATCACCCCCGGCAGCTCCGTGCTGCTGCGCCAACTGACTGAGGTGGGGAGCCTCGGAAAGGTGTCACACACTGCGCCAACGCTTACCGCAGCCTCACCGCAGCCGGGAGGGTGGCAGCTGAAGCCCTGGAGCCCCTCCTGCCCTGTTTCGGATCCCACGTGTATCAACCACAACGGGTGGGTTTGTAGATAAAGGAAAGGTTCATGAGCTGCCCGAGACCTTCTCAGGAGAAGGCCCCCAGCAATGTGGAGCGTGAGCAGCGCCCAAGGGCCAACAGCCCATGGGCATTTTGCCTCGGGGCTGCGGTGGGGCAGCGCTGCTGGAGAGAAAAGGGCAGGCACGGTGTGAATGGCACGGAAAGCCTTCCAGAGGCGGAAAACAGAAAAGGAACGGGACAGAGAACGGAAAGGGAGCGAGCTGGCACCATGACTTTCATGGAGGGAAACAGCACGCACGCAAATACAGCAGCGTCCTGCTCTAAGTCCGGTTGCAGTGCCAGAGCCCTGGGGTGGCTGAAAAATTCATCATTAAATGCCGTAATGTTTTGGTGACAGAGAAGTGCAAAACTGGATACTTCATCTTAATTCTGTACAATCTTCCCAGCTAGGTAAAACACTGCTACACAACTTCTCCCTTAATGCCACCCCTTCAGTCCCACATTTCCCTGTGAGCATGGAGTGTCTACAGCTAGGAGCAGAAACATGCAATAGCTTTTCTTTCCTAAACAAATAATTCTGCTTAAAATTGTTACTTGCATTCTTGCATAAGACTCAAATGCTCTGCACCAGGCAGGAATTCAGACATTCTTCCATAGCATTACCTCAGTCTGTTTCAGAACCTGATTTAGGTTGTAATAAAATGCAATAAATGAAATTTCTTTCAAAACTCTGATCTTTCTGTACCTATTTGTTCACTTTGGTCAGTTGACAAAACAAACATTTTAGCCTTTCCTGCTGCTCCAGATACGTCCTACTGAAGTGCCTTTTGCATAAAAAGAAATGGCATGCCACTAGCTTTGTAACGTTTGTAGGGTTATAGTTATAAATACTTCAGATGATGCTCTAGACAGGAACTCAAGCAATGCAGATTCCTCCTCTTCAAACGAGCAGCAGAGAAATTTTCAGATTCAGTTTGAATCTGCACCATATTAATTTACATCAGCTGATCAAAGAAAAGGGAAGCAAAGACAAGGTAGATTTCTAAAATGATGGGATATATACATACCAAACTAAGAATTAATTACAAGAGGAGAGGAGAGGAACAGTAGGCCAATAGACATAACCACGTAGTACAGTAAATTATAAAAGACATTTTCCTATACACATTTTTTTCAACACTGCAGCTTTTTCAAACCTAAATTATTTTTCTTTTTTGAAGATCACTCTGTTTAAAAAAAAAAAAAAGCATCTGCTAATGAAACAAAAAAAACACGACCTATGGTCTTAAGCCATGTTAAAAAAAATAACGTTTTAATCCTGCCACTTAAATGTACTGTTTGAAGTTTAAGGAATTATGTTATCACTTCGTGATACCATCTTCAGAGAGAACCCCATTCAAAGCAAGCAATGACAAGACCAAATTGATGCTTCCACATTTTCTATACTCCTCAAAAAAAAAAAAAAGAAAAAAAAAGATTGCTGTTTCCTAAGGTGACATGAAGGGATCTGGCTCTTCTTCACGCATTAACAATTAATACGGATCCTGCTTATAGACATCTGTAATGCTTTGGGCTGTATTTATGGTGTGATAACTGTGTCATTTTGAGACACTGCACACCAAGATGACAGAAAGACACAGCTGAACTGTTCACTCATGCTCCTTTCTAAGGGACAACACTGTTATCGTGTTACAAATACTGCCCCGAGCAATAAAAAGTTTCATAAATCTTTTTCTACCAGTGTTGTCAGCTTCTATTTTTGCCTGTGGCTGAATGCGATTATCATCTGTTTTCACCCTACAAGAAAACAAAGTGATCTAGAATATAATGACTGGGGAACATTTTGGAGCCCTCCTGAGCTGCAGGATGTTTCCAGCTGCTCGCATAGCTGATAACGGACTTAATAGAGCTAATGATTTCTAATACCACTAACACAAGGCTATTTTCACAGTGGGTAAATAATGACGCTTTTGTTTTGGAAATAGTTAAGGAGTCATGTAGATGTTTGATAAGTACATGATACAGTGTAAAGGCAGCAGTATTTGGGTTACTAATGGTGGATTACACCAGAGCTAGAGGATAATATATGTTTGTTTCCTTTTGAAAGACTTAAAAGTTTATAACCCTGTTAACACCACTGTGACAGCAAGGAGATTTCACTGTAAACAATTACAAGTAATGTTTTAATCTAAACATAAAAATGCATCCATTTGTTTCAGCATACTGCATCTTTGTTTTTATGTTTGTAATTAATATCACTAGTCTTCACCAGAAATAAAATAAAAACTAATTGGATAGTAAAAGAAATTTTCTTGAGGGTTGAACGCAAAAAAAAGCCTGGATGAGACAAATGATGAATACCACCTAAGCCTACGGTATTTTTCTTGATCACAGCTGTGTGTTTCCGATGAGGATTAACAACATTTACCTGGTTCACTACTCTCCCAGCGGATCATCCATGTCCCCACTGGGAGAACCCCACTCCATTTCTTTTGTTTCCAAGAAATCATACGCAAAACTTCCCTCTGGGGAGTGCTTCTCCCTCCCTCTCCCCTTCTCACCAGGAACGATACCCCTCTGGATGTTGCACATGCACGTATTCCATGTTTCCTTCCAGAAGTCTGAACAAGATTTCCAGCTGTGGGCACTGCAGTGCTGGGGGCTTCGTGCCCTGCTCTCTGCAGCGTCCTGTGGGACCGGCGGTCTGCGGCCCCCCCCGTGGACCCTGACCTACCCCTCGAGCACCTCCTGCCCCATGGCTGCTTCCCTGCTGAAGCCTGCAGCCGTCCTGCAGCCCCGCAGTGACGGGGCAGGGAAGGGCTCGGGCTGTTGCAGGACGCTACCGGCAGCAGCAGGACTGCCCAAGCCCCAAGGAAGAGCTGTGCCTCTCTTGCACTGGTTGCAAAGCCGAACTTACTGTGAAATTTGGCGCTGCTGAATGCGTGGCCGTTAGCAGAGAGTTTTAATGCCTTGTGAGTCTGGGCTGTGCTCACTAACAAACAAGATTCACGAAATGGGATTGTATTTCAGCGTGCTCTGTGTTCCTGCATACCCAAAATTGGTGGCACCGAGCTGCTTACAGCCCAAACTTCTCAACAAGCAGGAAGAAGATTAAATATATTTCTGCAAAGTATGGTATAAATAAAATAATTCAAGCTAGACAGAGCTCTTAAAGTCAAAATGAAAGAAATAAAAGTACTTGATTATAGCCCAAACAGAGAACAACAAACGATATAACATAGCAAAGCAATATCCACCCATTATAAACGTTACAAATTTTAGGAAAGCATATGATAACCCCTACTGCGATTCATTTCCACATATCTTGCAACGTTACAGGAAGCAAACAAAAATAATTAAGTTTACCAAACTGTATTTCAAGGTAGAGCTTCTACAGTTAAAGTAAATGCAAACTTAAGCAAAGGGTCCAATACAGCTGCTGGTGTCAAACTGAGAATGCAATCACTGCTCTCGTTTGTCCCTGCCATTGTTTCATTATGACGAGAAATTGTGGATTGGAACAACAGAAATATTTCATGGTCTAAGAGCTAACGGTAGATTTTGTTTGTGCTGGTGAGACAGCAGTTCTAAATGACAGGTCAAACATGCCAGCAACACCAGAAGATTGTTCCACATCACAAATAAATCAGGTTAAATATTATGAGAAATAGGTCTAGCAGGAACTCCGGGTTCCACATCAGGTTTTGTGATAGAAGGCCAAGAAATGCAGGGTTTGCAAATTCATATACTCGGCAGACAAGAGCAAGTCAATGGATTAATCACAAGACAACAATACGATGATCAAGTAATGTGACAGTTGCGTCCGCTAGCTTTAATGACTTGCTCAAATGTTACTTCTCCCTTCACATACAGACATGGAAACAGGAAAGACACTGGATGCAGTCATTTATGTATTCTGAATGCTAATGCCTTCAGAAAATAGTAGGCACTAAATTATTTACTAAATACTAAGATTCAGAGTTAATCAATTTTTATTCTTTAAATAGCACTCAATAAGACAGAAATTCAAAATCCATTAGAGACAAAGCTGGAGCATGCAACATAGCTGCCGAACCACTGATAATTTGAGAAACACGTCAAAGGGACGAGGCATACTTCAAACCAAGAACGCTGAACAACTTGGAGAACAAGTTGCCTAAGCTGCTCAAAGATTAAGAATTATGGAGTGTAATTAAAATCAGCAATACTATCAGAAGGCAGAGATATACTGCATGCATTAATGTATAAAAATTGAAAACGGGGATTTTGGAGATGAAGATTTTCTGTATCAATACAGGAGTTGTAATGCTAACTAAAAAGTAGATTTAAGCTTATAGATCTGGAATTTATGATAGGAATAAATGGCTGAAAGAAAAAGGTAATAACTAGACAGGAAATAAACCATTTTCATTATTTTTAAAATGTTTATGAAATGGAAAGAAGTTAAACAGAGAGTACTTAACAGAGAAGGTCTTGAGACAATATAAAGGGATCAAATATTGCTAAGTCTAAAATTCTTACTTTGATAAAATACACAAAAATAAAATATATTGTGAGGTCCTTCAAAAGGAAGTGAAGATACATAACAGGTGGCAGGACAGGAGATTGAATTCAGTGTTGACAAATGCAAGAGCAACTTGAAATCATTCCAAGAACTACTGATACTACGCTACCTACATGAATGCAAAAGGAAAAATGTGTGGAGGAGAGAATTTTTGTAAACAGTCCGATGAAAATAATTACAATGCAGTAGATGCTCCAGGATAACATTCTACGTGCATAACGATGAGAGAAAAAAAAAATGCAACATATCTTCTGAGTTCTAACATCAAGTGACTGCATCCTTATCACCGGAGTGGAAGACGATCAACAGCTGACTTGCGACGTACCCTGAATTGCCATGCATAAATATGCCAAGTTATGAAATACGGCATCCTTCGCTCACACGGTGGGGAAGGTGTTATGTGCTATCCCACATCCATCCAGCCTCATTCACGCCTAGCATTGTGAAAAAGCACAAAGATAAATTTAAATGGCTGTTTAATACAATTGTTCTCTGTAAACTGAGGTTAGTATTTAGGATGGGAGATGTACAGCATCCTCTGCTGCCAACAACACCGATTCACTGCCTGGTGGGTGCAGAAGAAACTCAGGACTACCGAGGACCTTACTGCATGCCCCTGGCAGGAGCATGCACTGCTGCTCTCTAAGATTTCTCACCCGAAATCTTGTAGAGCCCTGCGTTCACATCTGTGTACCAGGGACCACAGGACCACCACTTCCCCACTGACTGTGTCTGTCCTCACAGTTTATTCTTGGCTTACATTACGTAGACTCAGCTAGGAAATCTTACTGATTCAACCAGAAAACTAAGAACTGGAGAAACTGCAAGGCATGCAGACACACCTTTTTGATGGTCATGTTTTTGCTGAGCGAAGCCAATATTTAAAGGCAGTAGTCTCCTCCAGTGAATGATTACACTACTGCTTTAGCGAGACATCTGTGTATCTGAGTATACAGCTCGAGAACAGGCCCTCATTGTAATAAGCAGTATCTCCTGGTGGCAAGCACAGAATTGGGCTGGATGAAGTGATATGTCTTGGACTAATAAACGAATGAAGTTTTCTCAGAAGCTCAGGGAGCCAAAAGGTGGCTTGTGCCCGACTCCCTGGGCGCAAAGGGAAGCCACGAGCACAGCCACTCGGTTTTAGATCTGCCAGATGCGCTGCCATTGCGACTGCAAGCTGGGCACCTGCAGCAAACGGGGGAAAGAGGACCCGTGGGGACAAGCACTTTAATATTCAAAATGAAAGCGCCTCAAAGAACACGCGTGCTCTTAGTCACAGCCCGGCTTCTCTGTTCTGAGATCACCTCCGCTGCCAAAACAGAGCCAGCAGCACGTTTCTCTGCTGAAACCAAGTAGGCAGGGAATTCAATTACCAGGGTACGAGCACAGCCAGATTCACTGATCAAGCCTTAGTTATTTCATACGTGTGCAGAGATGTTTTGAGGGATTGCAGACACATTTTGTGCAGAGGTCAGGTTCTTGGTGAGATAATACCAAACTAAATGCCTCTGCAGATGGTGCAGATGGTTGGCTGTGCTGCTGCTGGGGCTTTTCCCGTGAGGAGCCGGTGCCCAGCGGGGATGGCAGGAGCCAGGCTGGTGCCCTCCGAGCCCTGCAGTGAGTAGCAGAGATCTGGTGCTCCAGGGGCGCTGGGGCTCAACCCCACAAGAGCCTTAAGTTATCAATGGGACTACAACATCCCCAGCTCCAAGGGGTGGAATCCTGTGCCTGGCTTATCAGCACAGTTTATGCCTGGACATGCATGTGTAAGTGGAGTTGGAGCTTCCTGATCAATCCAGCTACTTTGCAGTATATATAATTCTTTTTGCTCATGAGTCAAGCCAGTCATTGGTGTGTGTTTCTCAAATCAATGCTGCATCAGCAGAGTGAAATAAAACCAAAGGCTATTGCTTAGGCACAGCCTAAGTACTTACATTGCCATCATAAATGATACACAGTAATACCCTGTCTTCATTTTTAAAGCACTTCATAATTCCTCACTGTAAGAGGAACGCTTTTTTGCCCCCCCCCCCCCCCGCTTTTTTCTTTTTTTTTTTGTAATTCACAAGATTCATACTAGCCAGTTTGGATGCAAGTATAACACATTCATTCTTCAGATATTGTTAGCTGACACATCTGATTTTGTAACTTCAAGCAATTAGAAGCCCAGTGCAAATGCAAATATAGCTGCTGGTCAAGGAAATGCTGCATGCTAAAAACAGAATAAGGCATCTCTAGGTCATCAATTAGAGAATGACAGTGCTACAGGCATTGTTTATTCACATTTGCTAAGACTGGAAGGGACAGGCATGCTGTCTGCCTCAGTTTCAAGGGGGGATGTGGAAAAACGAAAAAGAATCTCATGATTAATAAAAGCTAGAAATAGCCACCATTTATTTGTGGTCCCTGAACTATCTGTCTGGCACATCACCGTCAGGCTTGTGTGGGCAACCTGCTGGGTTGCTTTCAATCCCCTACCACAAAACAGGAGACTTCTGAAAAAAGGAAAATCTATTTCCTTTTTATTCTTCCTTCTAAACACTATGTACTCTTCCAAACTTTATTTTCTGAAAATAAAAACAACAATAGCTGCTATGTGAAAAGAAAAAAACAAGGGAAGAAAATGTAAGCAGGAAATGCTGTCACCGACAAGGACGCTGTGCTGGAGGAAACGCAAAACGTATTCAGTTGTGTTGGCATTGCATGAAGTTAGAGCTACCAGAGCTGGGTGAAGCAGATGAATATTACCTTTGTTTGTCTTTATATAAATCTATATATAAAATATATAGATATAAAACATATATGTATATACTTAGATAAATAAAAATAAAATATATATCTACATTGGTGCTGAGTAGCTCGATGAGCAGTTTAAATGCACATTGCACTTCCTTGTGATACTTCTCCCGTTTCTCTACCAAATTTTGACACAGAGGTTTCCTCCCCTAAACATACTCATCAGCAGCGTTTCCTACCGAGCGGAGATTATTGTCTGCAAGTCAGTCAGTATTTATTCTGGGATGTATATGAACGCAAAACCATTTTCTTTCCCCACCCTGTTCCTCAGCACACTGCAGCATGCTTTCCTCCTGAGAACGCGTTGCATGCTACCATCATATTTTGTAACAAATGGTGAACTCATGGTGCATGAAAATCACCCCAAGCTAAACAGAAGCGTCAGCGAGGCCCTTGCAGGCTGCACACCGGGTCACCAAAGTTGAGAGGGACGTGTGGAAAAAGGACCGGGCAGGTACCCTGGTTACCACCCTTCTGTATCACTGATTATTTCATTAGCTTCCCATTTTCAGCTTTCATACCTAAATTGATCTATTGAGTATTGCAGAACACTTTTTACATGACTGCTCTCTGCTCAGCTACCCTGATTGCTCTCATTATTCCTTCTTTCCAAGAGAGAGATTCATTACTCAGTACGTAAACCTCACTCATTTCGAGCCTGTGCTTACAGCTCCAAATCTGTCAATACACAGACATTATGACAGTATTTCTTATATGCAGAACTATTTCACAGCCCGGCTTTTTAACCAAACAGGTTTCGGGAAGGAATTGAACACAAACAGTTAAAATGATTATTAGAAAGCAAAAAACCCACGGGAAGCTTCGCAGCTATACAAAGCTTAACAGCTTCTTGAGGCATGTAGAAATCCACACATTTCTGCCCTAATTCTCATTTCATCATTTCAGAAAACTAAAGCAAAACCGATTGGTCACAACAACAGCCGTAAACCCGAAGTATCACAGAAAGAAGAGCACGAGCATGCCCTCCAGCCGTATTGCAGCACTCCGTGGACTCGGCTTAGCCCCCTGCGAGGAACAAGGAATAACGTCTCTGAAGCATCAAGCGCCTCCATTCTGCCATTTCCTATCCATTGCTGTAATGTTCTTCTACGAAAATCAGATTTATTTATTCACAGGCACCAGCACACCGTTGCTTTTGTCAAAACTAGTCTCGCGCACGCAGCCGTCTGCGCGTTCCTCTGAACGAGCTGGCGCGGCAATGAAGCTCCCCCAGCCTTTCAGGCGGGGACGGGAACCATCGCACTTGCTAACACAAACTCTGGAGGCGTAACGCTAGTGCAAAATGACTGCATCTCTGTGTAGAGGGAGATAAGGGAAGTGACACAGATTAAAACAAATTGTTGATCCATACCGGAGAGGAGCTAGGCAAACAATAGCAGTAAAAGCATAAATGTCAATTTGGGATGATAAAGGATACAATCTAAATGTAATATGAGAGGCCTCCAGACAAAAGGAAGAAACAGAAATTACACATTACTGAGGTACCAGATGCAATAAACAAACAAATATGTAAACACGCACGAATATGCATATGGCAAAATTCAGATCACAGGGCTGATTGCACGAGCAACTAGATTTTGTGTTAAAATACTGAGCAGCTTCAAAAAGTTGGAATGCTAGCTATGAAGAAAAGCATCTTATTTACAGCTGTGGTAATTTTGTTTTCATTTTGAGTAATCCTCAAGTATCCCGACATGCCTTCCCCTCCACTCTGCATCTGCGTCTTGACGGCACAACTGTCCTCAAGACACTGACACCAGTGCCAGCAGATCCTTTCCTGCCAGAAGCTGGCTCTATCCACTGAAAATAGCTGTCAAAAGGTTTCTCTAATTGCTCTCAGCATTTCCTCGCCTCTTCCCCTTAACATGTTCCCGTGCCCTACAGCAGTTTGCCAAATGAATTAAGGTTTCAAAGCCCATTTAAACAATCTTATGCTTATTCTAGCCTTGGTATTGGTGACAAAACCAAATACTTTCATCCGAACTATGACCTAAAAACTGGTCAGTCACATACAGCTGTTAAAAGACCTATCCAAAATTCAAGTGAGGTCTACATCACAGTCATCCTAGGCAGTAATATAGCCGTGTTCTACCTGAGAGAATGATCACAAACCTTTTTGGTATGAGAGCATACAACACCTGAGAAAGTTTAATTTAACTTAATACAGAAAAGTTCACAAATAGGAATGAATTACCTTAGCTGAAGCAACACCTTAGTGAGTAGTTTCTACAACAGGCTACGCAACAAACATTTCATCAGAATCACCACCCTGGGAGAGCTCGTTTATGATTTTGACCAAAGATATGGGGGCATCAGCAGATACATAATAACCTGTCAATATGAATAAATTTTTTGATGTCAACAAAAAACCAACTCAGAAGCCACTTAACAAAACGCATACACAGATCTATACAGACACGCGGCCGCACACGAGTGCATTCGGTCAGTGTAGGTACATGTGATGAACTGCAACAGAGGTGCCGCTACGGTGAACCGTGAGTTTACACTGTCATATATTCTACATGTCTGGAGGTGGTACCACGCTCCAGACTGCAGTACCAAGTGACAAAAGTGACTTTCTTTGCAGCCCTTCACTGACTCAGCTTGCTTAGTTTAACATTTCAGACTGTTACCTTCAAATGTGCAGGGACAAGGGGAGGTGTGAAAGAACAAGAGCTTGCAGGCAGATGTGTTTTTTATTCTCCATGCCTGAAACGCAACTCCTACTTGAAATATGTTCTCTAAATATTAGGTGAGAGATTTTATAATAATGTAGTAGAGCATTATTGCTGTTACATTCGAGTGCTTCGAAAGGATCTCTAAAAATAATGTAAGTAACTGTATTTCAAAACAGTAGCCGGCTATCAGGCAATCCAATTGCCTAACATCTTGCAAGCCAAACTCACTTTTGGTGGTTACTAAGAATGAGCTGTCTTAATCACATATTATATAAGATGCAGCATTATTCTTTCAAGGTGTTTTTTTTTTTTTTTTTTTTTTTTTTTTTCCCTCCTGTAGAAATGTGAGCTCCTAGGTCTGTTTTAAAGTTTCCCATTAATTTAAATTTATTTCTGTTTATAACCCAACAGCATCGATACTTTGTATTTTCAGTATCTTAAGTTTTCACCCGTATCTTACAGAAACATTAAAAATAATGCAAGTATTTTCTTCATAGTGATTTTTTTAAATTCTTATTCTTAAAGATGTAAATACAGATTAATTTCAGTGTAGCTGCTACTACTACAGGTTTTACAAAAAATAACAGATAAAAATTTGAACAACAAAAAAAGAAATACATAATTTTCTATGTTAACATTTCTGACAATTTTACATCTGTCTTTGTATCCAATGCACTAAAACCTCTGGTAATTATTTACCTGTTCTAATATGGCCTTCTAGAATATCCTGTTTTTCTTGCTTTCATCCCCAGACTGCCTGGTCATCATTCTACAGTAAACGCATTGGCATGGTCTTGCTTTGGAACCTGTCTTACACTTTGTCTGGAAGACAGACAGGAGGAATATTTGGTTTTGTCCCTATTGAAGAAAACAGAGCAAGGTTTTGTTTGAACAACAAGAATACCCTGTGCTTTGCAGCAGCGATAAGGCACTTGGAAGCACAGTGACTCTGCATCAGGAAAACGCTTCTTGCCATCCCTGTGTTCATTTATACAAAAGCTTTATTTCACTTTGAAAATTTCACATTTTCAAAGACTGTCTGCAGCTGGGTGCCTGCCTGGATCCAGGGAGAGCCTTTCCTTTCTCCCCTGGCACCTGGAGCTGCAGGCCGCTGTAAACCCTCTGTTTATGGCAGACAGTACACCGGTACCACACTGGCACCACATTTTTTTCAACACACGTGACAACAAATACTAGCAAAAGGATTAGGATGTGGTAGTGGCCTCCTACCCTGCTCTGCACTGACTGGACTTAGAGCCTGCTCACGTGTTGGTGGCGGCGTTACCAGCAAGGCGTCTCGGCAGCAATGAGGGATACAGAGGAAAGACCACAAGTGGCCAAGCTCCTGCCTCCACGTGCTCCAAGAGCAGCACTGCTCCTTTGCCCAGCAAGCAACTGCACCAGGTGGGGCACCTATGAATGTATGGAAGTCACAGACAGAGCCTTGGACAGGGTGATGCTGGGGTAGAAACATGCCCATCTCCTGATGTGGTGGCATCAGCGCCTCCCATGCTGACCCTAAGCTGTGGCCTGTGTTCAAGCCCTGCTCCACCTCCCCCTACAGAAGGGATCTGTGGGACCAGGGCACTATGGAGAGGAGGAGTGAGAGAGAGGGGTCTCTACTTGCGGTCAACCTTTGCCACAGAGATTCACGAGACAGTGACTATGCAAAACCTCTCCTGATGTCAGTGCTGTAGAAGACACTGCTGCACACTGTGCACTCTCCAAATCCTGCCAGGCAGAGATGAGGATCCTGCTGTGCAAATTTCAACGAGGAGATGAGAACCAGGCCTGCAGCAGAAGCCACCAAAACATGCTACCTTGCAGAGACAGGACACTGAAATGAACCTGAACAAGGGCTGGGACTTGTCTCCGACTGGCTCGTCAGAGACCATTCCTACTACTCTAGCATCTGCCTAGCATCGAGGGCTAGGAGATCAAGAAAGGACTGAGGGGGGATGAGGAGATGGGGAGTGGAAAGCTGTCAGTCAGGGAGACGGAGGCAGAGAACAACACAAAGGTGCAAGGAGCAAGAGGACAGGAAGATGGACCTAACAGAGAGAGTAGAGAGAGAAAGAGATGGACTTCAAGGTCCCAGTAACTATAAGGAGTCTGAAAACTATTGAGAAAGGAAGGGGGGGGGGAACAGGAAACAAATAAACAACCCCCCACATAGGCAGACAAGGAAAAAGCCTGGAAGTCAGAGTAGGAAGAAATGTTAGAAAATGAACAAGGAAAATGAGCATTAGGACTGGAGAGATGAGCAGATGGTGTGTACTGAACACTGCAGAACCACTGCGGTGGAGAGGTGGGAGAAGAACCCCGCGCCCCCAGGGGAACGCGCCGGCCGCCTGGGCACTGCCTCATGCCCTGACAGACCGGGCACATTCAGGCTGCACACACCACCTTGTTTCGGGCAATGAGCAGCCTTCGACGTGCCTGATTTTGCAACTCTGAGCTTAAGATAACTGCAAGATCATTTTAAGACTGTTTTACCTTCTTTCTGCCCCCTTTTCTTGGTAAAACAGAGAATTACTAACAGTGAATGCTTCAGCTGGTGAGCAGGAACTGTGGCTGCAACCAAACAACACACAACTATCAATTTCATTGAGGGTTATTATTTCTCATCACAATAATATTAAATAAGCTATGTATACGTACCGATGGAAAACAGACTACATTTGTTATAAGTTTGAATTTTTATAAGATGTTTCCTGAGCTGCTTTGTTAGCCAGCGAGTCGATCTTAATTTCACATTGCCACCAAAGCAGTGACAGATTAACTTGGAAACCGTGCCGAGCGCTTGAAGTGCTGCTGGATCGTTTGTCCTTACTGAATGGAAGCAGATTTCTGCATTATATCATGCACTGCTACTGGTGCCACGGTTTTAAATATTGTTCTTTTCATCACTCTTTGTCAATTATCCTACATTCAGAGGATTTTTTAACTAAGTAAATATTCCTGCATGGTAAATGTCAGAATTAGGAGAAAAGTCCTGAAAAGCCAGCTTATAAATGGAATTCTGATTTCAGCAAATTCATTCTTCTCAGATAGCTACATTTCTAGAATAAATTATCATCTCTAATATCATTACCTGAATATAGCCAACCTGCTCTGTAAAGGGTCTTGGCACTGAATGATGATAGGCATCAGAGGTTTAATGTTTAATTACTGAACAGAGTTTTCTGGAGAGTTAGGTGCTAATATCATTCACTTGCTGCTGGTGGCTATGTGGCAGAATATTGCAATCGTTACGATCTGTCAAGGGGAAGTGATTCATAAACTTTGCTGTGTGCTACTCAAATGCACAGCTGGTGGGAATAAAAATGGACAGCTATTCGTGGCAGTAAATCCCAAAGAGAAAACGTCTGACTTTAAATAGATAGGAAAAATAAGCAACGAGTCCTAATGAGAAGAGGAACAGGCGTTTCTATACTTTGTGAAGCCCAAAACACAAATTAGTTACTGATACTTCCCTTAGATGGGTGTTTTAGAAGCTGAGAGTAATCTTTGAATCACAGGTGTTACTTCAGCTAAAACCAATTTTCAGGTTAATTAATGAAGGTACCCTCCCTGCTCAACAAGGAGAGGAAGAAGCTGGCCTTGCCATCTTAATTTCATACCCCCTCAATGAAAGCCAGCTGGTAAAGGGACAAAAGAAGGGGGGGGATAGAAGAGGGTTCAGGTGCATGTTTTTCAGTATGCCTTAAACAGAAGCAACACACGGTCCATGGAGAAACTGCAGACAAGCACATCCCCACCTGCTCCCGAGGGCCGGTAACCGGTGACACGATGACAAAGGCTGCGTGGGGAGCAGCGGGTGTGGGCGACTCCTCAAACACCCACTGGGGCTTTTTTCCCCAGTCTGCTCTTTTGTTCCTAGCCACTGAGCAAGCTAAACTTGAGGAGTTCAAAACCCACACAAACACACACAATCAAGAACAAAATATACATCTGAGCTCCCCCCGGCCCAGTTTGTCCAAAACTGGCATGAATTCAGCGTATAAGGCAACAGCCACAGTGCTGCCAGGATTTCTGAAGCCCTGCATCTATCAGGGCTGATGTGCCCCAATCTTTTTGCAAATCCAAGTTCTTAGTAGTGCAATTAATAAAGTTCACTTCTGAAAACAATTTTAAAAGGCGAGAGTGCACAAGTTGCATTGCTAGATATGCCGAACAGTACAAAGAACAAAAGCTTGTTGTGGTTGCAATGAGAGGTCCAATTTCTATGCAACAGAGTCTATTTTAAAAAATCTACATTTTTGAATATTTACATGCTTATTTGTATGCATGAGGAGATGCATAATGTTTGAAAGAGAAGGGGGAAAGAAAGAAAGAAACCCTCTTTTCATATGGGAACCTAAATGGAGATTAATTCCAGAAAATCTAAAGCTTGATTTTGGATATTGAATACATATTTAAATTTGCCTGTCAGAGCTCTGTTCTCCACGCTCATCTGTTTCAATCTAGTTAATGAAATAACTTTTTATATAATAAATAACAGGGAAATTAAGCCATGGAGTTAACAGTACTCATTAAATAATGAATCAATGCAAGTCTCGCAAAACACAGAGCTTAAAGCTGTTTGCAAAAGGAAAAGAACAGATGCACCAGACAATCTCTAAAAATGAAGCAGATCCTCAGCCTTGCTCAGGAAAGGTGCTCACTCCTCTCCTGCACCTGCTGGCAGAGGGCCCTGACTCAGACACTGCTGCAGTAAGGAGGAACTGAACGGTCGCTCAAGTTCAGCACAACTAGAGGAAAGAAGATGAGGAGGGAAAAACCCAAACCAATTACAGTACTTCACCAGAAAAAGGGCTAGCAACAGGCGTGATCCTTGTTAGTGTTAGGTCAGAGGTTGGACTAGATGATCTTGGAGGTCTCTTCTAACCTAGATGATACTGTGGTTCTGTGAAACGTGGTCCAGAGTGCTCAGCAAAGAGGAGTCAGTTTAGGCTTGCACATGAAGAGACCCCTGAGCACCGCAGGGCATCATGCTCCAAAGGAGACGCTGACAGCAGACCCAAAGCCCAGGGAATTACAAGCTAACTGTGGCTCTTACAAATCAAGAGTCTTAGCCTGGTGGTAAGCAGTGACAGAGATGTACTCCAATGCCTCGGTGGGGTTCCCTGGCCAGCTATGCCAACTAAATCCCGACTGCTCCCAAACCCCACCCTTTCCCGGACGCTCTCCTGCCTAGCGCTTGTGCAGCCACTGGGGAGTCTGGTGCTGGGACCTACCGGCTTGTGAAATGCACGCTACTTTTTCCCTAGGGTTGTGTGATTTTCATATCCCCTCCATGGGGCAGCACTTTCTCGGGAGCACTGGAGATGATGCGGGTGGGGATGGCACCAGGAACGCGCAGCCCCAGGCTCCCCCAGCGCTGCTTCAAATAACGCTGCTGCTGCCCTGCTGCCGGCCCAGCCAACGGGCAAGTCCTCGAGCTGCGTGGAGGGGCATGGAAAAAGGCAGTGCCAGGCATTACGTGTAACTGGTTACATGCACCGCTCTTCCTCGATTAGATGTTCTTTATGAAAGATCTATGATCTTTCTCTAAGATCTTCTTTCTTTATGAAAGAAAGTTTTCTGGGGCTCTCCTGAAAACATTCAAAGTCATCTTAATCTGATCTTAGTCTTGGGAAAGGGGAAAAATATATATATATATATACATACTTAAATAAATATTATGGTAAATGCATTTAGGGTGGATACATTTCTTTAAACAAAATACTGACCAGACTATAATCCGTCCTGTCTATGTAAAAGCTGGATATAAGTGAGAAAGCAGTGTGATTCCTAATATTATCTACCTTCAGTTTTCCGCAGGTATGCCGCAGTTCAGAGCGTGACATCACACAGCCCCGCAGGCTGTTCTCAGCCTGACCTGTACTTCGATAGCTCTGCAGTTCTGCTTCCAACTGGCAGTGACCTAGCAAGAGTACACACCCACAGCACTTGCACGGCAAAGGCTGTGAAGAAACACCTGCAGATGTTTTGAATTTTTGTAGAACTTCAAAACATGAGTGAAAACCCAGTGAAAGTACCCAGAAAGAAATACATAAAGGAATATATATATATATATGCTTATATATATACAAACATACATGGGGATTTCATGTCCACAATTTAACAGAACTTGGAAAAAAAAGAAAGAAAGAAAGAACAGGTTCCTATCTCTCTACTTGCTTTCAAATAGCTGACTTTAAAAATGCACAATGTAAACATCCTTTGGATTTCCATATCTTAACCTTTTTTCCTTAGTTTCAAACTTTCCATTGTGCAGAAGCAAGCTCGTGTTCTGCTTTAATTAGAGTACAATTACTTTTGAGGGAGAATAAGGAGAACTTTTGTTGGTAGTTTGCAGAAGATATGCCCAAATTGTCTAGCCAGCAGTGTTAGAGCATTTGTCATGGATAGACTGACACTGGATCAATGAAAAATTAACGGAGTTAAACTGAAAACAAAACATGCCTTTCCAAAAACTATGCTTGCAAAATTTACCACCACATGCTTTTTTTCCCCCTAAGGATGATTCTAGGAAAATATAAATTGTACCAGCTAATCTAGGTGTGACCGCACTTCCTTTCAAACAGGAATTTGTTAGAAATCTGCAATAACAGCCAACAGAGCAGAAAAAATATAGCCTTAGTAGCTAATAGTACTTTAACACCCAGCAATACAAGTGCTTCTTAAAACTGTGTCCACTAACAACACAAACTGTTGTTCCTCTGGATATTTCTGCTTGAACCCAGCTTACTCCCAAACACATTTCAGTGATTTTCCAACAGCAAACCAAACAGGCACGGCTTTCTAACTGCAAAATATTACTGAAAGACCCCATTTGGAAGTATCTTGGATATTTCTTACCAAAACTTTGACCTTACAGAAATCAGCACCGCTTCTTACAGGTTGGATCCCATCCCCTGCTATATGGGCCCGGATTATCTCCAGTACAGACGTGGTATGAGATATCACTTATATAATTTACAAACCTGATTATAACAAGAAATTGGGTGAACTTTCCTGCTCTGTGTGAAAGCATGGAGCAGTTCTGTAAAGAAAATAGGAAACCGACCTACTACATAGCTTTTCAGAACAGTTGTGATTGGTAATGAATGTTGTTGTAAGTGCTTCGTAACAGCATTTCTGTGAACCTTTTTGCAGAAATTTCTTAAAGCGGGGTGTTAAATTTGAACAGTACGTTATGATTGATTGTTTAAAAAAAATCACCTAAAAACTTACCCACTGCTGTCGCCCAGGAAATTGTGACAGATTCTGCACGAAGCCTGGGACCTGCGTGCATTAGAAATTCTCTCCTGCAGGGCTAGCAGGTGTGGGCTATGTCAAATAAATGTATTGCAGTCTGTGCTAATAACCAAAATTATAGAAAACCTAGATGAAAGTGCTCTGCATCCAGCTAATTTGAAGCTACCTTACGAGACAATAACAAGCTTCTAACAGTTTTCCGCTTTTTTTAAATACACTAATTATGCTTAATGTTCCCTGTCGCATTAGCTTTCATGGTAATTATATTTCAAAACTTTTGCAATTAGGGTACAGTTAATATTGTGGAATATTGCAATTATTTTTCATTGTGACACCTCTATTGAAAACTGGTGGCATAATGATCACATTGTTCAACTAAATCAGAACTGTAGAAATATGGCAAATGAACCAATTATACATTATTATTTCTAATTACAGATAATGCCCTTTTCCTTTTGTCCAGAAGAATTTCTCGGATACCCAAGGCTCTTCCTACCTTTAAAAAGATCTACGTGATTTCTCCACCTTCATTTTTTAAACATGTACTAATCTATAGGTGTAGTGTGCATGTGTGTGCTGCACATTATACATGTATAACATTCAGGCGCATGGGCATGCGTGTAGGTGTACCTCAGTACACAGAGAGGTAACTTACAGCTGATATGCAGGTTCAGTCAATTCTGGCTATAAATGTAAATACCGCTGAGTTGTACTCAGCATGTGTGAGGCTTTTACCTACAGATTAATCCCCAGAGGGAACCTCAAATGCATTACAAGTGCACTCTGCAGTTTTTCTAATTCAGCCCCATCTTGCCATAAACTGCATTTCCTTATTTCTGCTAAACCTCCCTCCTGAATAAACTCAAGGTCTTTGACCCTCTTCCCTGACGCCTGTAGCTCTCCTATTCATGGTGAAATCTGAACACCAAGCCCCCCAGATTTACACCCCTGATTGTCTGCTTATTGATGCTGAATTCAACCAAGCACAACGGCGACAGAAGGCTTTCTCCAGAACTAGTACATATCATCGTTAAACCTTGGGGTTTGCTCCTGGGTTCGGCAGAGTTTCTTTGTAATTAAGTCATCCTCTAGCCTGGTATTGCACAGAAGTACACCAGGAGACACACTGCAGAGGAGTCGGAAAGGAGCTGCTAAAACCAAGCAGCCGGCCAGGAGGCATTTTCAACACTTTAGCAGTTCTGAGAGTAATTATAATTTACCAACATTTACATTCTTAGTATTGAATTTTAATCAAAGCTCACTTAATTAAGTTTTCATTTAAATTACAATAAATCAGTGATAAATAAATCAACAATCAAATCACTGACTTCAAACAGAGAAGACTTTTACCAAAAACACTGGCTTGCCAAACCCCACCATCTGCACGTTTCCCAGCTACCAGCCTGATGAATTTCAAGGTTACACTACTGAGCTGGAAGCCATCATTTTTAGCTAGCAGAACACAACACAAATAAAACATGTATTAGTCGTCACCATTTCCAGCATGAAAAAAAACTGGAAACAGGTTTATGTGACCCCTTGCTCCCCTCAACAATGAACAGTATTAGATTAAAGCAGAACCACTCCAAAGATTATTTCAGGCAGAAATCTGAAAATTGCAAATCTCAGCTTATTCAGTACTGTGAAATATATATATATATATACACACATATATATATTTAAAAAAGAGTAAGGCCTATTTTTGGTAACCTGAACAATGAGCACATTTCCAGAATGAACTATAACTCAGGCTCCTCTGACCCTCTGAAACTGTAAAAACTTCTTTAGTGATTAAATGAGAAATCTGACACAGAATATAATTTTTAAGAGCACCTCAAATCCTGCCACTACTCACATCTCAATTATCACCTACCTTTCCAGCAGTTCTTGGCTTGTATTTGTTGATGTTTTTTCTAAAGCTTGTGTAACTAGATTTTTTGGACGTAGTACTTTCCATACAAAATTTGTTCCCGTTAACCCAGAGGTACAGGCTCCACAATCCTCCGGATGTTGACAGAAGACAGACCAAGCAAACTGAGCAGCAGAACTTGCTTCTCCCGCTGCAGGTAACACCACTGAAGTGCAAACGTACAGGAGGGAAAAGGTGGCCCACATGGTTTTGTGCATGCATATATGCATTCTCAATATGAAAATCACCTATATATTATACAGGTCTGTGTTCTGAATATGGCTAATAGCTAAGTGCATCAAGCAGTGTAAGTATGTATTAAATAGTATCTGCTGAAATATTAATAGCAAAATATTATAATAGACTTGGAATACCCTAACAATGAGGTTATAAGTAAGATGTTTAGTGGTCTAAAACCAAAGATCCAATTATTTTCCTCAAGAAAAAAAATAGTAAGTGTTCAAAAGTCAATCACATTTTTCCTAAACTAAAGACTACATCTAAAGTCAGTGCTAAAAACTCCATCGTATTTGTGATTTAACTCATCTTTAAAGACTCCTCATATTCTCAGCTTGAAATTCAACCGTAAGAGCATTCTAAAACAATAACCATTCTGCAGGACACCCTTTTGGTTTGTTTGTTTGCTATGGAATAATTCTGTGCAATCCTTTCAAAATTTTCCCATCTCATTACAGATAAAAGTTTTAAGGTGATGATCACCATAAAAAGGGCCGCAACATTTTGAAGACTTATGAAATAAAACCAATATTTATGTGTACTGATTTAACAGCTAGTCCATCCCCTGCATGTGTATCATGTCTATTGGATCAATTTTCTGGAGCAGCGAAGCATGTAAGCATAGGTGTTAATTACACTATTCCTCCCAGCGACCGTTCTTTCCATTGGACAGTAAAGCAAATTTTACTGGCAACTGTCAGCACATTGCATTACGGGATGGAAGGTTGCTGGGGGAATATATGCATAGGGGATATAAAACGTACGCTGTGTTGTGTACGCTGCTAATGTCCTATTTGAGCACAGTGTTGGTAGTCAAAAATGCATGAGTAAATTTCGGTCATTCATTCCATCACTTTTTAGAAGAAACTTGAATATTCCAAGTTCAATTAGAAATCGACTGCTATTTTAATTTGCTTCATTACACAGTTATTTTTTTTAATCTGATGTGTTTTGTTTATACGTTGATAGGCAATTTTATTTCCTTCAACCTTTAATATGCAGTTTTAATTCTATGCAAATTCCTGATTAATTGATTAGCCCAATATTGCCTGTGGGAGGTTGAACAATTCTCTATGATGACAAAAACAGAGCTGTATGTTGCTCTGAGCCTGTGGTATTTAAATACTCCCAAAGTGAGTATCACTCGCTTTGTTGGAGCTCTTCCAATACTCAAAAAAGCAACTTAACTTTATTATCAAAAATAGCAACAGCATCATATTTCTTTCACTTGTCTCATCAAGATTCAACTGTTTTTTTCCCCTGGTGATTTAGTTTTCATCAGTACAGAATCTCAAAAGTCTCATGTAAAGGATTCAACAGAGAGGAATGGAAGTGCAGGACCTGAAGTCTGACTGTAAATCCAACAACTTCTTCCAATTTCCACTTCTACGTCTTGCCTTCTGTGCCCCCCTTGGTTCTGTTGACTACTTCTCCTTCCAGTAGATTTGTTTCAGAAATATTTAAATTTTCTCCGGAAAACAACATCTAGGGATTCAGAGTGCTTCCAAAAGTGCAAATATAGGGAAGTATGTACAGGCTCTGCCGTGTTTCTTGAAGAAAAGGGTCAGAGAAGCCGTAAGGGTGCTGACGTGGAAGGAGTGTGCTGCAGACACCCTGACCACGAGAAATCCCCAAAGTCTTGGAGCGACTCAGGGAAGTCTGTGTGCCAGCGATCCTGGGCCTTCTGGCAGGACTTGAGCTGCAACTGCTTGCCTAAACATATAACGTTTGCAGTGGGCAGCCAGGAAATTATTATTACGATGTTGTTTTAACTGTAATTATTATTATTTTTAATGCTTTTAACATTTCCAGCTAAAGAACCATGGCATAAACATTTCTGCAAAAATTCCAAGACTGCGTAATAACTAACTGTATTCTGATACGGATCACTCAAAGTAGAATTGGTTTTAATATCCAATTTAACATCCAATTTTAATACTCCAAATTGCTTAGCAATGAAAATTCAGCTACAGAGCAGATTCTTTTGTTGGCTTATGTGTTGTAATTGTAAAACAGAGATTGTCACAGGAAGAAGAGCTAAAAGCAGCACTAGGAATGGAGTTAACGGCTCAAATGAAGTTTAAGAACAAAATAGAAGCGGGAAACTTTCATTAGCTGATTTTTGATGAATAGGGTAACAAACAAGACTGCACTGTATTGGAATCATTAGAGTCTATAAGCATGGTCTACTAATGCAGACTAATAACAATTAAAAAACAAAACAAAACAAACAAAAAAAACCATCCGGGACCACAGTAAGAAAATACGTTACCTGTAATTCCATGAAACCTGCTAGAGCAGGCAGCTCTGTGCTACAGGTTGTACCATGTTTGAGCAATTTGCTGTATGACTGCTCACCATATTCTCCATTGCTGTGAATTTTACTCATGGGAATATTTAGCAATGTTGACATATTGATATTAAATTAACATCCTCTCATATCTTCAACCGATTTCAGAGTGTAAACTGAAGGTGGAGAAAGCATCAAAACTTATAAAATATGTCTGTGCTTTATACAGAGCTTGGCAATTCCTACAAGAATGTAGTAGCCCTGCGAGGCGAGACTCCTGATCTCGTGGCTCAGCTGCAGTCCATTTTGTGACATTTGCTCTGGGTTTGCCTGGCAGTGAGAAGATAAAAACTTCATCTGAAAAACAGAACACAAGTCTCACGGTTGTTCGGGCTGGGGATGGGGGGGAGGATGCTGAGAGGTTTGGTCTTAGGGTGTGGGTTGGGTGTGTAAAACTATGGAAAGAAAAGCTTACATTTTTTTCTTTCTCCTGTTCTTTGATAACACTATGCTAGAACCAGGGTCTGAAATGTTGTAACTTCACCGCAATATTCTCAGACTTTTTAGAACTTTTCTCTTAAAGCAAAAATATCCTGGAAACTCAAAATACTTACACCACAGACTTTTTGTGCAGACTGAAACCCAATGGTGGTATTTCTGTAGGTTGTACTAATAGAAGTCAACATGCTAGAGCATTAATTCCTGAAAAGAACCAGCTGTGACGTATTTGTTCGTTAATCAACTCAACCTAAGAAACTGGTTATTAAAAAACAGTTCAAGATAAAGATTCTCAAAAAGATGACATTACATTCAATGTATGTATTTTAATATCTGGCTAAAAAAGCAAGCAAACGGAACAAAATCAACCACCCCACACCCTGAAAGAACAAACATCAAACCTAGTGAATTTTGGCCTGCAGACACCTTGGGAATTTGAACTGAATCTCCCTATCATACGCAGAAAGTAGTGCTCTATAGACAAACCTACCCTGAGAAGATAGCACTGAATGCAGAGGCTGTTGATCCTGCAAGTCTAACCAGTACTAATTGGCTCAAAGAAATTTCAGTGTTAAACCTCAGGAAGTTGCAATCACCTTAACTGAACCTGACCGAACAGTTGAAGGTCATGTTCCCCAGAGGAGCTGTCTGCGCCGTCGGGATTCTGGGTCTCAATGAGCAATCCTTGCACCTCCCCAGAGCAAAACTGCCATCCTAAAGAGCTGTGAAACAGTAGCAGTTGCTTTGTGACAGCAGGATATTAATGGAAATTGTTCCAAAAAAAAAAAAAAAAAGGCAACAAAATGAAGAAAATGACACAAGATTCTCTAATGCATTTGCTTTTCTGGCATGGTCTCCAAGGGGTTCAAGGATGAAGAACGTGGAATCTTTCCAGTTGTCAACAATGAAAGAGAAAAGAAAAAAAAAAAGGTATTTAGAAGAACCGGTGTGTGGTTGGAAATAAAAGTGAGGAAATAAGTTTTGTGGGCATCTCTCTATTTCTGGATGACTCTTCCTAGTGATTTGTACTATACAACTTCTCTTTATAAATGATTTGGAGGAAAGGGCTGTGCTACCTGTGTGGATGGATTAGGCTTTACTTGCTGACAGTATGCTTTTTAAATTTGGTTTCTAGCCAGTCTCTGCAGCCTTTTCCTCAGATTAGTTTTATAAGTACAATCCCTCACCAGCCTTTCTGCCATACCAGAGCAACCAATTCTCTGCTCAGACAACACTGGTCTCCAAAATCTCATCATGCCTTCGAGTCACAGCTTCAAATCAGAAACTCAGCCCTGGAAAGTCCTCCTCTTTTTCAAGGCAGTCTGGTTTGCCCTGCAGCCCCTCCCCAGCTGCACAGAGGTGTAACACACAGGTACAGCTGGCTGGCCTTGCCAAGTCTACCTGCTGACTGGATTTTAGCAGAGCTATTCTTCACCTGGTTTCTCCCTAGTGCAGTGAGATAAATATTCACAAGTATCTAATTAATTTTTACTACAATTTTAGCTGGAAGAGATTGGGGAGGAGGGGAGAAGGGATTTGGAAAATGCAAAAACATCTAATTAAAACAACAGCTATTTCATTTTCAAAATGTTGAACCATTTAAATGTAGAAGATCTTTAAGCAAGTATTTAATTTTAAGGATTTTTTTTATTTTTTTTTTCCTTAACCCACATTGAAAGGGATTTAAACAAAAAGGTTGAAACTACAAAGGCACATCTACGTTAGAGTGAAATTATTCATCTCTCTCTTCCCAGCCAAATTTACAAACTGAAAAGTTCCTTTTTTTTTTATTTCATTTCACAACAGACTTATAAATTGCCTTTTTTTTCCTTTTTTTTTTTTTTTTTTTTTTTTTTCCTGCTGCTTTACTCCCCTTTTTATAGATACCCTTTCCACTTAAAGTCAACTCATTTAAATCTAGAGAGGGGTTAACCTGAACTCTGTTATTCTCAGAGCTGTATATACACCCCAGGAAACGTATAGAGTGGTATTCCTAGAAATACAAGCGATTTATCTCCGAAGACATGTTGCTGAAGTAGAACGACTTTGGAGAAAGGCAAAAGAATAATCTGAAGTACAGAATAGTTATCATCAGAGGAAAGGATCTGATCAGGACAATTCAAAACCAAACTACTGCAGATGGAAAAGATGGAGAACTCTGATAAGGAATAATATATATATATATATTTCATATTTCAAGAACTAAACAGCATCCACTAAAACTATCAGGAGAAAAGGTTAAAACAAAAAAGGGGAAGCAGCTTTTCACCCAAACTACGAACCCAATTGCTACAGGACGTTGCAGAGGCCGAATTATTGATGTTTCAGAAGCCATCACCAGTCGGTCTCAGGGCGTTCGCTACGTGATGGTGCTTGGTCGGGCTGCTGACCTGGCAGCTTGTGCTGAAGGAAGCAGAGCCCTCCGCGTGCCAGAGGGCAACTGCAGGCAGTGCCTGTAAGGAAGGCACCGGGCACGATGAACCTCCATTCTGGCTGCATGGGACTGAGCTCATGCAGGTCACACAAGTGTAAGAAAATAGGAACAACCAAGGCGTAACTGAATTAGGCACGCTTCGTGTCATGGACAATTCAAGCAGGACCCTTGTGCTTTAGTTAGTTCCCATAACTAAGGGTGGAGATACGTCGAAATACAGTGCTGCTGCTCCAAGGTTTCAGCTATATTGAAAACACAGGTGCCAGGAGCTGATGGAGTTTGTTTCTCAGGGTCACTAAGGATTTATACACGCACTTCCACACCATCCCAGTCCCAATCCTCATCCTCACCGTGTAATGGAATAACTCAAAGCCATCATTTATCAGTTGGGCTCTAACCGCACAACCTCCCTTCACTTGGCTTTGTAAATTATGCTTTCAGAAACCCCAAACTCACATGCTCATGAAGATTTTACACCTTTTCACATTTACTGCTCCCTATTATTGACAGATCTGTATTGAGTGAAACAATTATCTACCTGTTTGTGGGAATAAATATTAACAAACAGGCTCAAAGCCTACGTCTTGCTAGACAGATTGTTTTAAGTTTGTTACAGGGTGCATTAACTGAGGACTTAGCTTGGTGTCTGGTGTGCAAAACTCCCAGTGATTCCAGTAGAAAAATATTTTTAAACCTGAAATAATAACCTGTACATTAAAGATTTAATTCAGTGCACAGCACTAAAGTCCAGGTTTTTGAGTTCTCCCTACATAATGCAAACTAGTAGTTGGGACTTCTCATTTTATTCAATTTGAACAGCAGGAAAAGCTTGTATAGTTTTCTGAAAAGTGAGAGAAATAGATGAGCTACTTTTCTGCCTCTATTTCTTTGTATTTGAGTAACCTGCACTGGCTCTTTCTAAGAGTGAAGCTGTATTTTACTTGATTTACACATGTGCAAGTGACACAGAAATGGATGAAATGCCCAAGGTTAAAGACACCTTAGGCAAAGTACAGCAGAACTAGGAGATGGAAACTCATCTGACAACAAGTTCAAGGTCCGTGACAGAAAAACACACGACGACAAAACACAGCTGCTCTCCACTCTTTTATCTCTGGAAATTTAATATAAATCCGAAGCACATAGTCTAGTTAACAATGAAGTAACCTCAGTTCTTCAGAGGAAGGATTAAATTACCATCACAAAAGCTACTTAGCCTAGAACCATCACTACCCTATACCAACAGCTGTCCCCCGCATTTGGAGCTTTAAGACCAAGAAAAATGTTTCAAAATAAGAAGGTCAGAATTCTTTTTCTTATGAAGTACTAAGACAATACAGAACTTTTCCATTGTACTAACAGTGGAAGTTTGGGGCATGGCAGTTCACAATAAGCAAGTCCCTCTTTGGCAGATTCATGAGAAAGCGACAGAGCAGAGCAGGACTCCCTAGCTTGGGGGTTTTGCTTTACACAGACTGCTACACCTGCCCTGGTGTTCTAGTCAGGGTTCTTCAATTACGAGATCACCAGGGACAAGGAGTCCTCTCAAAACAATACAACTTGCATATTAAGTTGCATTTTTCCCCTTTTGATTTACTACTTTTTTGAGATTCCAGATATGTAAGATGAGCACAATCTATACAGATACCTTCATGTTTCTGCTTGTGTGGATCTATTTATTTATCTCACAAATCGTTAGAGCTGACCTGAGTAAAAGGAGAGAAAAGCTCAGCTACTGAAAATCACACTGTTACAGCCCTATGATACCCGACACAAATGCATTACACAGAAAGGAACTACGGTAGAGGAAGGACAAGTATGGCAATACCTTGGTGGGGCGAGGCAGGGACCAAAGGAGAGCTGAATGACAAACAGCACCCTACGTAGACAGAAAAGGTCACCGCAATAAAAGCAACCTGGGGAACTGGGAGCAAGTGCAGCACTGCTACAGACTGGAAGAAAAGCCCAGAATCCAAGGAAATGGAACAGAGAGACGTGCAACCCCATTCATGCGTGAATGCCACAGACTGAGCTGTGGAAACATTCGGGGAGTTGACAAAAAGGAACAGGATTCCCCCCATGACGTGATGTTGATGCCCGACAAAGTACGCATTTAGAAGGCCAGTAATCCAATCTTACAGACATTCAACTCTTCAGGTTTTCTGTGTAAGAATCTGGCAGAAAAATAAATGGTGTACATTTCTAAAAGAAGCCAACATTCTTTGGTTGATTAACTTATGTGAGCAAAATAACCCCTCATCTCTAGTTTTAGTATGCAATAAGAAGGAATTGGTCACTTCAAGACTTACACCGATGAAACTCCTCCTGTTCCCAAAGCTTTAGAGCTGTGTAAGCCAGCTGTACACCGACGTGATGCGGGTTAACAGCCTCACCACAGACAGAACAAAGCTACAATGCCGTGCTCAGCTCTGAACACATCACACCACACTGAAATCTCTGAATATTTAATTGGCCTCCCAAATAAACCCCATGGTGTGCATCTCCATCATGCTCCCTCTGAAAGGGAATAGTGGTAAATCTGCATTAAAATAAAGCAGCTGTTTAATGGACAAGCCTAACGCTGGGTGCACAAGGTTGCTGCTGAACTTGAGACTGGGAGAAAGACAAAATCCTGGTCTACAGAAGGATCATTAGCAAAACCCAGCAGCAAATGCAGTGATGCAAGCAAAAGACTCCTTTTTACAATATTGCTCAGTTCGTTTAAGGAATCGGATTAAGAAGTAACAGAACATACTGTGCTGGGGTGAGCTGTATTTTCAGTAGAGGGTTTCATCAATAAAGCTCTATCTGCAAACCCTTTCAGTGTAAATACGCCCAGAGGGCAGTAGGGCTGCTGCAGGTAAACAGAGTAAAATGACTGAGTTCAGATTCCTTTCTTTTTAAGCTGAAGGGATATAAAAGACATGCTTGTGAGAACTGTGAGGCAAGGAGTTAGGTGTGAATGAAAAAAAAGAAGAGATAATAGAATAATTAATGAGCACTGAGCAGTTTCTCCAGAGATGTGGCAAGTTCTCCATCTTTTGTAGTCTTTAATATAAGATTGAACATTGCCTACAGGAAAAAAAAAAGTCATAATTTCTATTGATCGTGTCGTGCTTTATATGAAGACAAACGCAAGTTTCTAAAGATGTTAACACCTGGCCAATCAATGCCACATTTACAGATTTGTCTTATGTAGCACTGAAGTTTATAGGCATATCAAAAACAGGTACTGTATAACTGTAAATCTATTCAAGTAACTATATAATCAGGAATAATAATTTAGTGCTAGATAAATGTACAATTTATCGTTTAAATAAAGCAGGTCTATAGCTTTGCCTTATCAAAAAGAGGAAATCTGAAAGACTGAATATTGACTCAGATGGAAAGTGTCTCCTTGCCTTTGAGATGCTTGTAACAGCATATATTTGGATTTATAGAGAGAAAGGATGAATTGATTCACATCATTATTATTACTAAATATAAACAAAGAAAAATCCCAACAACTCATACTAAGAGCAAGCAAAAAATTCATGACACCTCCTGTGTACAAATATTGCAAATAATTCTCAAAAAAAAACATATTGTAAATTCCAGGGTTTCAGTTTTACAGTCTGAAATGCACCTGGCTTACACGTGCTTGATTGATCACTTTGAGTCAGTCACCAAATTGTGTTGGTGACAATTAAAAATGTGAAATGATTTCTAAATGTTGCCCTTCCATGTGAACAGCTGCAGAATCCACTACGGAAGTTGTTAGGACTTTGTTGTTGCCAATGAGAAAGGAACTGTAGTTCAGAAGATTAGAACTGTATCAAAACATTATTAGAAAGCCTGTGAAATTATTTCCTATACAACATAACTTAGAGCAGATAGCATTAACAAGAACTGTTATAGGTGCTTCTTTTTTTATACACACAAAGGAAAAGGTACCTCACCTGAACTCAAACAACTGCTGGGCTTAGCATAGCTATGGAGGGGGATAAAGAGTTAAAATTACTATATCCACAAGACCTTTCAGTTTTCAAGCAAGGCACCATGTCTAGGCATTCATTTTCTTGGCACAATGGTATGAACAACAATATCCAGTGTTTAAATTTCAAATGTGTGACATTTATTGGTGACCTCAGACTAGCTGCTAGGGGACAAAATAAGGCTCAGTAATGAGAAAAGTCAAGGCCAAGCTGGCCATATTAACTGAATTATTTCCCATCCATTATGGGAGGTATCAGAAAACAGCAGAGTAACATCCTGGAGAAATGGAACCCTGGAAAGTTACTCCTCTTACTGCTTTGCTGTGCTGCTGCTATTACAACAGGCTGCCAGTTTAACACAAACATCAGCATTAAACTCAGATGGGGCTAAGGAAAATCTTTGCAGCTCTCAGTACCATGGTGGGCTTAAGAAGAATGCAGAAACAATAGAATTATAATCTGTTCTTGATTGTATAGCTTTTTGTAGTGCATTATCTTTTTTTATTACCACACAACCTTCTGCTCGAGATTTGTTCATCTGTTATGAATTCATAAGTTAATAAATACAATGTTTCTGCAATATCTAAAAGCTAGAATTAAGTCTTCTGGCTGAAATTCAGACATCTGCTGGCATCGTCAACATATGCTACACAGATTAGCACCAACAATAATATCAGCAATAGTTGCAGCAACATGGAGCTAATACTTGAGAAAAAGTACACCCTTCAGTTTCAATATGAAAACACTGATCATGCTGCTCCTCCGCTTCCATTCCAGCCCAAAGCTCTAAATTTAGACTTAGTGCTCAAGAAATTCAACAAATAACTAAAATGTGAGCGGCCATTCAGGGTTTAGAAAGACTAGGTATTAAAACAAATGGCAAAACAACAAAAAAATAAATTTAAGGACCTTACAGCTAAACACACAAGCCCAGTTCAAAATAATATGCATAGAAAGAGGCTACTGTGTAAAACCTGAAAGCTAGGAGCCATTCCTCACAGCATAAACACTGAGAAAAAAACAGATTTTAGTTTCTGTTCAGTCCTATCTACTGTAATAAAGAAATCTTTATTGGACTTTGTCACCCACAGAAGCACTAAGGAAATAATTTTTCTAGTTTTGCTTTCTTCTACCTCCGGGACACCACAAAACAGCCATGGGTGCCAACTGGGAAAAAAGCTGATAGCACCAGAATTCTCAATAATAATAATAATGAAACCAGAAACAGACGCACATAATTTTCTCTTAATTTGGAAACAGAAATTAAAACAATCAATCTGCAACTCTTGTTTGCACTGTTGTAAAATGTCATCAGAAAAAAAATGCTTATGGTATTTCTATGTGAATATATTGAATAGGAAGGACTGTTCCCCAAATAATTGTATACACAGAGGTAATACAAGGCTGCCTTTTGGAAGTAGAGATTAACATCTATATAAAATAATAACAACAGTAATTACTACTGGCTCTATGGAACCTTAACTGGTTTCAACTGCTGCTGACCCAAGCATAACTTAGCAAAGTCGAAAATGAAATATTCTGAAAGATTCTGAAAGAGGTTTCAGAAAGAGATGCTGAACTTTTCACAAATGCATACAGTTGTTATGACAGCAAAGTGATGTGGTGGAGGCCAAAACTTTTCTTCCTAGTTTCTGTTCCTCCCCATATGACCTCGGAAGCCATGCACAGAGATTGAAAGAAAACAAACACACAAATAAACAAAGTAAAACAGTAGAAGAACCCAGACTTGTTTTAAACAGATCATGTACTCAAAGCAGAGTCAACAAGAGCAGGTTGCTGTGCCCAGTCAGGTTTTGAGTATTTCCAAGGACACAGACTTGACAGCCTCTCTGTTAACCTGTTTGATCTCCTTCATGGTGCACTAGTAAAACAAACATCAACAATGAAAGCAAAGGAAAACAAAAACAACCAAGGACAACTCAAAACACCTTCTTATATTCAAAACCTAATTTCTGTATTTCCATTTGTGCCCATTGCCTCTTGCCCTGTCAGCAGACACCACTGAGTAGAGCCTGGCTCCCTCTTCTTCCCCGTTGGGTATTAATGTACACTGGCACGATCCCCTGACCCCGTTTCTTCTCCAGGCTGTCCAGTCCCAGCTCTCAGCCTCGCCCGGTGCAATAGCTGCTTCAAGCCCTTGACCACCTCCGTGGCCCACCCCAAAGCCAGTAAGTCCACGGCCCTGGCACACTGGGGAGCCCAGCACAGACCCAGCCCTCCAGATGCATCTCAGCGGGGTGATCCCTTGACCTGCTGGCAGCCCAGGCTGCCGCTGACTTTCCTGCCCCAAGGGCATGTTGTCGTTGGCTTCTGGTCAATGTGTGCTGGCTTATGGCCTGCAGGCGCACTTCAGTCCCCAGCGCATGCTGCTGCAGGGGTTATTCCTCGCCAGGTGCAGGACTTGGCACCTCCCTCTGTGGAATTTCCTCTGATTCCTGTCAGAATTTTTAATGGTCTCTGTGCTGAGCCCAGTAAGTTGCGGAAGAGTTCCTCTAGGAATCCAGCAACTGGGCCTTGTGCTGGGATAGCTATGCACGCCTAGGCCTCTTATCTACAGCTTAAACCCATGGTTTTCTGGCAAAAAGATGAAGATGCTGCCTACTGAGATATACAAACCCCTTTGTTTAGTCTCTAAGTAAGCCAAAGTCAAGATTTTATGAGAAAAAAAATTGAGCTAAGGATTCTAGATTCTTGTTGCTTCTACTTTATTTTCTATCATGTAAATTGGCAAATAAAGAAACCCCTTTCTCCATTCAGTATGGGGTGATACTTAATCATCTGAAGGAGATACAATTATTTTTCTATAGAATTCATTTCTTGAAGATAAATTCTTTTGTATGGGTTTACATTAAACACTAGGAACTGGAAATATGTTTATTTGATATGCCAGACTGTAGAGCACTTCCAAGCACTCCCAGCGCAGGATCTCAAAAAGACCTCTGGCTACAAATGTATTAACGAAAGTTCTAGCTTCCTTCAGGGAAGAAAAAAAAATAGAATTTACCTGCTACAAGGAGGTGGTTTGTGTGGATTATATTACACAATAATTATGAAATACTATAACAAGGTATTATCTATCGATTGCAGGAGAGCCTTCTAAATATTTATACTGAATATAATGAATATTGATATTTTACATAATAAATTACAGTAAATTGAGGTCATAAACACAAGGAATTGATTACATTTTACTTCGAGTCTAACTCACAGACAACACCAAACAACAATTATTTAATTCAAGCCAACCTGTTCCTCCATTCCCCTCTCCTTGCTGCCAATAACCGCTTGTGAAAAATCAAAGCAAACCCTGTCTTCTAAGTGATGTCCAAACTACTCTGTGGGCAAATACTCTTACATTGAGCCAAACACTTTATATTATTTTCTCTGAGCTAAAAAGACATTTGCACTGAAAAACTGGGCTTGATCCCCATGCCAGTTAAACTTCAATACCTTCCTGGGAACCACATGACTCTGTCTAATGCACATTCTCAGGGTTTAGAAGCATCCTTTTCCCAAATTCAAAATATTCCCCAAACCATTCTGCATCTACTTTCTAATTGTTAGAATGGTTGAAGATGATGAATGCATCCAATTATGGCTCCATTAGACTTATAACTATTGTGCAAGCAGGTATATCCTAGGTGCTTTATTCAGGCTGGAGGGAAAAAAAAAACACTCTCATTTGCTGGCTTTCTAGAATTTGGTTTTATAACTGTAAACCTTACATAAAATACATATATATTAAAACAAACCTGCTTGATTTTTTTTTTTCTCTGTAAGACTGCAAAACAGCCTATTCTATTGTATTGCTCTTGAAGCCACCACAATGAAATTCCAGCAAGATGAGTCACCTTACATTGCTAGAAAGAAAATACATAAAATGTATACAGGGAGAAGAAATAAACCTATTCTTACTGTTAGCTGTAAGAAACTATCCTAGAAAATGGTGTGACAGGAACTGACCTTCTACTAAAAGGAAAAAAAAATCACTAACGTTTCATGTATAAAAGGTCTCATTTCCTTCTATAATGTTTTTGTTTTTCAAAATACTATCAGCAGGTGCATCAGCTTTCAAAAACCTCTTGTCCTTCATCACATTTAATTGTGCTGCATATTATATTAAGAAATACAAGTGGAGGAATGTAAGTGATGGGAGTTCAATTAAAAACAGCATAATATCTGTTGCATAGAAAATGATTCTGCAACTGAAATCAGGTTTTAATGAGAGGAAAAAAGGAATACATTTTCACATATTTTTAATTACATAGAATTTCCTCAAACATGATTTTTAATAACATATTCCATTAGGTTAACATCATATTTAAAGAAAGTGCATTTTCTGATTTCATTTTAAGTCTGATTTTGAGCAATTATTGTGTCATTGTTCTGCAGTAGAAAGGTTGAATTCATTTACTGTGTGGTTATGCTAGTTATGATTGATGTCGCTTCTCCAAATGATAAACCAATCACCCCGATGATGTAATGTCATTTTAAGAGTGCTATAATCACATTTCTCTCAAACTAGAAGCTCTGATGAGTTCTAACAAAGATTTATTGTAGATTAAAGGCCTTCATAATATCAACAATAGATTGCTCATTTGATGGAAAATTTGATTAGTTTTTTTTTTTTTTTTTTTTTTTTTTTAAATCAAATGAATTTTCCAAACCTATCAAGAATGGCTATTGTGAAGGGCACAGCATGGTACATATGGATGACTATCACCTCATATCCAAGAGGACCCATCTTAAACTTGTTGAGGAGACAACCTATAATTGCAGAGGCTCAAGCAAGCATAAGTGCACAATCAAGCAAGAAACCCATATAATGTAATCAGTCTTCTGCAAGTATTTCATCTTCAGTATGCACTTTGAAGACCACTAAAGAGATATTTAAAAGAACCTAGAGAGTGCTAGCAAATATTTATTAATAAACATATATTACGTGGAATCTAAGCCTTAAATCTAAATATCTTTAAATCTTCCTTTTTAATCCCAACCCACATTGAAACAAAATATTTGCTTTAATCTAATCTCTTCAAAATATCTGGATCTCCATTGCTAAGTTTACAAAGGCCCTAAAACAAATTTTAAAAAAATAAAATAATAGAAATTAAATAAAAAAGCACAGTCTACATTTCCACATCATGTATATGGTAAAAGTTACTCTGACAGTCTTTAAAGAAGGATGAGACAAAAAGGTAAGCTTTTCCAATTTTAAGTGTATGCCACTGTATGTGGTATTTTCTTATAAACTCTCTAAAGGAAACATTTTGAGAACTCAAAATAAATAAATAAAATGACATAGTTAGAAAACACTTGTGAGTTGGTCTAGAAGAGCATATGCTATAAAACAGTGTCAGTGCTGATCAATTACGCTTTTTTTCTATGCCCTGAAAATTAAAAGCAAGCCATAACATATTATGCAAGAGATTATTAAAGAAGAAAATTGAATATTTTGGAGCAAAATGTTGAAATGCAGAAAGAACAAGTCAGACATACGTAAGCAAATCAAAACATAGCTGAAGATGCTAAAAATGTTCCTTGTGTCAGTCTACAGTAACAAGTATGAAACACAAAGCTTTAAATTTTTCTTTAAAACCTTTTCAAATAAACAATGACTAGTATGTAAAACTCCATTAAATTTTCAAATGTTCTTTTACTGCAAATCCCTTTGTTTGACTTGATAAGAAAAGCCCTGCTGGTTCACCCTCAGTATTTACAGGTGCTGCTGGAAACCAAGTACTCAGTGTTCAAGTATCCTTCAAATCTCTATTTTTAGTTCATATTCTCTGACTGATTTTCTTCTACTTAGCAAGCCTCAATGTCTTTCTCTTCCAGCCACTCTAACCATTCCCTTTTAAGCCCTTCTAATCTGTTTGACTGACCACATCCCTTATCCAAAACATATGCTGTTTTTGTTCTTCATTCTCTCTCTCTCTTTTTTTTTCTTTTTTTTTTTTTTCTTTTTTCCAGTTGCCAACATTCACCTGTTCGTAAGCTGTAAGAAGCACACATATCCTCAAGAACTTACTCCTGACTGGTAATGGTCCATCACCAACCTGCAAACCAAAACTGCATTCTCCATGAGAATCACTTCCCTCTGCTCTGAATTTCTTCTGCCATTTTATTGCTGTTAATTGGTCTCACAATGTCCTTTTGTGATTCTTCACAGTCTGATCTTGTTCTCAGAGCCCTGTCATCATCTACCTTTCCTTCCCACAGCTCACCATCTTCTCCAGGTATCTTCAAGGACCATGAAAATTCATTGGGGAACTCCAGCCTCTGCTTACTGCCTTTCAAACAGCTACTTACCATGCAGGGACATTCCCTCTTACCTACATTAGTCTCCTTAAAAACACTAAGTGACAGATTTTGCTGAGAGCCTTTTGAAAATACAAAGATACTTCATCAACTAGATCACCCTTACTCACAAATCGCTAACCCCTTCAAAGAAATCATGAAGGTTTCTAAAACAGTACTAACCTTTACAGAAGCTATGCTGATTCAAAAACAGAACGTTATCTACATAGCCACTTTTTGTTTTGGTAATTTCTATAGTTTCTACTGAATTTCCCATTTTGAGGTTTGCAGATCCTGAGATCATCCCAAGCAAAACATATATTTTGCACCCTCAAATCTCAAAACAAAGGTAACGTGCTCTATCTCTGAATTATTATTTGTCCATTTAAAAATACCTGAGATAGCAAAGGGATCATATGGCTGATGGTCAGTTCAAGTTGGAAGGCAGCTCAGGATGCCCATAATCCAACCTCGTGCCAGACCAGGACAGCTCTGAGGTCAGACCAGGTAGCTCAGGATTTTAACTGCTATGTTCTTGAAAACCTCCAAGGACAGAGACTGCACAGGCTTCCCTAGGTAACCTATTCCAATCCAATGCTTAGGGACAACATTTTACCTTATATCCACTCTGAATCTTTTGTTTTTCAACTTCTGCTCATTGCCTCATCTTCCCACCACACACCACCAGCCTCTGTTTACAGGGCATCATTTAAATCTACTGTATCCACTGTACTGCACCCACGAAGGCAAAAAGTTCCACACCACATAGTGTGTCCAATACTGTTCAGACCGGTATTGTGCATTAGAAAGAGACCTTGAGCAGGTCAGAAACTGCATTTAAGATATAACCATTTACAAATATGAACTTAGAGTTTCTAGTTAAATAGACAAACTGCACAACAGATGTTTATGTTCAAAAATATAAGCAAAAAATAAAGCTTATTTGTTTTGATTAGAATTCTAAAAAGGGATTGCATTTTCATTCCTCAATTTATTGCCTGTCAAACTGTAAAGGTGTTTGTTTAAAAAAATAAATAAGTAAAGGGAGAGAAGGGAGAGAAGGCAAAACTCTAAGCACTACAGAATATATGACTGATAGCAGAGCTGCAAATGTTTTAAATCAGGGGCCTGAAAAACAAAATTTAGTTTACTGAAAATGTCTGTATCTTGGTTAAAGGTGACACTGATATTAAAGATTGTGATTCTGAAACAATAGCAGACACACAACAGCAGAAGCAACACACGTGTTCAGATACAGGCCCTTACAGTCACCTATATCAGGAGCCTACGCAGAACAAAGGACCCCCGTGTGTATTCCCCTTTTACCAGCTGCATCCATAAGCCATAAATCTTATTTGAAAAATAAATTCCTTGGATGAAGCATTCAGTGATAACTTTACACTGCTTATAACACTCTTACAATTAAAAAGGTCTCTATAGTAAAACAGAGAAAAAACATATATGATATATAGTGCTTACAAAAAAGTTTCAATGAAATAAAACTCAGATTTTTGTTTGCCTCATTTCCATATATGCTCTTAACTTTGAGGTGATGCAAGAACATGTGCGAAAAAGTATAAAAACAGCACAAACATGTCACACACAAACTCCATATGGTTGCAATTTTTCTTACCACTGCTGGAAGCCTGCTGTGGCCCTGAACATGCTCTTAGCAGATAAGAGTTAGGAGAGAACTCCTCATCAGGATTGGTGTCCATGATTTGATGGGACGTGTTGCTGTCTAGCAATGGCATCTGGCAGCTAACTGGTGGAGGATTATGAGAACTGGGCAGCTGAGCAGATGGGAGAAGGCTAGACGAGGATGTAGGTGGAATGGGACGACCTGGGAAAGAGGACACAGGGATCAAAGATCAGCAATGAATGTAATGAAAAAAACAAACAAGTAATTTTATTGTAACTGCCCAAATAACACAATGCTGCTCAGAGTCACAAAATCTCTGCACTAGCATGAGCTCGTCCCTTTGCATCATACTGAAAGCACTGTGAGCAGCTGGGCTGTGAGCTCATTCCGGACATCCCTCCTTCCACAGCACCAGGCTGTCCTCAAATTGTTCTCCAACACTGCAACACGTAAGCACATCAGCTATAGGTTTACACCAAATGAATTTCCACAGCAATAGTTCTTCGGCTGAATAAGACCAACGAAAAGGAGGACTGTAACGAGCTGAGCCCTGGAATTACAGCACACATCTAACCACCTCTGAATTTTTCTATTTGTAGACATGGGCTGAGCTGTAATATACATTGGAAACACCAGGATTTCATGTCCTTTCATTCTCATTTCTTTCTACAATGGTGCTGTAGGGAGAGAACCTTAACTATGAAACCCTGTCCTTAATGTGCACCATTCACCTCAGCCCACTGTAACAACACGTACTTGGTTAATTAAACTACTGGTATCAAGTTAGCCAAGAAATAATAAAATTATAATTCTGACTTATTCTTTGCTTTTGTGAACTTTGCTCTCATAACTTTATATCACTCCATTTCATCAAGTGCACACAGATGAAGCCAGCTTTTTTTTTCCTTTTTTTTTTTTTTTTTTTTTTTGGCACTGCCTATTAGAATATGACTAGTTATAGGGATGAGAGGAGTAAGAGTAACAGGCATTCTGACTTCTGCAAGTTTATCTAGTGCATTGGAGAAATTGTTCAAGAATAATTTATACATAGGAAAATATGACCTCTGTAATCCTGCCAAAGTCTGCGAGGCAGAGAGAGATCTGCTGCCTGCTAGCTACAAATGTTAAAACACTGCAAAACTACATAAAATGGTGCATCCTTATTTCCATCACTTCTAAGGAAACAGTAACAGAGCACATGCATGCTGTCTCTTCACCTGATTACATCTCCTTCATTTCTGGAACCCCTACGTTACAGGAATTACGCTAAGGTTTATTGCTTTAAAAAAAAAAAAAAAAAAAAAAGTGAAAAAATTCCCATGACTACATATAAATTATGTTTGGGGAAGAAAAATAAAAGTGCCCTTAGATAGTATTTTTTTTTTTTCACTGCTTGCTACCACCAGATAGCATGAACTGCTTTCAGGAGATTTCAAATAAATAAAATAAAAAATAATACTAAAACGACAACAATAACACCTTGGGATAGGCAAGTGACTGTTACACTTATTTGTTATTATTTTAACTGTGGATAAATTGATGATAACATCAAATGGGCAAGTTATCATGTGGCATAAGGAACATGACATTATCACGTGTTTAAGCAGCTCCACAGCAACCCTCATCCACCCTTTTTTATGCTAGAGAAAATTCAATATGAATTGAGTATTTTCACTGCAGACTTGCATTTACCAGGAATAATTCTAATATTGATGACACGAATAATTACTGTTATTACTCATGATTGTGCTATTCTTACAAAACACCACAGCACATAACCTAAACATTCAAGGGATGTGGTTGAGAAAAAACAAATTATTCCTTTGCAATATATAGGAAACAAGCAGAAGACTGGAGGTTTGACACACCTTTGACAGGAACGTGACACTGTACACACAGTGCATTTAATCCTCACATTCTGGCTCTGCTTCAACATCATGAAATTAAATGAAGAGATTTTACATATTCAAAATCCTCATTTATCATAAAATAAGGAAATACTCTTATAAAAATGTTGTGCATGTGAGGTGATGAGATAAACAAACAAAGACTTTACTTTCTGTGCACATCATATACAATATTTTAAAGAGATTTAATTCCATTTTTTGTGGAATGCATTGAGACAGAGGAAAAAAACACCAACAATTCTTTTGCCAGAAAAGCTAATCACATCGTTACCTTCATGAAATAATACAGCCCAAATCCCTGAAGACAAGGTAACATTTCTAATTACTACGTTTCTGTTTGTAGCCTAGATGAAACAGAAGGTATCAAGTTGTTAAAACATTGCATTATTTTGGTGGGAAGTTGGCTCCTGAGGAAGGTTTGTCCAGAAGTACATGTTAATTGAAAAACATCAATTTCTGTGAGCCATGGAACCTATTGTCAATCTGTCTCGTGGTTAGATTTTCTCATAAGCTGCCAATGTGATTAAAGCTTTTGTTGTAGTTGGGGCATTCAGGATCTTTCTGTCAGGTTGATTTTGGCATCTACTGAACTCCCAGCACTGCCTTTCTCTCTAGTAGCAGGGCTCTAGTAGTGCTGCTTCCCTCTCTGGTTCTTCATCCCCCTACTCCCTGTAACACATAAGAACATCTTAAAACACCCAACCTTTTGTAAAATTTGATAGGAACTGAACTGAAAAATTACTGAAGAGAAAAAAGAAAAACACGTGTTACAGAGAGATACTTATTAAGTTTTGTTTCCTTAGGAAATGAATCTAAAGGGTAACTCTGCAGGACCACAGCTGAGGGATCGGTTGTAAAACTACTGAAAAGACTTGAACATACACAGTTAGGCTATAATAAGCATGACAAAAAGAAAAATAACATATGTTACTATACGTTCTTAAGATAAAAATAGTAAGTTCAATTCCATACTGTTGAATACTATTATCTTGGTCAAATAAGTCCAATGTGTTATGGAACAGATTGAATTTTGTAAACCTGAAGCTCCCTGACATACTTGTGTTTCTGCACATACCTTAACATATTTTGAAACCTCCCATCTCTCAAAATGATTCTACCTTCTCATCATTTCACTATGGGACACACATTATGCTACAGTATTATGAAACATACTGACACATGGGAACATCAGTCTCTTGTTACGCAGCTGCTTTCAGAAATCAAATCCGTAACTTAAAATAGGAGTTGGTAAAAATTATATCTACTCTTAATGTGCTAATATGATAAAGCTTCTATAAATAAGATTTTTATCTCATTGTGCATTGACAGAAATCCTATGTAAGGATACTTACTTCTATTGACAGCAGTAATGCAATTATGTAATATAACCAAAGAAAAACACACACAAATGCTACAAAAGGGAAGCCAAAGTCTAAAGGCTAATGTATTACAAATTCAATAGGAAAAAAATAGTTGTCCAAATATCTGTTCATGTATATGTTTTTCATGTGTGGCACAAAAATAGTGAATACAGCATGCCTGAGGCCCTTTTCAAAAGAAGCAAGCAAACAACAACAATCCTTTTTCCTTTTTTTTTTTTTTTTCTTTGCCTCGTTACTTCCTCCTGTCATTTATCTTATTTTTTAAAGTGAAGGACAAATGTGGTAAGTCATCTGGAGGATGTTCTGATTTGGGATGGCTTTGGGCTTCCGTGCTTCATGGCACCTCATTCTGCAAGGGCCTTCTTGTTTAATTTTTAGTCTATCACTTCTCTCCCACCCTTGGTAAGATCATACAGCAGACAAACATTGACATTATTTCTGCTTTTTTCTTTTTAACACTCACACCTCTCTTCATCAATCCAGGAAACGACACCTCAATTACTGCTACACTTTAAGTCCCTGAGGCTTAAAATCTGCCTTCGAGTCAACGTTCAAAAATCAGGCCATGGCTGTAGCTGGCAGTGATGCCACAGGTCTGCAACCATCCCCTGCAATGCACCCACAAAAGCTGAGTATGCAGATCAGATACTGATGTGAAGATTTCTTTTTCAGAAAGATTTCTCATTAAGGACAGCTTCACAGACAGACAGTGGTTGAATAAGGTGCAAATGAAACAGTGCTATGAACTCCAAATTTCAAATTCATACAAGAATGAGGATAAGGCATTGCTAATGTCTTGAAAAGTTCCAGGGGTGTGAAAATTAGAAAATTCTTTGGAGCAACATGCCAGAGTGATAAGGAGTGATTGGAGCAAGGTCAATGTCTTTTTGTTTGAAGATGAGCTTCAGGAGGGAGAGGACTGCATACAAGAGATCTTATTAGAAGAATAAGGCCAAGAGTTGTATCACACTGGGAGCGGAAATTCATGTAATGGACATCAGCATTCAGACTGCATTGGTGAAGTCCAGAGGCAAAAATAATGATGTAAGCTCCGCGGATGTCTGAAGTCCTACAATGTAGCATTTAGTTCAACGCTATCACAGTCATTCTGGCTGCATCCCGCCTAACCTTTCAAGAATCTGCAGGGAAGAATGCCGCATGTAACCAGAACTTCGATGGGATTATCTGTCTGTCCCCGAAAATCACTCCTGTTGACAACAGTACATGCAAGCAAGTCAAGCTTTCCATTTAGTCCAAGCCGATGAAGCAACTGAAACATTCATAAGAGTATGCAAAGAACTGAACAAAAATACAGAGGGCCTATATCTAAAGAAACTAGTTTTACAGATGAAGAGTTGTAGAAAAAGGAAGAATTTGAGGTCCTTTACACCAATACAGAAATGTGGCTCTTTAGGGTATGTGACAAGCTTTGCTAGAAATCATCTAATCGTACTTTAGTAGATGTTGGGCATATCTGGAGGTCAGTAAGCGATACGTGGCATCAGTGAATGCTTTGAGTTGCAAACAAAATCTTTGCAATTCCCAGATCTACCAGAGCCAGGTGCTGGGGCACGGGCAGCAGCCTCAGCTGCCTTCTGATCAGCCACCTGTGCACGGCGCGGGGGCAGCGGCTGACCACCGCTGGCAGAAAGCACCAGAAGAATTTGTTTCAACTCTGAACTCTAGGACAGCAGTTTACATAACGGTAATTACAAGTGGTAGTCTACCAGTTGCTGCTGTAACCGTCTGTACAACAGGAACAGAAGTGAAATTGGGAACACTGAGGGGCTTTGTCCTCTGACTTGTTCGATGTCTCAAAATTCAGACAATCCTCGCTGACACCTTCAAGTACTCCTGAAAAAGGAAAAATGAGGCTGTGGTTTTGGAGCTTTTCCGTTGTGACTCGTCTGGAGCAGTGAAGCAGAGGAAATTGCCTAGGAGGTCTATCACTGGCTGCCAAGTCCTGCTCACGTCCTTCCTAAACGACAAGCTTCTGGACTCGAGTAATCACTTCATGTTTTAGAGGGAACAACATTTCCTTTTGCTTACATCTAAAGAGGCTGTTTAAGTGATGTCTCTGACAGCATCATTAGCTATGAGACCCAAAAGCACGGCAATCTCCATCCAGGGAGTCTGTAGCTGGGTAAGTGACAGGGTCAGAACGGGTTACAGGCTTACTAGTGGGAACCCCCCATGCGTGGCCGTGGTGTAACACAGCAACAGGGCTACGGAGAAGACTGTCTCAAGTCCAGACACTTGTGAGACAGTTAAGAAGAATTCTGTTCATCTTAATCACAACGATACCTTTGGGAAGGAGATATTGCCACTGCTGTTAGCCTAAGAGGCCACAACTCATCACCAGGAAGGAAAAAGGACTGGCTGCAATCACTCCCAGCATTATTATACATACATATGAGACAATCAAAGATGAGAACCAGACTGCTTATCAGTTTCTGAAGGATTTTTGAGATGTGCTTTCCATACTCCTTTCTCCTCCCTCAAAAGACCCATGGAGTTTTGCAGGTGAATAAAACCCCTGTGTGTGTGAAACTCTGGCCTCCATATTCCACTACGGTGCATGACAGGAAGCAGGGAACATGTCAAAAATGACTGAAATTTAAGAATTTTGACATGAGTGGGCATGGCGCAACACCCATTACAAAAACACATCTTGAAAAGCTTTAAGCAACCCCTTCAGTTAATTGTAATATTATTACCTAAAAACAACATAACAGGAACAATAATCATATACATATACATATTTCACACATACTTTTACCCACACACACTTAAGCAGGTATGCATAATTTCCAAAAAAGAGCATTATTCTAAGAGGTCTAAAGAACCAGTTCAGACTCGTTTAATAGACATTTTGCCTCTGACTTTCTCAGGGTAAAGATCACTATCTGTATATTGTCACTCCACACTCCTAATTGGAATGGCATTTCAATACAAAAGTTTGTCATCAGAAAAAAGCCAAGTCCCACATACAGATCTCAAAGCTTACTACATCTGCAGTGAAATTCTCCAGCTTTTCCCATCAGATGAATCTCACTTCTAGGCTTAGGACATCCACAACAAAAACCCTCCTCCTTCTGAGGAAGCCCCCTTCGTACAGGACACCTGGGACACGGAGTGGAAGCACCACGAGAAGCACTCGGCAGGACGCTGTTTTCAGGACTCAAACACCCCCCTCTCACCTACAGAGCGCACCACATTTCTGACTACACTTCCAGCTCAGCCTAATTGAAGCCCCTACATTGTCAGCAATGTTTAGTTCACTTTAAAGAGTGAGAAACATTGCTAAATGTGTCAGGAAACAGCTAGATGCCATAAGAAGCATGTTTTTGCAGTGCAAAGCACTATAAATTAGGCAGGTAGCTGATGAGGTGAAACGCTCCTGAGATCCAGCGCATTCAGCACCCTCCTGTTCCCGCACAGGATAATTGCTTTCTTGCATGAAAAAAACGTCCTTCAACCATTTGTGCCAAGCATGTCTTCCCAATGGGCTGGGCGCTCTCAAGCAGAGTCACATTTAATAAATCAAATATATATCATCATAACTGGCATAAGGAATACAAATATTTTGTACTTGATGAATTGACTACAGTTAACTGGAAATGGGAAAAAACTGCCCATTTTCTGTATAGTAACAGCATTTATTTTTGTAGCTAAAAAGGAATTTGTACTTCAGTGCTCTGCAGGCCAGCATGGAGACCCAGCAGGCAAAGCAGGGGAGAAAGTCCTCTGCTCTCAGGGCTCGGCAGGCTCGGGGAGAAGGCAGGCACTGTCCAACAGCTCACCCACCCTGCAAGCAGCAGTGCTGATTTATCCGTGAAGCTACCTCAGTTAACCCTCATTTTATCAGGCTTCAACTTGATAAGACAAAAAAATCGTGGTCCAAAATATATGTATACAAATATACATGAAAAACAGCAAAAGAAATCGGATAATTTTTTGAGCGTTTTCTTCAGCATTAAGTTGCTTCCTTTTGCCTAAACTCCTGTTGTATTTTTACTCTAAGGCAAACAAGCTTCAAAAACTGCAGAAAAAGATAGGCATAAATCAAAATTTTGTATGACAGAGTTATCACTGAAGAAAAGTACTGAAGCTCCTATCTCTCTGAAAGCAACAAACAAACCCAGTCAAGGTAAGAAAAGTGTCTTTGCAGAGACTGTTTTGCAAGAGTCAACGAGGAAAAAAAAAAAAAGGTCTTCCTAAAGCTGATATCCTTGCACAGACCTGCTTATTGATGCTTACAGACATTTCTTGGCATCAAAAAGGATAGTTGGGGCAGCTAAGGATGAAATAGATACCATCACATCATCATTTATCTAACAGTGAACCTGCAAAGGCAAACCAGCTCTATGGCTTAGCACCCCTCCCATTTCCCACTGAACAGTGCCCTAGATGCCTTTTTCAAAGCTTTTGTTATGCAGAAAAAAAAAAAAAAAAAAAAAGTATCAAGTCAGAGCAATAGTGTGACAGAGGGAAAACAGGAAAAATATCTCTGTCTGCAGCTACGGCCTTATGGCTGCACATGTTGGGGGCCAGATACCACCCACTCCCCTCCTCAGGGCTACCTGGAGCCACATTTCTTCTGTTGCTTTGACCCCTGAAGCCTTGAGACCTTTCTTCTTCTCCTTCTCTCTTTTAATTAAATTTGGTGGGGTTTCGATTTCAAGGAGCACTGAAGCTGAAGCTCACGCGGCAGCTCCCCGGAGCAGCAGGAGCCAAGCACCAGCGTTCCTGAGGCCCAGCTCCATCACACCCCAACACGTGCCCTGCTGCGGTCAGGGCGAGGGGGAGCATTTCCCTTCGCAGCATCTCCAGAGGTGATACTGAGGCCGAGCTCAGCGCAGGCAACACGCACACCCTCCGAGGCAGGCAATGCAACTAACTCTGCTCTCAGCCCCACACGGGTTTCCTACAGCCCTTGAGAGACAATGAAAAGCAAAATCGCCTCCATGCGAGCCAAAGCCCTATAGAAAAAGGCGCTGCACACAATTAACACGTTCTCTGCCAAAATTTCTACCCCCTTTTAAAACATGAAGCACAGTGACATAGGAGGACCTGATACAGCATAAAACACTATTTTAAAAGACACTTAAATACACATTCAATAGGCAAAATAACACATTTATTTGGAAAGCATGACTCTAGAAATCTTTATTTTATCCATGTACTTAGAGCATTTTAATAATCTAGAAGGTAGAATGTTGCTTTGGATTTTTCTAGACGTTAAAAAAAGGAAAAAAGAATAGTTTCATCCTAAAACTCAAGGCTAATTGTTCTTAGGTACACATTATATTTTATGTTTTTACATTTCCAAGCTATCCTACCATAAAGGGGGAATAGTCAGAAAAGCCCTGAAACAAAACAAAATAAACCTAGTTTTTTTATGGAAGAAATGTATAAAATCTCTCTGGCTTAGAGTTGTAGTTCTAGTTAGATTTTGCCACAAGACAAGGAATTGTTTATGAGAAAAATTGTCTGTGGTAGAAAAATAAAAATAAATGGCAAACAATTTAATGCTACAAAAAGAAAAAAAAAAGGAAGTAAGTGCAACGTTGAGCATATTCAATGGGAACATTTTCTTTTCCTTGTCCTCTGAAGTAGAACCATTTACTGCACACACACAGGAATATATTTTAAGAACTGTAAATGCTGGAAAAGAAACAAAGAAGATTCAGCAAGTGCTGTTCTCTTTCTCTCTCCCTTTTAGTATGGATGCATTCTACAAGCTCACGCAGGTTTTATCTTCCTTAAACCATCTCACCTCCATGTGGTTACTATTTCCTAAGGCTCTGTGTATTTGTAGTGCTTGAATATGAAAGTCATTGTATAGATGTGAGATTACTTTTAGTAATGATTTATTATCATTACTAAAATCTATGCAGAAGTGTAAGACTAACTTGGAAATCAATCATTTCTCATGTGGCTTTTAACATAAAGTCAAAGCTAAATTAATTTTCCCAAGCAATCCATCTAAAAAAATATATCAGTTTTATGGAATTTGGATATTAAAAATAAGTAGACAGTCATGACTTAAAAACGATCTAAACCAATTCAGTATGTAAAGGCATAATTTGCTGCTGTCAAAAGCTAATGTCACTTAATTCTTGTCTTGTTAAATCATCTGATACCTCTTTCCTTTTTAGTTAAACAAAGATAAATAATAAAAACAATTTACAACTAGAAGATGTCAGGGTTTTGCAGCTGTTTAATGTCTTTTGGGTAGATTAGATTCCGTAATGAGAAGATATAATCCTCATTTTATAAAAGCTGTTGCTGTCTTGGGAAAAACATCAGTGAATAAGATTAGAAAACTCTTTTCCATCTTGAACATATTACACTAGCAAGCTGATCACTCGGCATATGTTTAATGATACTTTCATAGCTGAAAAACAGTAATTTGTTTCAGTGATTATTTCCCATCACTCATAAAGTCAAAACGTATTCTCTAATCTCACTGTACCTCTGATTTAGCCAGGAAAATCAGAGCAAGAAGGAACAGGCAAATCCACCTGAATGAAAATCACATGATCTTGCATAAACTGTACTTCCCTAACAAAGGTTCTACTGAACTAACCATATGAACTATAACTGACAGTGAATTACAACAACTCATCAACTCCCTGGTCTCCGTGGGACAAAAAGGACGCTAAAATTAGGTATGCTTTGGGAAGAAACGGACCTGAGGATCACCATCACATGAGACTGATTTTCCAACTTTAGTCACTTAATAGTATTTGCAGCTTTTAAAAAACGGGAAGAAATACATTTTCCTATTATCCATCTTAACTCATACTGAGCAAAGCATTCATGACAGGGAATTCCACTAACGAAAGGACTGTAATTATGCCCAAGGTAGGTAATTACGAGGCACCATGACATCTACCTCCTCACATGAATGTACAAATAGTTTATTCAATCTTTATTCTAGTGACAGAGATTTTAAACTATGATGCGATAAAAACTTGTTTCAACTATCAAAACAACTCCTGCTTACCTTTACCTTTTTTATTCAAATTCTAAACAGTGTTGAACAGCCACTCATGCCGTCTCTGCACACAATGATATAATGAATGATGTTGGCTTTATTTCTACTAGAGAAATTAATTTCCAGGAAGCTTTCAACAATTAGTGATTCAGGTGCCTGAAGTCACTACTAGATGGGAAAATAACATGATCTTGAACAAACATGAGAAAACTCAGACCTGTGATTATTCAAAGTCTGTGAAAGTCATATACACGTACTACTAACACATGGGTTTGTGATAGTAATCAGATGAGTCGTGTTAACTCTTCGCAACCTGCTGAGAAAGCAGCTCTAATTTCTGATGAACAAATGTAAAATGAACACAAGGCTTCACAGGATCAGTAGTATGGAAAAGGCTAAGGAAGACAAACAATATGCTCTAAATCTGCTGCATCATCTAGTGCAGTGCCAGTGCTATATTCTGGCTAATTCAGCTTTTGGTTTTTCAAGTCTGCTTTTCTTAGTTACACCTACAGATTGCATCTGGCATTCCTCTTCAGTTCCTAAACTCGTATGGAAAGCACTCCTGAAGCAGTGCTAAACATCTGCTGCGATACACTCTGGAGACGTTTGTATTTTAGTGCTGGGAGACACTACGGTGCACTAAGAGAAACACCACTATGACGGGAATTATTCTTCCATTACTCTTGATGCTGATACTTACATTTACATGGTATTACCTTGGTGCTTACTGTTTCCTTGCTTTGTCTGGCTTCTCTCTTAAGATCCTACCCTGCCTTTCTTACACAGCCCATATTGACACTAGGGGAAGTTTTGGGTGTACAAGGAAACTAAAGGCTTGACTGTCAGCTACCTGAGCCACAGGTGGAATTTTCCAGAACACAAAAGTGCTTAAGCCTTTACCTTCCTCGCGTCTTACCATATCATCGGGCAGATTAACATCTTTTTTTCTTAAACATTTACTGGATGCTACAAATGTTACGATATTTTACACTGAACAATGCGTGCCTTCAGAGGAAGCTATCAGCCTCTGAGAGCTCCTGCTTCAAGAGCGAACATTCCACAACTTAATAGCAAGCCTCAGTGAAATCTCAGCTCCATTTAAGTCAATATAAATTGTATTTTTGCCTTCAGCACAGCCAGGATTTCACCCAAGAGCCCTAGAAAGCTTTTGCATGGAGAGAAGCTCCCCTAGCAGAAGTCTTTTACTGACTTGAATACCGGTCTGCTGCTGTTCAGTCAATTCCGAACGGTCCATTGCGCTCAGATCTGGAAATTCAGCTTGGAGCTAAACTGCAGCTAAAAATCAAAGGGGGAAATGAAATACTGTCACTAATATGGAGCAAGGCCTATTTAGCCCCTTTCAAAACCTCTCTGCTGTGTTCCAGTAAAGCTGACTACTCCCCGAAGAAGACAGCAAAACACAAAAAGTGTCCAAATATAGGATTATGGAAGAAACTACCAAGCCACTTGCAAATGAGCAACTTAAGTGCAGATAAAAATTTGTTCTCCTCCCAATCCCCCAATTTTGCATAAGGTTTCAAATGTTTCCCTTTTTGAAAAGTTAATTTCTAGTTTAGAGTCTGAGAAGTAGGTACAAATAAAGAAAAGGAATATAAATTATGAAGGAAAGGAAAAAAAAATTCCTGTTTGTGGGCCACACCTTAAATAAGCACTGGAATCTGCACGTTTCTCACAGAAAACCTGAAAAATGTTGATTACACACATGAGAAGGTTAATTTCAAATTTCACTTCACGTGGAAAGATTTCAGCCAAAATAAAATCTTTCAGAGTGGCAGATGCCAACACAACAGCTATCAGACCATTGACTGCTTTAGCACTGGTGTGTACCGCCACAATTACTGGCACACTGGGAGAGCAGTACAGGAAATTAAAAAGATAAAATTTCCTTTTAATGAAAGGAAATCGCAGAGATGAAAGACTACTCCATGGGAAAGGGAGCTTTACTCTGCAGTACTAAGAAAACCTATAACCTTATTAAAAGGCATTTGCAAGCACAAAATTAGATACATTAAAAAGGTAGGAAATATTTTAATTATAGTTACAATTAAATTTGCCAAAAAGAATGAATAAAAATTGGGATACATGTTCTTCCCTTCAAAACAAATGCGGGGCTCTGTTCCGTACGTATCAGTAAAGAAAAGTCCTACTAAAATCAACCAGACTACAGAATAGCCTGGATGTGCTATTCTGTATTTCAGCGTGAACTGTATCTTTAAAATAATGACAGTTTCTCTCATCTTTTCGATCTTAAAGCACTTTATAACTACAGCTCAGAAATACATGGACAGAGAGGAATTAAAGCAACTGAAGCTGAAATATGCTACTTCAGAATCCAAAGTTTGTTTACACCATTAGAAGACACTCAAATATATATCCCCATAAATGACAAGGTCCCAGCAGCAAATTAACAGGAACAATTTTCCCATCTCAGGAGCTGTCAAGATGGGCTCTGTTAGCCAATTTATCTTACTCCAGCACATCTCTGGTGCTTGTCAATCAATATGTGAAACATTTGGTGCTGATTGCCATTTTTCTATCCACTTCCTTTTGCCTCTCGTACCAGGCAATTTACTGCAAGTCAATCAAGGTTGAAGCAGACCTTGTTTAAATAAAACACTGTTGAGATCTTTTCACACCAACAATTTCAAAAACAGAATGAGCTGTAGCTTTTCACATTTACATTTATACTACTTTTTCTGTTTTTCCCAAATGCCATGCTGAAGTTATAAGTCATAACTAAACCCAGCTGAAGGCTTAGGGAGAAAGCAGTCAGGGAAGATGATGTGAATATAACCATATGCACTTTCACTGTCAAAAATTCAGTCTATCAAAGGAGACAGAGAACGTTCAAAGGTACTTGAGTAGTTTGGGATTATTTATTTTGTACCCTGGCTTCAAGTCAGGCCTTAAATCCCCCCTCCCCCCAATTAAAGAAATAAAAAAATGTCAAAATGTATGAAAGAGATCAATTCTCCCAACTACCAACTGGTTTTGCAAACAATACCTGTGTAACTTTTCTGCTGTGCATAATCCTAGTCCAGTTTTTAGGTTCACTATGGATTGCATAATTCACCCTGAGACCATTAACGACAACGGAGCATAACACCACAGTCTTCTTACATAGAGCAGTAACTGGATGGATACTTGATGCAAGCATTTATGTGCTAAAACTATATAGAGTGACAGCCTCAATTTTTTCAGTTTAATCTTGTTATTTATTTCTTCCAAATACACTGAATCTAATGACGTACAACCGCAATGCAAGAAAATGCAAGTCAGGTCAATCCCTGAGATCCCATTAGTAAAAAACTAATAGGGAAAACAGAAGACATTCCTTTAATAACAAGGAGATTAGGAGAGCTTATCATCTGATGTTAATGTTCTTATGATTAAAGGATTATCCATTCCTCCCTCCTCTTCAACTTTAAATGATTTAAGGGTGTCAGGCACCCCTCTCCCATTATTCCTCTCCTCCCAGACTCAATAGCATATGCTAATATGTTAGAAAACAAATGACTTCTAAATGAGATAACAAACAAACAAACCACAGAACCAGAAAACAAACAAACAACAGTATCTTCTCTGGTCAACGATTTACAGATATCATGAAGTGTAAAAAGAGCTTAGAATATTAAAAAAGATAACTGACTTAAAAATCTGAAACTTGCCTGTAGTTAACACCTTGTAAAATTTCATGATTCGCTAGCACTTTAGTATGAGACTTAGTACCTTCCTAATCCATAACACATATGATAAAACCTGTAACACATCTACAACAGAGTCAAGGACTGACCAAAAAATGCAAAAAACATATTATAAGGTGTATTCAATCACTGGTCCTACCCTGTGGGGTGCTTAAAAATAAAAATTAAAAAATCCTCTCAGCAATATTTTTGGTCAGCACAATGCGCAATAAAATTCCAGCAGGTTGTATTTCACTACCTTGTCAACAAAATATGTACTAGTTTAATTCTAAGAGAAGGAATGTTAAATGTTTGGGAGAGAAATCAAGCTGACAAGCAGAAGATAAGTCTCAAGAAGCAAAAGAAGCCTTGCTGCATACCATCCCCTGGGGATTACTGCTAGGACAGGACCCACCTTAAGGATCTTCCCTTATGCTGCTGCAAGGGATAGAAAAAAAAATCCATATAGTGTATGAAAGAGAAATGTATACCATAGATGTTGACATTATATAAACACACATGGACAGAGGTGCACACATACACACATTAGGACAGGTGATGTATTAACCCTAAGAATTGTCCTTTGACATATTTTCTCAATAAACTTCTAATTACTCACAAGGAGTTAGACATATGTTTTACTTTATACTGATTTATCTAAGGGGAAAAAAAAAAAAAAGGCAAGATACAGGTAGCAAGAAGTATTGCCTACAAGGCAAAAACAGCCTGAATCATGTGAGTGGGATGTATGTGTTTCGCTGACAATAGCTGGCAGCCCACAACAAAAATTATTGTACAGACAGTATAAGAACTCCACGCTCCCAGTTCAGGCTTAACTAATGACAAGTCTTGCCTAGCCGTAAAACAACAACAAACACACTAACCAAACTAAAGCATGAAGAATCACACATATAATATTTATTTCAGTGATAGCAGAACATTTACCTATTAAGAAGTTCTCCATCTCCACCTCGCATGACTAAAACATCCCTGAAGCAAACAAATGTCATTTTAATCCTCAGAGAGCTCTGGGCCTACTGGAAGGCGGATGCAGGCCGAGGCCTGCGCAGCACGCCAAGCTTGCACCTCCACAGGCCGGCAGCGCGCCCTGCCTGGAAGGCAGGCTTACGGCTGGCTCTGCCCATTCACTGGGAAGGTGTTTCCTACAAAGTTAAAACAATCACGACAAATAAACTATGCCTGCTTATGAATCGTTTCCCTTTGCTCATCGCAGAGCTTGTCTTTTCAATGTAAAATGTTCCTGCCACAGAAAGAAGCAAGAGATGACGGGTGAAAATATTTGATAGCTAAATGCATTAAATAAGCAAATGTCCTAAGGCCAACACTTACAGGACTGCTCCTTTTCTGCCCATCTCCAGCCCCTGGTCCTCTCTCCCCCCAATCTCCTCAGACTTCCCCTTTGTGCCCTACAAAGTCCAACCGCAGTAACGGGAGGAATCCTGGCGAGTGCCAAGGAAGTCAGACAGAGGGGACAGACACAGAAGAAGTGCACAGAGCATGAGCCATCACCTGCCAGAGTGTTACAAAGGAAGAGTTACTTATAATTGTCCTTGAAAAGTCGATCACAGATTTCACTCTCCTTACTTTAAGCCAGATGTCCAGGATTTCTATCTCTTCCTATCCTCTTTCTTTTTCTTTTATCCTCTTTCTTTTTCCCCCCTAATACCAGATTGTTTAAAGCCTATACCTTAATTTTAACCTGAACCTGTAATTTTAGCTGCTGTTAAGGGAATTGCACTTTCCTGTCTCTCTACAGCCCCAGGGACTAATTGAGAAGATTACCTGAAGGCTCAAGGTCTAAACGCTCGAGGAAGAAAAACCTGTTTAAAACAATTTCTACAAAGAAGAATGACAGAAATAAGAACAACTAGGAGATTTTTCTGTCACTGGAGGTTTTCCTATTACAAATGACAGTATGCTGTATGTGATCATGTGCTGGGAAAAAATAATAGTAATAAGACAATGAATTTCAGTTTGAAAGGATAAAACGTGTGTCAGAAAAGACAGCTAACTGCTGCTGTTTGCATTATATATACATCTTCCTCACAGGCACAAAAGCACATTAATTCGTAAAGTGCAGCAGCTGCTGCTTAGTTTAGAGCAGCAGTGCCACCTCTTCCCAGGCTTCTCCAAAGTTATGAAGAATCACAACCCAGCATAAAGCATTACATAAACTGCAGGTGTGTTTACGAGGCAGGAAAATGCTCCCTCACCACTAACATAATCTTTCCTATAGTTAATATTGACAAATCAATGTCACTATTTTCCTGAAGATACTCATATAATCTTTGTGGGGCTGTTTGTATTTACTTAGAAGATCAAGGACCAGTCACCAGTCTGCCGAGCAGACACCAGAGGGAACCTTCCCAGCAAGTCCAGCCAAGTGCCGCATACCAGCCCGCAGCCACATCCTCAGCCTGCTGAGCTGCCTTCATCTTCATGCCTTGATCTGCCATCATTACCAAGAAGAATGGCAACGCACACCCGACGTGTTTATCTTAGTCGCTCCATTTTACAATGAACAACATACAGAACAAGTAACACAAGATGTGTTAGAGGAAAGCAAGGAGCATTCTGCAGTAACATCAAAGGAAAGGTGTTGTCAGCAGAGACAGTATGAAACAAAAGCCATAATGCAACATGTGCCATTTAAAAACAATTCTTTGGGAAATGTCAACCTAGGCAGTAAGAAATCAATATTAGAATATGTGATTTTAGTAAATGCATGAGCTGATATTTACATGTAAAATGTATACGTTTATATAGGTCATGCAGAACACATGAGGGACCATTAATATTTATCGCAGTACATGAAAAATGACAGACAGGGAGCCTGTTTTCTCTACAAATCAGAACTGAAAAGAAGTCGATTTGAAAACCTTAAAATCTAAGCAGAAGTCCAGTTCCTTGTCTTTGCTAACTTGTGTAGTGAACAGATGAAATGTGTTAAATACCTAAGGCAGAAATAGTGCTTCTCTCCAGCTATCACGGGGATCATGTTTAAATGCTACCGTGCTCTAAATGGAGCAGATATGCAAGAATGAGTGAAAGACAATTTTACAAGATCCAGTTTTACCTACACTTACTGAAATGAAAACGAGAAATCCACACTCCTCTTCCATCAGCGGAAGTCATGACCCCATCAGAAACTGATGTACAAATCTGTTCCAGCAAGGTCAGTTAATAGTAATAATATATCATGATGCAGTCCATTTGGGGTTTTGTTCTTAAACACTTCAGCAAATGGGCCTGTTTGTTAACTCCAACAGATAATTATGAAGTGCAATAAAAAATTCAAATTATGTTAATAGGCCAGAGAACAACGGCTGTTTGCAGAAATCTCTGGCAATTACCAGGCATAATGGTTCTCAATTAAGCTGGAGGGTATTTTCAATCATTCATAATCCACTATTTTAAAAGTATCATAAAAATATGAGCTGTTAATAAAACTTTTAGACCAACAATGTAGTTCTTTGTCACAGAAAGTAATACCCATTTTATTTTTATAGTGGTTTTTTTTTTTTTTCCTTGGGAGCAGTATGTGAGGATATTGTCAGTGAAAAGAAGACAAGTGCTCGGGAGCTCCATCTCGCAGCACTCCCGAGTGCGAGGGGACCTACACGGCTTCCTTAGGCAGATTCAGTTTCCCATAGGAAAATGGTCAGTGACCATGCATAACTTGACCAATTCTATTTTTAGATACTGCACCTTGCTAAATAAACTACAATGCGTATCTGGATGTGAAGCAAGGGTTTCACTGCTTGTCCACTTCCAAACTTAGACTTCAGGTATTTTTCATGGGAATAAAATGAACAAGAAGAATACATGGAAAAAGTAAGGCCCAAAATAAGCTTGATGCAATGCATATTTCAATCAAATCAAATAATCTTTAATCAATAAAGCCACTAATGGAAGATCAATGGGCAATAATTGCTACCTACTCTTCCAGTAAAAATTCCACTTTCTTATCCATCACATGTACAACCTTGCATTAGGAAAACTGCACATTAATTACTAAATTCTCATCATAAACTTTACTACTTATAACTGTTCAATTTGCTGAGCACACTGCTGTTACCCCACACATATCTACACACTTGTGCCTGTGTTATTTTTTTGTATGTTAAACACACCTTAAAAACTTTTTCTCTAATCCAACAACTTCAATCTTTCCCCTACCAGGAAGCAAAAGTTATTTCACTTTTATTCAAATACATTTGCATATATATTCCTGAGAAAAAATCATTTAAGACTACTTCCCAGCTCTAGAAATTTGTATTTCATATTCCAACAGCACCTCAAACTTGAGCACAACACTACGTATCAGCAGAGGAAGACAGTCATTCATCATCCAGACCTCAGGATCTGCTGAGATTCTTTATTGCTTTGACCTCATTAAAATGGTGCAAACCAAGAGCTAATATAAATCTGTCTCACTAAATACTTTCCTCTTTAATTTTTTAATAGTTTGCACATGATGGGAAAGGTTAAAGCCGATTAAAACAGATACAAATACCATTATTATTGCCCTGACAAAATGTTAGTTACTGGATTTGGTCATTTCACTTTATAAAACCATTACTCCCATTTCTGAGAGAATTAAGAATTACGCTGTTTATTGACTTCCATTTCTGTGCAATGCTTGTTTCTTTTGTATGTGTGTGTTTTATTTCTTCTCTCTCTCTTCTTTTTTTAACCCCACCTTCTCTCTCAATAATTACCTTTAGTCTTCATGTTCAAGCTAAAGTAAATCTCAAGTGTTGCAGGCAAACAGGGACATCTACATAGAGGTGAAATTGTCATTTTAACTTCACTCCAAATGGAGGGAAAAAGATTTTGAATTCATTCCTATGCAGTGAAGCCTAGTTCTGTCTCATTAAGATCAACATATGATACAGGCAGACACTTAAAAGCCTCTAGTGATGATGGAACTGTTGTGAAAATTGAAACAAAAGCACTGATAAATGAAAATCTTTTCATCTGCAGGTTTCTTCTTTCCTGTACCTCGTCTAAGAGGGAAAAAAAACAACAACAACAAAAAAAACCCACAAACTTGAAATAGCTACCATTTTTATGTCCCTTCATATTGTTCAGCACTGTGAGCAGTACCCATCATTTTCCTTAAAAATTAAAAAAAAGGGGGGGGGGGGGGGGGGGCGGGGGGGGATGCAGTCTCCCAGAGTTCCCAGTGACCTCAGTAGCTATGCATGCAGAACTGTGAACAGAATACTATCATTAACGTTATAATCCTAGTAAACAAGCATCTGGCTGTCATTTAAAATACAGCTTTTCTGTACTGATAATAAGAAGCATTTTCTGCTAATTTCTGTTATCTGTAAATCTTTCCTGGCATTCCAACTCCACACTTAGTGTGCTGTACACGCTTCACTTTCTGCACAACGAACACTCACATCAAATGTCAGCATGTCTTCTTGTTATTGTAAAGAGAGGCAGGGATTCATTCACTAAAAAGTCTCAATAAAAATGAAATTTCTATTTATAATGCCGAAGATACCATTTTTTTTTTCCACTTGCGATATAGTCTTAACATTTCATAAAATAGCACTTTTATTTCTTGGCTAGCTCCATTAATTTGCTTGAAGAATGGAAGCTGAAGTCAAGTTTAGGTCAATTACTTGTTTATCCATGCATCTCATCTCTAAATCAGCAAAGTACTGCAGAATGTCACCCACAAGTTAATTTTACCTGCTTACCAGATGATCTTCAAAGGTCTCTTCCAAGCCACCCCAATTCTGACTTGCAGGTACAGCTACTTTCCTCTCTATTTCTGCAGGACATTTGCACATGTATAAACCCAAAATTGCACAGGTCTAACCCCACTCACATAGGTATAAACCCAAAAATGGCCACAAGAAATTCACCTTCAAGTTTGCACTTTGTTTCTCATATGCTGTTCTAAAGAAGAGCTTAAGTCCATGCACAATTTAGTATTAATGACTGTTGTGTGTCACGTGAATATCTCCTATTCAAAAGACCAGCATTTACCTTTCCCACCTAGTTCCAAACACTGCAATAATCCTCTGGATTGGGGACTATAGAAATACCCCTGGCTCCTCCGTCTTTCACCTCTTGCATTAGGACCTCTCCAACACCCCTCTCCTTACGTTCTCTGTGGTCACTACCACGCACTGCCACTGAGCTGAGAACAGCTGCCAGTTTATTTTTCACACTCACTGTTCTGTTAGACTACTAGAGGATTAATCTCTGACTGACCCTTAAAAAAGACACAAGCACAGCAAACGGGTAAGAAGCAGCCTTGCAAAATTCAGCTTGTGCAGCAAACTTCTCTCCCAACTCACTGGTGTAAATCGAGGAACCCAGACATCTGCATTCCCTCCTGTGAAGTGGGTGCAGGGAGGGTCGTCTTTCTGCCACCCTTTTAGAACTGCAAAATGGACTTTACAAAGTGTTTCACATGCATCAGAAATGGCAATATACTTATTTAATAAAAAAAAATTGAGTGCCTTTTTCATTTTTATTAAACTTTGTTTCTCATTTTCCTCCTCACTTAGATGCTTGCAAAATAAATATAATTATATCCAACTTTAATAACTTTGGTACCTTGAGCTGCAGGTGCTAGTATGCTGTATCTATTACCATATTTTAAGCCCTTTAAGAAGATTGCATTAATTTCTATGATAATTTAGAGCCCATAATGCATTCCAAGATGTGAATAGATGTTAATCACCACAGAATGAGTGATTTTCCTGTATACTAACGAAGCCACGCTGTAACCAGTAACTTACTTTCTAAATTCAATATTGCCACTGAAAGACCTGATTACAATTTTCTTGAGAGTAACAATACCCCTGAGAATGTTTAAAAAAACCAAGCTAATCAACAACTGCATGAATTGCTATATCCTTCCTATAGAAATTATTGGGACTGAAAATATTTATAGTACCCATTTCATTCTTTGCCCAGTATTAATAGAAGGTATCCTTGTGTATTTATCTTCACTGACTACCACATACTTTGTACACCAGCTAGCTCAAAGAAAGCAGGCAGGAAAGAGTCTTCATGATTAAAATGGCATTACGTTCAATGTTACAGGCACATCACTGAAGTAAAGCCTAAGTCAGTAATTACATCTTTATTATTTCAGTAATAAAATAATTATTATTCATATATTAGAATATTTACTTTGATAAAATAAGGCACAGTTTGGACTGTGTGATTTAAGGCAAAGCCCAGTTTCTTTCATCAGCTTGAACCACCTCTAACAACACCCTAATTTAAGTACCTATACAGAGGAGTGAACATTTGCAATGCTTTCTGAAGCATTCACAGCTTTTCTGCCACCCAAAAGCACCTAAGGGATGCCTTTTCAACATGAGTCTATTACTCTTGCTTCTTGATAATTATTTAAAAGTTTGCTCCTCACTGTATCCGAGTCCAGTGCAAGAACTTAAAATGCACTAGAGTTACTACATCGCTTTTTCCTACAGTTACTATGTTGCTCTTAGAATGGAGACCTAGGATGAAAACAGGAATACTCCTATCTGTTTCCAAGATGTCACTAAGTGACCTATTGCATAAACACATGGGGACACTGGTTACCTGTTCAGTGCTGTACTGGTAGGCATGGCACTGGCTATGTTAAACCTCAAACCTGCCTTCAGTACACCAAGGAAGAAACTAACTTAGTAGAGATCAGTGATGTACTCCACAGATTCAACAGATTCACTTTATAATGGCTGGTTTCAAGCACATCAATGCACATAAATAGGACAGTTCCACCTTCCGAAACGTGGCGAGCTAATTTCTTGAGAGCTGTGGTCAAACAACAAGCTCTTGGGCAGTTTACTAGAAAGTTTGTTTTTTGGCTTAAGGGTTACAACTCTGAGTAACAACACCATCTTTGCATCAGCCTAGGTCTGAAATTATCTAATCAACAAAATTGAGTTGACATTCTGAACTTTCCATATAGTTAAAATTAGAAGAAATTTTATACTGCAAATTCTAATATAGGAAAATGACCGTTTTAACATTTTTTAAGCCTAGAAGACACAACAAGCACATTCAGGTAGGCAGTTGAAAGCTGTTATGACATAGTGATAATTCAAATTGTTGCTCCCTCTGTCAACAATTAACCTCCATGCAGAGGTTTAACTGGGCACCATGATTCAGCAGCACAAGCAGGATTTTCCATACTGTGCTCTCATGATAATTAGTATTTTCCCCTAATGTCTTTTCTCACTCTTTCAAAGATTTTCAAAACAGCAATCACTTGAGTGCTATGCTCTAAGGTGGGTTGCAATTTCTGTGATTTCTGTGATGCTGTAAGCATAACCCCTGATATACACTGTGATGTTCTGGAAGAAAATCAGTTCCTACGTGAATTATGACTCAAGGAAAAAAAAACAAGAAGAAAAAACGGGGGTGGGGGAAGGGGCAGGGCTATCTTCCAGGGAAACTTTCATAATGATCACTTAAAAGTCTTTGCACTTCATCAACCATGATGCTAGAAACTGGAATACCTGCAAATTCTGTTGCCTTCAGCAGAAGACCATTATTGCTTTGACACAGAATGTGTCAAAAGAAATTAAAAAAAAAAAAAGTTGAAATACAGTAAAAGAGGTATAAAATCCTTTGAAACCCACAGAGGTAACATTAGTATTACAGACAAAATCTGAATTTTGAGCAAGATATTAAGATATTTAAGTATTCTCTAAGATTATTGTATTTACTCTTCTTTTACATTTAAGCAGGTCTTTAGAAGATTAATAATTGATTTGAAAATGAAGTGTTTAAAGGGAGTTCTTCTCTGTTTTCCTTTCCTTTTTTTTTTTTTTTTTTTTTAATAACAAACTGGGATTTATTTCATGGTTGTGTATTTTCCTCGCAGCAGTCAGCACCATTTGAGCAGTGCCAGGATATAAGCTGCCACCAACACAAATTAAATCATTAGCTGCTGTGTGAGGGAAAATTCAGAGTCTTGATTTTAAGTCTCAACAGACAAGCAGAGGACGAATTCTTCTCACACATTTTATATAAATAATCACTTAAATCTGTACACGCTAAATACAAAATATGTGTTAGCATAATGCAGTACGTGGTCCATATAAATGTGATTCTTGACTTCCCAGTGGAAAGAAAACAAATTATCTCAAGAAATACACGCATAAAGCACAGCAACTGCTTGAGGAATTAAGCAACGGAACCCATACAATTTATTCACTGAAAAAAAATGTCAGAAACCTTGCACCCAGGAGCCGTGCAGACTTGTGGGGACGGCCGGCTCAGGGCGGCGCAGGCCCAGCTGGGCCGTGCTGCCCACTGCGGCGTGGGCGCGAGGTGTGGGGCAGCCTCGACGCTGCTCCCACCACTGACAGGCTGTGTGGTGCCCCCGGACCCTCAGCTCAAGCCAGCACACCCGTCGGCTGCTCCCGGTGCCTCTCTCCTCACCCGCCCCCTCGTTCCCCTGCCTCTTGTGAGAGATGGGATCAAAAGGCCAAGCCTAGGGAGGAGGGTGGCACTTCCCAGAGACACTACAGAGCTCATCTCCACTTACACAGCTTGCCTCAAGGAAGGAAGGGTGGACGCGAGGGGCGCTGGGGCTGTGGGAAAGACTTGCGAAGCACCATGGGAAAGTTGAAAATGGCAGATCAAAAGCATTTGACCAACTTTGACTACTTCATCAGACCCAACTCCATGGATTTGATGCACAGCACTACAATGAAGATGAAAACAAGGCCTACCTGAGCCTCTGAGCGTGAGGCAGAAAAAAGAGTAAAAGCTGAAATAGTCAGCTCTCAGCGTAGAAAAAGGATTAATGCTAGGCTTCAGGCTTTGTCAGAAATCCTCTCTCCACAGATTAATGCTTGACACAGGTGGAGAACCAAAAGGGCCTGAGGGGCACCGAGCACTGTGGGGGCCACATTCAGCTCCCGGAGAGCAGTGGCAGAAGGGCCCGCAGCATCTGGCAGCACGCAGGAGCTCTTCTGCTTTGGCTCATTCTCTTCCTGACATCAAGCAGCAAATTGGGTAGCCCAAAGAACAAGCTAACCAATAAAACACAAATTCAAAGTAATTTCTTAAAATAGAAGGAGCTGAATAATTATTTGTTTTCTTTGTTTAGGCAGGGAGCCACTGCAATAGCAGTGGAGGTAAATTTACAAAGACAATCCACTCAAAAGTGTGAACCCTTTACTAAAAGGTACATGTTGAGCTTCGGTGCTTAATTGTAACAGAATCCACGACAGTTTTCTTTTGTTTGTTTTGTTTAGTTTTTTCCCCTAAAATACTGTACCTTAATTGTAAAGTTGAATAGGAGTTTTCTGTCATATAATTTATGTTATCACTTTAGCTGTACTACCTAACAAATGCTTTCAATGTCCTTTTCCTCCCTTGAATGGCCATGCATATTTTGCCAGAAACATGAAAAGTAGGAATGCAATTGCATTTGTGCTGATGGTAAATGTTAATAGATTTGCTTAAATGCTTGCTAATAGCACCCCCAGAATTAGCTAGACTAGTAGTGCATGCCTAATGTGTTGTTTTTGCTGTTGCTGTCTTAGCTGTTTTCTGCTTTTTTTTTTCCCTCAGTAACAAAAAGAAAGGCATTTTAGTAAAGTGTTTCTACATATCCACACCCTGTACAGCAAGCACACCACTAACATCATGTAGCACTGACACAGCATCATTAAGATTATAAATTCCAACATTCTACTGTTTCTTTAAATTAAACATGAAAAGTTTAATGCTTATTTTTAAATTAAACATGAAGCCCTGACTTTCACAGCCAAAATATGTCCTTCCATCACCTCTTCTAATTCCTCCAGGTCACTTTGTTCATTAAGAAAACAGTTCCACGCAGCCAGAGGAAGACATTCCTTTACTGGGATGTACATTGTGGGTGCACAAAGCCTTTGGAAAGCATTTTCTACAGGCCAAAACATCTAATAACTCTGCTTTATACTACCAGAGTGATTCACTGAATCACAAAGCAACTTAAAATGTACAAGGTGTTAAAAATAAACAGTTATAAGCGACTTCATTGAACAATCATCTTATTTAGTTTTAAAAATCTGTGAAACACAGGTAATGCTGTATTATGAGAAAATCAATTTTACCAATCTGTGTTTGCAATAGCTGCACGAATGGATCATGTTGGAAGACAATACCTTTAAGGACCACCAAGCTGTACAACTGAAAGAAGAGACAGTACAGACGCAGACCCAGTTGACTGAGCTACTGTGAAATACTTTACTATTATTGTAGTGCAGACTAGATTCAGGCCAGATACTTAGTTCCTCTATTTCTGTCAAAAGTACATACAAAGGATGTATACTAACTGCAGAGAGCCACTGCAGATAGAACAGTTACTACTAATTAATTAATTAATAAAAGAGAGAAACAAATCCAATAACTGCTCCATGTCTAAGAAACTATAGCTTTCAAATTTCTATGAGAAATTCCAGTCCTGATTCCAACTATAATAATATCTTAAAAATAAATAATCCAAACAGGTATAGATCTTTTACTCTGTGCCGATGGAAACACTACCGTGAAGGGCATAAAAATAAGCATCAAGTCTCTGATTATATTACCTTTCAGAAAAATTGTTAGCATGTTATTAGCAAAATGTTTATTTGTTAATTATAGTTTTAATTAGGATAAAACAAAAATTATCTTGGCAATATTTCTGCAGCTACCTACAGTTCCTGAGACTTAGATATCTCATTCTATATCTGTAAGGCTGACTGAAGTAAATTAAAGTTATACCACAATGATCACACTGTGCTTGCCAAAATTCCTCCTGAAACTTCACAAGAGAACCTCAGTGATACTCCAGATGCATCTGCAAGACACCTAAGTATGAACATAACAACTGCTGTTCTCATACAGAATTTCTCAAACCTGGTTTTAAAGAAGGAAAATAGTGGTGGTTGTTTTTATTATTGCTGCTATTATAAACTGATCGCTGAAATACTTGCATAATCTAGGATCTTGATAATGCCAGTAAACAGAGATATTATGTGACTGTGAAAGAATAGTCAGCCCATAACAGATCCATTTGCTCCCTTACCTAGACATTAACTCTTTCCCTCATCTCAGCAATTTAAGATTATATTTTGCAATAAGTTTCTACTAGAGGCTTTCTACAGTGTGGCTTTTCTGCATATGCACAAAAAAAACCATATTTTGCCTGTGCCCGTAAGACAAGAAAATCTATATACAGTGTAAGTGCAGGAAGATTCTTCCAAGGAGCACTGCAACATGTGGCTCATTGGCAAGCCATATGTTTATGGTGCAACTTCAGACTGTGGTTTGGTAGCACTGTCTTCATGACCTTTTGCAGGAAATATAGACATCTGATATCACATGAATTAGAAAATGCCAGACTACTATAGAGAGCTGGGCATGTGATAGATAAGGAACACATCAGATACAAGAAATACCCCAAATCTCAACACATTCAAGGTTCAGCAGGAGATCCATGAGCCACCTGTTCCAAGTTTCAGAAATATCCATTTTTAGATTTCTGCGGGTTGGGGGCATTTTTCCAATTATAATTATCAGGCAAAAAAATCTCTCTCCACTATATACACTGCCATGATTTGAAAAGTAAGGTATGCCAGATTCAAAAGCAGTGTTTTTTTCTTCCTGAAAGCAACAGCGTTTGATATGCCTTTTGAAGAAACACGTACATTAAATTTTTAATTTTCAGTGACAAATATCTTTAGTTCCAAATCAGAGCCAGCAGCCAGAGAACTGGTTTACAAAGAGTCAATAAATTTTTGCTTGGAGCAAGATAAATAAGCTTTCAATTTCTCACTGTGCAACTTCAATACTATCGGATTAATGTGGTAAAAGCTTATTGACAAGAGAAAGAATGAGTGAAAATGCTGTGTGCTTGCACGTGTGGAAAGCAAGTCTCTCTTAAAAATCCAAACACCAGAACTCTCCTCCAAGCATTCTGGTTCTTTAAGAGGACACACAGTATTCCAGACCTCAAAATAAAAGGAAATTTTAGTTTCTATGGCCTGTGATATAATTCTTTTGATTTAGACATTTTAAATAAAAAGAATATTGTACTATATTTGTCTATCTAATGGTCCTTTTACTTCTGAAGTACCAAAATAGTTTAGTTCCAACTTCAAAACATGTTGAAAATCTATATAGAGATGTTCTCCTACCTGATTCCTACTGTGGTTTGGGTACTTAACAGTTATGGAGAGCTGAGTCAAAAATACGTACACGAACTTCCATTGTTACTACTCAAAATGGCAACAAACTCCTTACACAGCTTGGGACAGAGATAGTCCCTCTGCCAAAGGCCAACCCGGAGTAGTTCTATCATCCTATAGATGTGTTATTTCAGTTGAAAGAATGATGATCCAGTTTCATAGGTATTCTATTGTGACTACAACAGGAGAACTGAGCATTATTTATTTATTTTTAAATGTTCTTATTTTCTTCCCAATCTTAACTGAAAAGAAAGAACAGCCACCTGAATACCTTCCCATATCACACCTGTGCATGCTACCCTCTTTTCCATGAGTCGGAAAGCATAAAAAACATTATGTAGCAATTCAAAGTCAATATATAAAATCAGCTTTGTGGCTCAAGGACACAGCGGTACAACAGCACTAATACAACTATTACAATAGCTGCTGTATGTATTCCTTCCTTATTATTTAATTTCCCTCATTACCTACCAATTATCTGTATTTTTATGTTCAAAATATAACAAAGCCAATATATATCTGCCACAAAACCTGAAAACAGAAACAGGCTTTATAACCAACACCGTTACTCAGTTTCACACCACTGATGAAGCTGCTGCTCTGATGATTGTATCATAAGCAGTTCTTTGTCATGTTGGGCATTATAAGTCTTTAAAAATTACAAAGAGGGCTGCATATGTGTAAAAACAAGAAAATATAACCTCTTTAAACTGTATTTATTTAGTATTCCTATCCATTACTGTATCTGCTAATATTGGATAGAAGCACTATTTTTGTTCTTTAGTAGCGGCTCATGGGAGCATCTAGGAATATTGTACAGTATTGTTCAAAAGTGCCCCTAACTGCTTTTGTTTTATAATTTGCCAACCAACTCTACTCAGAAAGTAGAATTGCTCTTTCTTCCCTCCCCACCCTCCCCTCTTTAAAAGAGAAAAATGTTTTTCCTCTCTCCAGCCAAAGGATTGCAGTAGAATGACACTTTAGTTTAAACAGTACTAAAGCTATTCCCATTCTTCAGCTTTAAAAGTCTTTCAAGTGATTGTATTTCTATATCCCCCTGGTAAGTAAATTTTACTGCCTTAGTTTTGCATATAAAGGAATAAGACCATGCTATGGTCTAGTCAAGGACATAAAATGACCCAGAGGCATAATGAAGAGAAGACCTGACCAGTCTCCTCTTCCTAATGCTATGTTGCTTATTAGCATCTTAATTTTCCTAATATTTGGCTGATAATGTCACACCACATTTCATAATGGTATCTATGACTTCCTAAGCGTATATGTACTAGAAAAAATAACTGAAAAATATCCCAGAAGTAATGTGTTTTCCTACAGCAATTGCAATCAGCATCAAATAACTGTTACCCTGTTACCTCTGGTTTTAAAAGCACACATTTAACTTTATTATTTCCACAGCCACATTTCTTGATTCCATTACACAGCCAAACAAAATCTTGTCTGTGAAACGTCTTACACTCAACAGCTGACGCCTAGCTGCTAAGAGGTATGTTAAAACAAGTGTGTTCAAGGAAGGCATAAAACACGAAGACATGGTCCCAGCCACGCACAGCTTACACTGAGAAGTCAGCACAGAGAAGCCCATACTGCTGTGGATATACTCAGAGGTGTAACAAGCTTTTTGTGACTCCTCCTTATTTTTCCCATATTAAAGAGTAGCACAAGAGAGGAGACTACTTGATTTGAATATCAGATTTATTACATAATTAACACATATGGCAAGGATTCGTTACAAACCTATAAAAGGTAAATGAATCATTAGCAGAAAGTGTCCCCCAGTAATAAAGTCCCTCTTAAAGTACTAAATCTAATATGCTCGTTAGGAGTTGTGTTTGTGATAAAGTACTATTAGTGTCAGAGCTAGAAAAAAAAAATGCCAAAGATTTTTTGATTATTTTTTTTTTTAGCATGAGTATTCTAAGAGAAGCAGGGAAACATATTTGCAATTGGATTTGATGGCTTTAACCACAAAAGTTCAACCTTTTCACAAAGAGCTGTATGACAAGCCTTACTTAGCACTGCAGTCACTTAAAGCCTACCCTATATACAGGCATCTCTACTTGAAGGACAGGAAGGTAACCGAAAGATTTACCTATTTCTTCAAAGATTCTGTGGACATATATATCACATAGGGTATACATTTCTCTAAAAGTTTTTATGCTCAAATGTGCTCATCAGAAATACACACAGTCTACCCTGATCACCTCCCTGAAGGTGTTCACAATCATATACAGTTTCTTTACTATCACTGTCAATGTAACTATGGAAAAGCATATAAGATGCACTGTACTTAGCATGTATCACCATCAGTTCTTGAGTTTCAGTTGCTTTACCTTGGGGAACAAATAGAGAAGCAGACTACAGTCGGCCATCAGAAGTCATTTAGTCCCTTTCCTCCCTACCCAACCAGGGATCATAACTTTTGCCTCTCTTTGCCTTTCCCACATCTATAAGCAAGTGATTCTCCAAACTAAACACTTCAGCTCTGGGGAGAATAGAAATATATTTGGGCAATATACAAAATTATCCTGATAATAACGACAGCTTAAATAAGTTACGGTCACCATTACAGAAAGCTTCCTTTTTGATGGGAACAAACACCTTGAAAGAGTTGAAATGCAACTCAAAGCTAAAGCAAAAGCTTTAGTGGATTCCACAAAGTGCCAATTCACAGCATCTAAAACCAGTCTGTGTATCATTTGTGACTTAATCTGCATAGGGTGTTAGAAGTCATCATTATAGTGCTTTCTGCCTGCACAAGACTCTGATCTCCCTCGACACTTAGCAGTCAATCCTCATACTACAACTTATCCCAACATTGCAGTGTACTCATGCTTACGAAAGTAAGGAAACTCCCACAAGTTCCAAAGACACTTACTGACAACGACAAGCAGAAGGATGACAAGGGCACAGCTTTCTATTTGGATGACAGGGTGCAATCTCCATGCAACCACTGTTTTTCAAGCTCAAATTGATTCCAGTACTGGAGATACCAAAATCCTTTCAACCAGTCACAGACTGCAATAGGTAGGAGACTCAAGTCCATTAACATGTCTTTTTTTCCTGTTATTCTACTAGCATGCTACACACTTCTGCTCAAAACTAGATTTTGAATTTAAATTGACCGCATCCTGATGTGGCAGCAGATTAGCATACATAGGTATACCAGTGCTCCATCTCCCTTACGACGATACCATGAGAAAGACCAAAAGAATCTGACTTGAAACTGTAAGTCAAAAAAATGCATGTACTGTAAAATGCAGCACACCCCTATCTTTTTACTTTGAGATACAGGCTTACCATCTGCTGAGATCCACAAGGAAACAGCCAGCTTTCTCATGGTTTTTGAGCTGTTCAAGATCCTTGGTTCCAGTCACATTGTGCATAGGCATTTCTTCCCACATCTGCATTCACACAGAAAGCCCCCTAGCCCCTTTCCTTATATCAAGCCACTTTCTCTACCTGTTTACAAGGAGTCTGAGACCCTCATTTTAAAAATGCCCCAAGTGTTCTTAACCTAGGCCTCTAGGATTTATACAGAAATCCTTACACACTTCCATATAATCTTGCTGATCTTGCTGTTGTATGCACCTTTGTAATTTGGGCTTCATTTGTTTTGTTATCCATGCCTCTACGCTATTTCCTGTCTTCATATTGTCAACTTACAGCTCATTCTTTTTATAGCTTTTTTTTTTTTTTTTTTAATTTTATTTTTTCAAGATTGAATGCCTGGAGGAATGAATTCTGAATGATGTGTGCTTTTGCACTTGTCAATCTTTTACAGTCTTTAACTTAAGATCTTTTGATAATCTTTGTATTTTAAATGCCAGCAGCATGTAGTTTAGTGCCATTGTGGTTGAGATGAACAATAGTGTTTAGAGAAGAGTGACAGAGAAGATTGCTAGGTCCTGAGAGTTGTTCTCTGCCGGAGATCTGACCTGCATGTCTACATCCCCACTACTACTACGGGAGGGGAACTTAGGGATGTGGCACTCTGGGTTATTAACATAGTAATTTCCAACCTTCTCATAGGCTAATATCTGCATTTTGTTTTGCCTCTATGGACTTATTATCTTCTCATGTATTTTTCCTTCACATTTTTCTCAGCTTCAGTCTGAGAAAACATACTGCCTTTGTATTCCAATCTCTACTGACTTTTCTGAAAACCTTCCCTACATATTTGGTTTCAAATGCAGTAAAAAATTCTGGCTCAAGTACAGTTTTCTTGTTCTAGCCATCCAGCTCCTACACGAGTACAAATCTGAACATAGCATCACAGCCAGCATGAAGTATGCAACTACTAAATACTTACCTATGCTAGTGTCTTGCAGCTGGAAAAGGTGTAGAACAACGAACTGTTACGTTTGCAGACAGCTACACTTTCACATTTAAAAAAAAAGGATTAATTTATTTTGATTGGACTGTTAATTAAATAAAGTTTACTTTCTATGCTTAAAAATAATAATTAGGATTTCATTCTATTTTAGTAGAATTGAAAGCTTATTTACCAGTAGAAAAAAAATTCTGCCTCTCTCTGGACCCTGAAAATATAAACCATCATATTGTGTCTTTGTATCAGTCCAACTCAAAAAGTTCAATATGAAAGTAATGGAACTACTGCAATGCTCGAAAGGGAATGTTTTAAACAAGGAATACAGCTCATGTTCTTTCTCAATATTGTAACTGCAGTTCATGATTAAGAAACTGGTATTACTCTGCTTTGTATGAACAACAACTGTGTATCTCAGGAGAAAACTGAATACTAATTTCTTCCGTTGGATCTCAAGCATTTGCAACTTTCTTTTTTAATATATATATGTATATATATATTTCAAGTAATCCCTCATTCTGCTTTTCCATTTCTCTTTTCTTGTAGTGCTGCAGAAAACAAGCTCTTGCCTGTGTTTGGCATGTTGTCTTGTTTATGCTGTTCAGACATTTGTCTGTGTTTGGTAGGTGCAAAGTGAGACTGTCTAGCTTGTGCAGGCTTTAATATGCATAACTCATGTTGTAAGCTGCTGAACAGAGCAGCATTAGACAATAACACCACACCTTAAGCTCCACATCTTTGTATACGGACTGTGACAGTACTGAAGTTAAAAAGAAAACAAAACAATACTCTGCATATTTATGCAAGCCTCAGTGAGGTCACACCTCTTCAAGAGAAAAATGATTTCTCTGAAACCTCTTGTGCCCGACTTCTACTGCCAGATCCTAACATTGCTGTTTTGCAAAAACAAACAACAACAAAAAACACAAATCAAAACCAAAGAAACAGAAAAACAAAATTAAAAAAAAAAAAAAAAAACTTCAAACTTTCTCTTATGAAATTGAAAATAAATTATATGTGCTTACAGGTAGTTTGTAAACCTGGCCTCTTCCCGCGCCGTCCCTGTGTCTCAGTCTACAAGCTCATCAGGGCAGGGATCAGACACTGAAAAGCACTTAATACTGTATACAGGATGAATAAATAATGCAACAAGTCTCAAGGTCATAAGGTGAAAACAAGACATGGCTGAAAACATTAATGTGAGCCCAAGCCTCAGCTGCCTTTATGAAGTAGAGATGATGCTAAAATTGCGTGCCAAGATGGAAGCTACACAAGTCTTGACATCTGTCAGAAGTAATGGTCTAAAAATAAATAAATAAAAAATCAATATGCACACTAATTCCTATTCCTTAGCTCTTGAATGAGGAATCTTAATGGTTTTACAGTTCACTTAGGTCTGTCTGAGCTACTTTATAGATATACATAAATGAAAAAGCAGTCACAGAATAAGGTGTCTATCCTCACAAATGTTTTTTCTCAACAAAGATTATATGCTAATACTGTTCTCCACAACAGCCACCAGAACTTTGCTGGATCAACAAGCAAACTTGTTCACACATAAATAGTTTACAGAGGCTGAAAATGTTCTTCAAAACCTGCGGAAATGAAATTTCCGGACCTCTTGCATGTATGTGCTGTCACACATGTAAGGTGATACATACTTTAGAAAGGTAAAGGGGAATTTTCTACCAACATTCTGCCATTTGCAAGTTCAACATGGTGAAAAACCATGTGAAGACAAGAAAAATAAGGAGAAGCAAAAAGTAATCAACTGATTTCGTGAACTGAGCTGTAAGATGCAAACCAAGCTCAGCATTAACTCATGGGGTGACCAAGTGTTACAATACATGTTAATCATCATGCATTAATTAAAAAAGTCTCCTATTTTTCACTTATGAAGTTGATGAAAAATGCTTTAAATTTAATCTTGCAAAAGCTGCTGTGAGGTAATCTTTTGAGGACATTCTACTTACGAAAAAAGACTAAGTTATATGCTGAAGAAATACGCTGTTTCTTAAAAAAAATGGAGGAACAAGCAATCACAAATAAATTCTGCCCCAAGAACTACATAATTCAGTATTACTATCCACCATTTCAGTCTCAGAAGTCATAACTCCTTTGATGGTATTCACTTATTAACAATATGGGCAATCTAGTTAATATACAACTAACATTTTCTACCAGTATTCCCTTATTAGCAATACGGAAAATCTAGTTAATATACAACAAATGTTTTCTACCATTGGTAACTTGAGTTTCTGCCACTGAGCCTTCTCCTACTGTTCCTCAAACACCTCGCCTAAGTACTGAGGTGCACATGTCCCCTTTGTAAAACTGCACCCACCCACCCCAGCACCAGAGAAGGCACTTGGTCATCACCTGCCTGCAGAACATCCACCAGTGAGCTTTGAGGGACCACACAGAGACCTGACCTGAAAAACTAACTTCATGCGCTTACAAAATGCCATTGGCAGCCTTGTACAGCCTGGGAAGAAGCACCTTGTCCGATGGGGCTGAGCAGCTTGACTTTCAAGCCTGTACACGTGTCCTGTTATTATGGTGATCAAAACTGATACACACAGGCAGTCTTGGGTAGAAAATTTTGATGTTAGACTCCCAGACAAGTATCTCAGTCTTTGGCCGCTGTATCATTTTGGTCGTACTGCATTAGGTAGAAATCTAAACAACAACAAAAGGTTTTAAATGGAAAATATATGGAAGCTCTCAGGCTAATTTGTCTGGTACATTTGAAGTTTTACCTTTGGTCCCTCCTGGAATTTTTATTATAATTAAATGTTTCAGTTAAAAGGGCAACAGTGGCACTAATCAAAGTACAAACAAACTATATGCAGTTTCAAAAATAATGTTTTATTAGGCCAAGACAAGAAGTCGCTCTTCACAGTTACACTAACAAAATGGTATCTCATCTATTCTGGAGACTGGCATTTTCATAACACAACTGTGATAAGGAAAGCCGCAAAATATGACAACAAACATTGCAAAAAATCACAAAGATGAATTTTATCTTTTCAGTTACCTTTTTGATTTACATTGCTTTTTAATTAGACCATTTCTTGCTCTTTTCAATCTGTAAAGAGATAATGTTTACTGCATAATGGTGACACCACTAGTTCAAAACAATAATAATAATACCAGTAAAATCTTGTTTCAGGTAATAGATTGCACTGGACAGAATCACTTTTATCCAGCTGATCTGTAACCGCGTTTTATCTGTCCCCACTATCGGCTTATCAAGCTCACTTCTTTTCCTGTTTCCTTTGATAAGAAGCAGCCCATTTTGACATGGCATCAGTTCTAATTCATAAGAACAAGATAACAACCAACAGTAACAGTAATGTAAACAGAATCAGAGATTGAATAATTTAGCATGTGTTCGTTTTAGGGGGATATCCATGTATTCTTAAACTTTTTAAAATACATTTTTTAAACGCTACTACAGAGCTATTTTTTTAATCACAACTACTATACTAAAATACTAGAGTATTTTAAATTTTCCTAGGGCATCAACAATTTACAGTTTATCTGCTGGCTTCCAGCTATTACATAATGGGTAATTAGATGCTGAAACTTCCAATGACTTAGAAAAATAGTCTACATGTTAATTGCTTTTATGAGTCCTTTAATGTAATCTGGTGACAGAAAGAATTTGGACTGTCTACAAACAAAAACATTACTGTCAGCAAGCTTAATTTCCTTCCCTTATTTCCCAGAATTTTTTTAGGAGTTTTGACAGATTTCCTTTCCTACTCCTCGCACACTATATGTTTTTACCACCGCACTATCAGATTTTCTTTCTAATTGCAACCAGTGGTCCCTGACCGTTTTCAGTGTAGTGTCTCAGCTACCACTAGATTTCTTCCCTAAAGAGGCAACTGTATGTTCAATAGGCTTTTTGGTCCTAGTACAAAATGGTCTCGTTTCCTTGAATAGTATCCTTTGTGTGTGTGTGTGAAATTACAACTGAAAAAATTATTTTCTTTCCTTTCCTTTCCTTGCCTTTCCTTTTTCCCTTCCCTCCCTTCCCTTCCCCTTTTCACCCAGTCACAGAATCACGGGACTGTAGGGGTTGGAAGGGACCTCTAAAGATCATTGGGTCCAACCCCCGCCAAAGCAGGTTCCTTCGAGCAGGCTGCCCAGGTAGGCGTCCAGACAGACACCTTTTCCCCTTCCCTTTCCTTCTTCCCTTCCATTCCCATACCTTTCCTTTTCCCCTCCCACATCCTTCTGGTGAGTCCTTTACCTTTGGCCTACTTGCAGACAGAGAACCACAAGCAATCTCACCTTGCTAGGCTGACAGCAGTGAATCTCTCTCGAACAAAGCTAATACTGCCACCACACAGACTCCTAAAGACGCAGCCTACAGTGATGTCTGTAAACACCTCTCAAGAAGTGAGGTGAATGTCTAATGATGTACTGTCAAAAGCAGAATATTTTTGTGATGAAGTTGAGAAAACATTGAGTAAATATGAGAAAATGGAAAACAAAAAAAAAATCCCCATAGAAATAGAAGAACAATACTCAGAATTGTCATGGGAATATACAAACATGGGAACTTTCAAAGCACTACATAAACACTGTATCTTGTTCTCAACATCAAGAATCATGTTTAGAAAAGAAGAGGTCAGACAAGGATACAGTCAGGCTTCATGAGAAAATTTTTCCTTTCTCCACCTACTTCAGCCTCTTGAAACAGAAGACAAAACTTTTAATTACAAAGGGAGAAAAACACAGCAAGGAATATACCTAGGAAATGAACCACATGCCTTAGGGAAGAGAGTAAATCATGGGAATTTATATACATGCTGCTACGAGAATGTAACCTTTTTGCCATGCTGTCTACTTCAGTCCTACAAACGAACAAATATCTAGTTCATTCACATGTATCAACTATGGGATAATCCAGAAAGTTCACACGTTCCCATAAATTGATGATCTTCCTTAACTACCTACTGTGAAATGATGCAATTAGTCAATGGCAGGAGAGTGAGGTACAAGAGACAGAAATTTCAAAGCAAATCAGCCTGAACACTGAAACTCATCACCACAAGACAGAAGAATGACTACTGAATAAAATCAATATCTAAATGATTTTATTCAGGCATTCATTTGCCATGCAGAAGCTTGCCTGGTTTCAGCACCAAATCTCTGAATAAGAGTTCCAGCTGTTGTGAAAGCTGCAGGAGCATCCCATCTTCTCCACCTCACCTAACAACTGCTTCACGGATCCTTAACAGGCGTACAGCTGCCCACGACGAGGACTGCAGAACGGGGGTCTCCACCACGTACTGTTTCTCTCCTCTTACGAACCTTTCAGGATGATTTAGGAAAACGTGTCCCTGTCAATATTGTGCACTATGGTGGGTTCACAGCAGATTTCACAATAGATTTGGCTAACCCTTCCATAGGCTAACAATGGGCATCATTCATACTATTACTGGGCAGTCAGAATTTAAAGGCTACCAGCTTGGACGTGGATGCACTGCTGTTTATCAAATTGGAACCATACACTCAGGGAAAACTTGAGTTTCTAAAGTGGAAAATTCTTATTAAGAAAATAAAAAAAAAAAAACACAGATGCTGATTTTTTTCTCTTTTATTATGCCTATGGGGGTGTATCATGGTGGCGTGCAGGAGACAACATATTTTTTTCTTACACCTGTGCATTCTCCAGTTATTCAAGTATAGAAACCCCCTCTTTGAAAGTCCTACGCAAATCTGAGCATACCAAGCACCATACTTACCAAGTCTTCCTAAAGAATTATTTTATAAATACACAGTTCTTGCAGAGAAGAAGAGCTACCAAGAAATAAGTCTGTACTTCTGTGAACAACATGCTGCTGAGGTGCTAAGTCCTAGCTCTCAGAAGAAAATATATAACCACCAACTGCATCCAGAATGAATCTCCAGAGCCCGGCTGAAAGCAGGACACATATTCAGAGAAAGTTTGGAAGGGAAGGGGGAGAATAAAAGTAAGAGTTGGTGTATCATTATTGACTAATCCCATACTTACAGAAATGACAAAACTTCAGTCCTACCAGTGTTTAGTACACCTTGTGCCTAAATGGTTTGACCTCTCCCACCTCTATCACAAAGAATGGAATTTCTAGCCTCGGGACTGTGTAAAGCAGGTGGAAACAAGTGCTTTCCTTGAAGAGTGCAGGGAGAACAAATAATCAACACTGTCCTTCAACGTGAGAAGAGAAGCAGGAAAAGAGATGCTGGTTGGCATGAGGAAGGAGACAACTTGTGCCTCAACAACTCCACACACAGAGGAAGAAGCCTGCCCTGGATTCAACATGAGCAAGACTGCAGACAAGAGACTCCTCTTGCTTGTTGCCTTTTAAAATTCAATTTAGCGATATCGTATAGGTCTTCCCCTCCTCATTTTATCAGGATTTCCTGCTCATGATCCTACTACCACTTTGGTACACCTCTGATCTAGTGAAATAGCAATATTATTAAAGAGATATTTAAGTAACAATAATAAAAACAGAAAGAGCAGATTACCAACATATGTAATTGCCCAAAAAGCAGCCAGACGGATCTTTTTGCAAAAATGGTTCTCAAAATTTAGAGTTCAAAATATTACTCTATCACATACACTACTGGTGAGCTGCAATCAGGCCGTATGCTAGTTAGTACAAATCAGAATAAGAAAAATTTATAATTAAACTAATCAAAATCTTACAGGAGGTATAATAAGTACTTTTGAATTTTTGATGTGACATGCTGATTCTCGCATTTTGAGAAGTACTACGCTACGTGAGACAAGCACCCTATTGGGCTCCATCAAATAAAAGTCTACATCTTAGAAATCTCAATTCCTTAACACAAAACTTTCTGTCAGACTACAGTGACTGATGTGCATTTCTGAGTGAAAAACTGACCTTTGTGAAAAGAACCTTTCTGAGGGCACTAGGAATGTATTGCAGCGCGTAAAGAGTCCTTTGAAACTACAATAACCCATGTGCTCACCCTCCAGTGCTTCTTGAGAACACTTGTTTTCTAAACAAACATCCAAACAGAAATCCTTCACACCCAGTGGAGTTAATGGTTCCCATAAAATGTGTATCACAATCATTGATTAAAAAGAGAAATGATTGCAGGTTCATAACAGGATGTTACAACAGTTTGCTTCTTCTTCTAGGGCTAAATATACATTCGCTAACTTGCCAACACAAATTAAGCAATTTGATATTGTTATGGTCTAAAATTTTGACTTAATTTGTTGGTGCTAGGATGTTCTATCCATTTAAGGGTATCTGCTCTCAGATTCCGACACATAAATTATTTAGAAGCTAATACTGTCTTCTAAAAAAAATAATACTTCCAACTATTTGACTTTCATTGCTAGCACTCGACAAAATTCAACTGGATATACACAAAAAATATTTTTTTCTATAAATACCTATGTATTTTTAATTACCTTGGATCTAAAAGCTACACTCCCTTCTCACATGGTAGCATCACAGACTGCTTTATCAAACGAGCTTCAGCATAGAGTGGGAAAGACGACTGTGCCAACTCTATTGAGGTCAAGCGGATTGAAGTCTGCTTGTGCTATCTGAATCACACATTGGCAGATGAAAAGACATGCCTTTTACCATCTGTAAATTTTCATGTGCCAGATTTTGGCTTGCCATGCAACTATTTCATGCGCTGAGGTCCACAGAAAAAGAAAAGGAAACAAGAAATTTTAATCTAGATTTAAGAAGACAGTACTAGATAAAAACAGTATACGCTTATCCATTTAAACTCAAGTACTAAGGTAAATTTATAATCCACACAGAGCTGTTCTGATTTAAAAAAAAAAAAAAAAAAAAAAAAAAGCTATTACTGATGGTCTCTCAGTGCTTCCATGTCTTCATTTTTGAGCACTGCAGAAGAAAAGAGGTATGCGGATTTTCACAATGGCCTTGACTAATGCCACTTCACTAAAACTGACCTACATACAAAGGGCTGATCCTTTCAGGGTATACAGTTTCAAAAGAGTACTTGCAAATGCAAACAGCTACATAAAATAAAAGTTGTTGAGGAAACAGAAAGAATAAGGAACATAATAACTATGGTGGTGAGGACAAGAAACAGGATGCACAACAGAAAGGATCTTCCTCGGAGCAGGAAAGCTGGACTCTAATTCTGTTTTGCAATACCAAGTCATGTGGTGGACTAAGGATAACTCCAATTAGCTCTTATAAGCCACATAGGCTGTGTTAAATGAGCATGGCCTTTGCTTTGACCAGAAGTAGTACACAGTGTGAAAAGAAAATAACATGGGTATATTAATCCGTTTGCTCCTCTCTTCATCTTTAGTCCCATTCATACTACTCCCTTACTTCTCCAAAATCTTTACTGTGAAGACTGAACTTTCCCTATATTTGTCAGTAACTTTTAAAGAACATGATATTTTTTTGATATTATTGGGTTTTGTGTGCATCAGTCAGATGTCTACTGAAGCCAAAATGTAATCCAGTATTTACACGTTTGCATTCTCCAAACAGAGGTTGCTTTTCTCTTGGTGCTAGCACAAAGGAGCGAAAGGTAGTGTAGAACTGGAAGTTGAAAAAATAGAATTTCTGCGCGAAAAAATAATGAAAAGGCAGACACAGACACAATGTCTTTAACTGCTCTCATTTCAGTGGGATTGACTGCCCTGTTGTACTTCTTCCTTGTTTTCCATGCTCTTCAGCAGTCGTACTTGTATCTGAGGAAGATGAAGGGATGAAAAAAGTTCACAATAAAGAGAAATTGAAGAATTTAAGAAATTCTGCAACTAGCTGAAATTCTGATCAGTTGTAAACCAAAATGGAGGAAATTCCTTCACAGATATCTATGTGAGAAACAAAATCCACTGTTTCTGGAGCAGAAGAAAGAAAAGCCACAGATGTATGCCATGGAGATACTGCAGTTACTGTGGGAACACCTTTAAGCAGATGCAGTTCTGGCAGAAGGGAACTATCTCAAGACGGAGCCACAGCTCTCCCAGCCCGCTGCTGACCATGTGCCTTACTCGCAGCTCCTAAGTTTTGCTGTTACAATTCTGCTTTTCTGTAGTGGTCTTGCGTCACATTTGCACAAAATATATGAATTTGCAAATGATTTCTGTGGATCAGAGGTTGAAATATTTTACAAGATAGATGCTTAAAGCTACCACACACATACAAGCTATCTTGCCATACTGCATGCAAATGAATCCATTCGCAGTCCTGCCCTAGCAGTGACCATTACAATTTACTCTCACAGGCACTATGGCAAAGGGAAGGGACTAAACATCCCAGCTCTGATTGTTATGATTTTCAATTAAACGTCCTTTTCTGTTGGAACATGGATCACCTGCTCCGCCATGCATACTTCTGTATTATTAATTTGTTAGCTTGCTCAAATCACAGTTGAAAACCTTTCAGCCTTGGTTTGCAGCAATAAATTCAACTGACAGCTGAAATTTGGAACGCTCACTTAATATTGATTCTGAATGTAATAACAAGCGACATGACCTTTTGGAGGGTGTAAAATATGGCTGCCACAACATCTGTGCCACATTTCTTGCTGCTTAGTAATATGCTGTAACAGCATGGAGCTGGCATTGAAGTTAAGCTTTATAATCAAGTAGATCACTCCATCTCTCTGGCTTCATTAAAACAATACAACAACAACAACACAAAACCAAGAAACACCTTAACCCTCGCCCCAGCCCCAAAACGCTTCCCAGACCTACAGCCTGCGTGCACATCCTGCAGTACTTCATCCTGCCTAAGACAAGCGATGTTTGACTACCAAAAGAGACCCCTCTGTCAGACACAGCGACTGCAGCAGCCTGAATATCGGCACTGTGCGAAGGGATTTGACATCAAGTAGCCCAACCAAGTATCTACCAGGTTAAACTGTTCAGAGTTACCTTCCTCTACATGGGGAAATGCCTTTACATCTTTGCTTCTGTACTGACAAGAAAAGAACGCATTAATACCGTTTCTGTGTGCTCTGACACCTTGAACACCATTTTAATCTAGCATTACCCCAGGATAGCTTAAACTAATTTTGCTAGGCTGGATACAGAATTGGTTGCATCTGATTTCCTTTCAGCAGTTTCCTTTGAAGCGCTGCTATCTTTAAAAATATAGTCCAAGTGGGCAGAGCAGCAATTTCTGTATTTTTAAAAATCCAATTTAAATAACTTCAAATTATCCAAACAGTTTCACCAAGTTTCAAAATAAGAATTCTGCTACAGAAAACAAACCCCCCACACAATGTGTTATCAAGAATTTTTTAAGCATCTCCTGATGCTTTTTATTGACGTAACACGTAAACTGAAACAACAAATCCCTTTATCCTTATGAATATCTCTTATCTCTTAATAAAAAATAGATGTAATGAAGCAGGTCTTTACCACAAAACTTTTTTTTGTGTGTGTGTGATTTTGTGTTCTAAGCTGCCTAACACTAAGCAGCAGCTAAAATTTAAACGCTTTAAACTCATCCTTCAAGAAAAACTAAAATCCTTTGTAGTTTACAGGTAAATAAAGCTTACAAATAAAAGATTTGTCACAACTCTAACAAATAAACATAAGGAACATGACAGCATTTTCTTTTTTAAAATCTCAAGACCACATACGGCAAGATTTGCTAGCATACATACCTGTACTGGCCTGGTATTATATGAGTAAAATCTGCATCGACTTAATTATCCATACCTCACAGTTACACACAGAAGAAACATTTACCAAAATAACAGCTCCCTGGTTATTAAAAATTACACAAAGAATTGAAGCATATAAATATCCACGGAGTATATAGAAATACTCCTTGCAGTAGGAACATATTCCCAATATATAGCTTTCAAAAGGCATTAAATACCATTCTATACATGTACTGACAAATGCTAATCCACACACATTACATGTAATTAATTTAAGTATATTTGACTGTTACTGAAAGCAGAATTAATCTTTAATGATTACTAGATACTAAATGAATTTCATATTCTAAGATCAAGCATATAGACACCAAGACATTACAAGAGCTAGTTTTTGTCTGTCTCTCCCCTGGGCTGAACATAATTTAGCTTAATTATATAAGATCAGCACCTGAACCAATCGACATCCATTGTTGCTCCAATAGATGAAGCTGAGGCTGTAACAAAGCGTGGTGACAGACTGCTTAGGCAACAGGAGAGGGAATGATGAAAAAGAAAGAATTACTAAATTGTTTCAACAACAATGAAGGCTGGAACTCACTTGAAGGAGCTGGAGAATAAAATAAAATACTTGAAAAACTAGCTAATGATTGAGCTCCCTCCAGGCTCATAATTGACTATTATCATTGAGGAATAAATTCCATTAAAGGCCAGAGTAGTAGAAAAAATATTAACAAAAGACCCTGGGAGCCCATGAGTTTGGTGTTTACCAAACCCACTGGTTTGTCCCCATGGGTGTAAGGAAGGGAGGAGCTACAAAGGAAGAAGAGGCACAAGGGAAAAAAGCACAGAGGGGACTTTCCCACTCCTGCTCAGGAGGGCATTCAGACGTTCTCCTCGGCTGTCTGCCCACTCACATGCAGAGCTTGGGCAACAGACAGGTTTTCAGGTTCAGTTGGAAAACTGAGATGACCCCAATCACGGTGACTTAGTAGAAGAGCAAGTGTGGAAAAAGGCCCGCTGTTTACAAAGATCCGACAAGGATGACGAGGAAGAGGAGGACTACCACTTGAGTGTGCAGAGTTCCAGTTTGAAGACATCATGAAATGCCTGAGCTTGGGATACTGAGAAAGCTTAGAAAACTAACTAGTAAGAAGATAGACTGCTGATTTTGATAGCAGTGCTCAGGGTAGTCAAGAACAGTCTCTGGGGGAGCAGCCCCGAAGGACCTTCCCCAGGAGGTACAACACGTGGGAAGTGAGGCAGTGCTGAGAGGTACTGCAGAGGCTTTGCTAGGAGTGCTGAACAAGCCAACGGGCAGTGTCGTAGGGTGGCATGTACCTGTGCAAAGTCACTGCCGTGCACGGAAGTCCTTGTTAACATCATGTTCAGCTAGGAAAAGTAAGAAAAGAGAAGCAGGGCAACTACAGGCTGATCAGTCTCACCTAGAATGATGCCTGAAAAGAATTTGAACTATTTCCCTTCGGAAACCTTTTCCAAGAACACCAATATCAAGAAGACAAGGTACAACAGTTAACCTGGATTTACAAAAGGGCAAATCTTGCTTAAACAGAATAATTACATTCTAGAATGAAATGACTGGCTATGGAGGTGAGGAAAAAGCGATCGATGCAGCACGTGGATTTTAGTGAACCTTCTGACTCCCTCTCCCACAGCATGCTCACCTGCAAGCTGAGGAAACATCATTTGGACAAATGGCCTCTTAGGTGAGCCAAAAAACACCTGAATTGCTGGCCTCAAAGGACAGTAATCAACGACTCAATGACCAGGTGGCACCCAACAGCAAGCAAAATACTCCAGGAAGGTACTGAACGACCTGGGCTCTTGTACTCATCGGACAGCTGGACAATGAAGCCAAGTACACTGCCAGTGTATTTTTGCTTGGTATTAAACTGGGGATGTGGCTGACACAACAAATCGCAGAATTTCAACCTGAAGGAACCTTTAAGCTCATGAAACGGCTCACAGAGGCCTCCCGAAACTTCAGAGGGAAATGCAGACTTCTCCAAAGGCAGCGGAATAATCCCAAGCACCAGAATGGGCTGGGAAGTGAACAGCTGAGTGGCAGCACTGCTAAAATTCACTTTCTTTAATCCTACAGAAGTCACAAAACTACTCTACTCTGTGACATGAGCCTACACAGCCAAGTGTTTTGGTGCTCTCAGTAAGCAAGAAAAAGAAAGAAAGAAAACTAAATGAACGGTAGTATTTTCTAGTATTTTAACATATTAGGGATAACATGGGTGGGCAAAGTTTGTATATTTATTGTTTCCTTTTTTTTTTTTGCCTTTTTTTCTTCTATCTCACTAAGAAGTCATCAAGTCCCTTTAATTTTTGGTCTTCACACAAATCAATTAGTAAATACCAATTTTGGCAACACCTGGCAGGTTTTTTTTTGTTTTTTTTTTTCTTTCCCCTCCAAAAAGGGCCTCCAAAGACTGGACTTGTTAGCTATTTAGACCTAGATGCAATAAAAGACATAACCACTTGCAATTAAGCATGATAGCACTTGCTTCCAGTTGGGCACCTGGGATTCCCCATATATAATACAGCAAGAATCAGATAACTCAGAAGTGTGACTAGAAACTGTAACAAAAACCCTGGAGGCTTCTCACAGAAACACCCTGAGTTACCAAAAGGAAGCACAGTGTGTACCTCCAAATTGCACCCTACCTCTCCTGCCCTGCAAAGCACAGGCACTCAAGTCCACGTTGCAGGACCCACTTCTGTTCATCTGGAATCTAGACTTTTGAATGGTTAAATTTCCAAGGCTGGAATAGATAATCCAAAGCCCCACCTACAAAACCAGGATGTATTCAAAAACAAAATAAAACGTGTAAAGAGGCAGTTAAAACATAACAATAGTTAAAGTGGATTAATAAACAAGACTGATCGTATTTGATCACAAGAGCGATCATATGAGATGTAAAGCTACGTTTATTTTAATAAAAAAGTAACCTTGCCCCTAAAGAATAATCTTTAAACTATCATCAAAACTTAATTGTATATGCATCTAAAATACAGTATTCACATGGACAAAATGAAAAAAAAAAGTTAAATGTCATGGATGCTTCCAATTTAATTTCACCACAGTTTGCGCAGTGCTACTTTGTTACAAGAAGTTTTAAGTTCATCATAAAATGGAAATTACTGATAAAGTAGCATAAATGTGATTAATGCAGCATTCAGGGGTGGCACACACCAAGATATATGCTTTCTACCACGATCCTATGGGCGCGATGCCATAAACATTACAACACATGATCTCTAAAACTGATTCCAGGTGTGCACATAGAAAGGAAGGTATTTCCTTCAGGTACTGTATTCCTCAAAGCAACATCTGTTTTACTGAGATGTCAGGTACTGTCTCTGTCACAAGGCTTTCTTAGGGGACACAGAAAATCAACACACTCAAACAACATGTAACATGAGCCTGTAACTGCAATTTGACTTCCTGAGTCTGAAACAAAAATCTGGGGTGGGGGGAACATTACATCTGGGAAAAACAAAACAAAACAACAAAACCCAAATCGTAATGTAAGTACCTCTTTATGGAATTCCCAGCTAAACTTAAGGAGAGTTATTCTCAGATAAACTGAAGAATGTTTTATTTGCCCTTATGCTGTCTTCAAGCTGCAAGAAATTCCTTCAAAAGAACTTACCTGCATTTAGCTTTGATGCTTTTTCAACAAGCGCAACTGTGGAGCCCGTGCCCCAGTACAGCACTCTGTGAACTTCCGTGGTCAAGAGTTGTTTCAAAAGTTTTAAAACATCCAACGAGGATAAACACTGCTGTCCAGAAGAGTTTCATAGTTCATTAAAGTATCCCAGTCTCATAGCATACTGTAACTCCTCACTTCTATAATTTGATCTCTAAGCAAGTATCTCAGTCCTGTTGCTGTGAAAATTGTGGATTTTGTTGTTTGTTTTGTATATGTCCACCCCCTTAAACTTGTCTAATATAAAAGCTAAGCCAATGGAAGATTACAAACCAGGGTTATTGTTGCTTATCCAATTTCTGTGGAATACCTGCAAACTGAGACAAATTTTGAGAACACCTGAAGCTAAGCTGTGTCTGACAGCAGCCAAAGACTAGCACCACTGGCGTCCTAGCACCCTCTGTCAAGAAGCATGTGGCATTAAGACAAGAAGGGGAATTAAGACAACCGATGCTGAAGGCACAGAACAGAGCCCTGTAACTTCTATGGGAATTCAAAAATGAAGTAGTCTTCTATCTTCACTTCGATGTTCAGGATGGGCTTCAGTAAGTCTAACAACTCAAAAAAAGCTACCTAGCCACAAACAGTCAAGTAGTTAGCTCTGCAGTTATTAAACAGATAAATATACACAACAACCAGGAAATTTCTCCTATGCTACCCTAAGATGAGGCAGGCAGGATGGATCACTCTGTAAGTGCCTGTCTTACTTCACTGACAATTAACTTTGATTAATAGCATATCTTTTACATTAGGGCAAATTAGACAGGATGAATTCTATCTTTATTTTCTTATTTTCAAATAATGAGAATCTTAAGCCCTTGGGCCAGAGGTTATTTGGAGTCTATAGAATGTTAGAACAATGTAATTTGCCTTACTATATCACTGGCGTCACCTACCTTTAATCTCTCACATATTAGCATCTGCCACTCTCTATTACCCTGTTGAATTTGGTGCTATTTATGTACACTGAGTCACATACACTCTATTCCGTTAATGTGACTAACCCCTTTATTTGGTACTTTGCTTCAAGCTGCAACTCCTAGAAGGAGCTGATTATTTGAAAGCCTCAGTGTTACAATCCTTCTAGCTTCAGGAAAAGACTTCTTAAAAAAGGATGTGGGTGTAGCTTAAGGATTTAAAATAAAAGGGCCTTGAAATATAATCCATTTATAGCAAATAAACTCATGATTTTGTCAGACTTAGCCCATAACCTGCACCTCAAAATTATCTTTATTTTTAGACCTGTTATTTAAATATACATGTATTGTAACCTTGTTGATGGAAAGAAAGATGACAGCTGCAGAATCATCTAGACAAAACACCAACATCTAATTTTCATGTTTACTAGTGTTATGCCATGAAAGACAAGGGCCTTCCCCCCCAGTGACTTCCCTCCTAGTATGATACCATACCAGTGACTTCTCTGCACCTTTCAGATCACAGTGGGTCATTCTTGCATTCAGTTGCTTTCCTGTGCTTCTAATAGGCGCAGTTCCAGCCTAACTTTACTGCAGCACTGAAGACACACGGCTGTACGTACAGGCTGATCTGCTAGAACAACAAATATGAAGCCATCTCCTTTCATCACCACCTGTAGAGTTTGGGCACACACGTGACAATGCACAAATGCCAGGATGGTAATCTCATCGAATTTATCTCCCAGAGCTTCATCATTCCATGCCTGCACTAGAGAAACCTCACTGTGGATGTTTACGGTGAGAGTTGGCGAGTTCATCTACATACCGATTTGCATGCCCATCAGTCAGTTGCAAAAAAAAAAAAAAAAGAGAAGTGAATAGGACTGGTAGAGATAGGACTGGGAGAGCTCTCCCTTGACACCCTGAGCATGAACATTATCCAGTGATCATGAATATGCATTCTGACAATGTTCATCTACCCCAGTATGCAAGTTGAGACCGGAGATAGCTAAGAGTAGTGAAACTCACCCTCTGAAGCCCACGGTTTCCAAGTATTTTTCAGGAATATAAAATCACCGAGAACAGACAAATGCAGGACATTTTCAGGAACATCTTTAACAGTGCTTTTTTTGCTATGGGTGAAAACACATCCACATAGTCAAGTGGAAGAATATTCCAAGCAGACTATTAATCACAAATACAGAACAAACATAGCAGTGCAACTGAAAATCATCAATGCTAATGCAGAAGGCATCTCTGATTAGAAAATGCTCAAAAATGATTATACAGATGAGCAAGCCTGATTTTGGGGATCATCTTCCTGCATCTTACATGTAAATGTAACTATTCTGATAAATCAGAGTAGGCAGGAGCACAGCAAAGTACTGAGAGTTGTATTTGAGTTTAAATTGATTTGACCAACTTTTTAGGAAGGAAGCTGTGATTAACTGTGCATCTGTCACTGCAGACAGGTTGCGAGCAGAGTTGTAAAACAGGGGTGCAGAGTCAGGGGGAAAAGCTTCTCTTATCTATTAAGACCTCCTAGGATTAGTGAGTTTGTGACCCTGATGCAAGTCATGTTATACACATAGTTAAAGAGAGAAAGGAGAATCAAAAGAGCTAGGGAGATGAGTTTAATCTGGAAATGAGTCTAGAAAAATAATAGAAGCCATTCACCACTAAATCAAAGTATAGTAAATACCATCCCTTTCTTGTCACTATTTCTCCGCCGTGCCACAATTACGTCGGTTATTTTAGAAGAACTGGTAAGGGAGCGGACTACGGGACACATCTCTTGCCCAGGGAGAACTGATGGGACTGTGCATGCCATCTACTGGCTGGAATACTCAAATATCCCTACATACAATTCCATGCTGCTTGACAGGTGGCATATCAAAAAAAACAAAACAAAACACAGATTGGAAAGAGGGGGGAAATATGGGCCAAGTAGCCCACATGGTACTACGGAGCCCAACAGACAGGCAATGCAGCAGCAGGCAATGAAGATAAATGCAGAAAGAAGTGCAGAAGAGGGAGAAGCGGGGGATGCTGTGCTGGTAGCTCAGAGCCTGAAAAGTGCCTCTGGTGTTTTTGAGGGATGTGTACTGCTCAGCTACATGCCTTCCCCTCCCGGTGTTAGGCTATGTTTTCCAGAAATGTCTTCCCATGTATAAATTAAGTCCTAGCTAAAACAAAACTATATTACAGCAAAACAGTTCTTAGGATGACGACACAGATGAGCACACATAGCTGCTCAAACCTACCAAAGGCAAGGCCATATAAGTACACGCAGAAGAAAAGCTGGAATGCTGAGACCCTGTTTCCATGAATCCCTGATGCTTGTGTATTTACTTTCTATTTCAACCTCTAAGGAATCAATTTTAAAAAGTCACATTGAGAATGCAGCACTTCAATAGCTCTGCTGGCAACAACACTTTGATTTGTTTGACATTTACCGATCATCTGGTAGGCTGAATGCTGCAAATTCTAAGTTGTAGAAAGACAAAGCTAAGGAAAAAGCCCAGCACCACGAGGCTGGATGAGCAGAGAAGCTGGGCTAGCCTTCTGTTGAATAACTCTACAGGCAAGCCTGAGAAAGGCAAGGACCAAGCACTGCGGTTAAGTTGTACACACCGAAGTTCTTTACTCCCACACCATATCTTAAAATGGCGATGTTTTCAACAACAATGAACCTTCATGAAATTGTTAGGGAACAATGTTTCTCTCTCCATTTTTACATTAGTCCCCTCTTCCTGCCACTGAGTAGTTCACCATACTTTTAACACAATGCTCTTAATAAAATATTGTCAGAAAACTGGATTAAAATAATGAGAGCACCACAGAATCGTGCCTTCAAATCCTGTTGATGCTGACTCAGACCAGCATTCAAAAACAGTTACAGAAACCTTCATAGAAATAACATTTTTATATACTAGATGATGCAGAACACTTTTCCACTTGTTCTCCCTCTTCATTGGTGCTCGCTTTCCAGTACTAGCAGGAACCACAGGTGCATTTCACTGCTGACAGGTAGCAGTGGTTACAGGGTTAAAAGCGGAGTTACGGAGCTTCAGCTTTCTGAGCTATGCGGAGGAAAAAACGGAAATGAAAGCAGATTTCCTCTTCAGCCAGGATATTTAAATCATTTCTTTGAAAGGGGAAACAAACAAAACCATATAACAATTTGAGCTTTTATCATATTGAATTTTAATCACAAGTTTTGACTTTACATAACTTTGCCCACTTTGTGTGGCAATGGCTCTTTAAAGAGAACAGGGACTTTACACTGGTTTCATTTCTAACTAAAAAAACCACTTGGAAAAGACCATGAAAAACCTGGAGAGCCATGTACCATCACCAATAAGTTATTAGCCATTTTTACTAGATGTTTCAAACCTTGGTGGAAGCGAAAACTTCATGTAGAAGCCTCTGGTAAAACAGAGGCATAAAGCTGAATTGGGAACATTTAAACTTTTGTGATGAATAAAATACAAAGAGAATAAAAGAAGCGGATACGCTTTTGTTTATTGTTTACTACATGAGACCATGTAGAGCCTTTGGCCTTCAAAAGTACAAGATATTTGTCTCAAAAACAAGAAACCACCACAACTAGAACCTTCAACAAAACAGTGAAGCCTAGTCCTCTACATTACCATGTTTCTTAATATGACTCTGAGCATATTTACACATGGTAATCAATATTAGGATTCCAGTCAGAAAGTTTAACACCACAAAAAATGTGAAAGGATCTAGTAGTGTCACTGAAATTGTCCACAAGCACCTAGAAACTATCAAATTCTTTTTTGTCCTTTATGAAACCAAAGAATAAAGACTTTTCTCAATCCACACAATGGATCAGTCAAAAATTACTTTCACTTCCCAAACCAACAGAGTGGGAATTAAAGCATTGTTCAGATAAACAGTAAGAGCCCCTGAGTAGCCCAAAGCACGCTGAAGAGCTACAACTGTTGACTCTCCCCCCAAGCTATGTGCACTAGTTCCTGCTGCGCGTAGCCTTCATTTGAGAAAGACTATAAAACAAAGTAAAATTGTGCAACTGCAGCAGTTTATAAAAATAAAAATGAATTTCTGTGGATCTACAATCTTATAAACAGAATTTAATTATTACCTCGTTTCCCTGCATCCTCTTAATGTCAAGGTTTACCCTTCTCCATTTGGACATAATAGAGAAAGTTTACAACCACTTAACATTTGATCAGTTATTTACACTATTGAGCTTCAATCACCTAGAGACTCTTAAGGGAAGTCAGTAATAACTACATGTTTTCACTTGGTTCACTTTCTCAGGTATGTAACTAGTATCTGACAGCTGACCTAAGAACCAGAAAGGTTTGCTGGTCTCAATCTTCATCCCAGCAACTGTGTTTCTGTACCCACAAACTCACCAGTTATGGTTAAGCTATTGCAACTTAGCTGTCCCGTGGCGGTAACATCTGGGTCCCTCTGCACACCTTACCTGTGCTAAAAGTGATAGCGAAATAGAAGAAATAAAAATGCAGAGAACTACTCTGGCAACTCATTATTTATACAAAAAGGTTAGTATGACATAATTATACTAGTTTACTGTTTTTGAAAATGAGTCCTTATGGCAATTCTCTACAGATACACAAGAATTCACTCTTCTTGGCTGATAGTAAAAATAATGACATGCAATATCCTATTTTTGACAAAATACAATAAAATCTAATTTGTATTTTTTTATCACACGTTTTCTCTGAAAATAGCTATCAAACAACAGTATTCTCGTTCTAGCCAAATTACTTCTATCTACTTGAAAACAAGCATGTTCTGTAATAAATTATGTGCACCCTGTGGGTCCACCATTTTCATACACAGAGCACCACAAAATCTGTAATTCTGTTAAAGACAGGCATTAGGTATGGCACCTAAATCTGTAGTAACAAAATCTTCCAGCAGTCATCTTTATGTGATAAATGAATGAGAGGCATTAATAGTTATTACTCTTTTCCATTTAAGAAAAACTTAAGGGAAAGCCCAAGGATATTTCTGATATTTTCAAGCTATTCGTTTTAATTCATTCAATTCTACTCTGCAGTAAGGCTGCAAATAATTATTGCACTATAGAGAAAGTGTAGTTCATTTTCAGTTAATAACAGAAATAGAGATCTTAAAAGCATTTTTCCCTTTGGAAAAAAAATATATATATTTTTACACTTTTCCTTCAGTTTAAGTATTTAAGTGACTTACAGTAGGTAGCCCTTAAAAGAAGGACACACAAATGCATCTCCTTGATAGGAAAGGGACAGTAACATTTCACCATCACTTTAGCCTTGTTGTTTATCATCAGCTATTGCACCATCCTGCACTGTTAAATATCTTTGAAAACCTCTGAAAAAAGGTTTTTATCCATAAATCTACTAGCGAATTCCTTCTCAAGATAAAAGAGAGCTTTACTATCTTCTACTTAAATTTTCCCCATGCAGATGACTACAGCTAACGATGAAGAACTAAAAAAAATAAAAACAATAATAAAAAGCCACAACAGAAATCAAGTTTTACTGCATAATGTTAAATGTGGTTCAGCATTTGCATCTATTTCCCGTTGGTGAAGCTGCAGTGCACAATAATCAGAATCTTTGCCTAATCCTGAAAAAAATAAATTACTTTAAATGAAAGCTATACACAGAAATTTGAGTCTTCATATACTCTAGAGAAATTTAAGGATCTTAAGTTCCAGTTACAATTCTTCCTATTAAAGAAAAAAAAAGTTTTCAAAAGTCTGTGAAGTAATTTTGTGGTTCCTTTCTAAAGAAAGGAGACAAAGCGACAGAGCTCCTCTGCCTAGATGGAACTGAAAAGTATTTTTTTTTTCCCCTCACCATTTCTGTCTTCTCTGGGTACATAACAACAAGATGCACTCAACTACTACAGGTTATTTACATAAGAAAACATTGTCTCCATCAGAGCAGAATTGATACCAAAAAACATCTTGCTAACCTCAGTAAGTCATATATTGCTCTCTGAAGTTTATATATTTTTTGTTTCATGAAGGATAAAATTTAAAACCATATCTATCCAAACCAAAGGCATACTTAAAATGCCAAATAAAATTTTCCTTGATATAAATCAAGTACCAAGTCTGTTATTTTTTTCAATGCATTCTGATTTTAAAAGTGCATTTCATGATGGTAACCAAATATTCATCAAGTAAATAGAATAGACGTGGAAAAAATGAAAATAATGCAATTAAAGAGGAATCTTCTATCAGCCTGACTTTCCATTTGTTGCTGTTCCTCTGTGCAGTGTTACCGTTAAAACTGGATTCCAATTTTTAATCCATTCCAATACTTAGATGTTACATTCTAAAAGAAGTTAAAAGTCATAACTCTCTGCATTATGGTTTACTTGCGAACTCTACAGTACAAACAGGTGTATAAACTTAAATTATAACCACCTACTATATTCCGTGTATTCATTATTGCATTGATTTGATGCTGCTCTGTAGGTTTTGTTTCAAGTTTACAGTCACACCTAAATTCCATTTCACTAACGTGGTCTAGAGCCTACACACCATACCAATAGCATGAAATTAAATATCCTGAAAAACAGCCGTACCGTTATCAGAGGTAGTGCTGGGACACCACACATCATGGGGGTCAGCATTTCCATTTCAAGGCAATAGTACAGCAAACAGTTTTATTATGGTCTGGCAGAACTGGGGGGATAGGAGGGAAATTAACTAACTCAGGAAATGGCACATATTTATTTCTTTTCCCTATTCTTGTGCCTGAAAGGAGACCCCAGTAAATGAACACTATACAGGTCCCCCTACAACAGCCCATAATTCAGCAGCAGGTCGTATTAATTAAGCATGGACAATTTACAAGATAGGAGATTTTAACTAAGGCAGCATACGAGTATTTACCCACTTGTACCTGCAAGGCTATTGAAATGCACTCTGTGATTCTTGTTTCGCATAAAACAAGGATTTTATTCTAACTCCAAGAAATTATCTTACAGCATGACTGACACAACTCATGGTCTTCTCTCGAAGAGAAAATATCCTGTAATACATCTCCACAAAATAAACAATATACACTTCTACCCCTAGCCCTTCTTCCTCCCTGCAGACAGGCTCAGCGTGTGGTTCCTGAGGAATTAGTTGTAGAAGAACTCCCCTGCTGACAGCAAAATGCCAAATGCACGTCCTGCACATGTAATGTGTCTGACATTTCCACATCTCACCAGGTTAATGTTTCTGACAAGTGCTTAAAAATATATGTCTTTAAAAATGTGTGCTTATTGCTGCCTTCCTATCTCCATCTTATAATACTTAAAAATGTTATTTTACCCAAGAAACCACCTCCGCATTTGTCTTTGAGGTAGAAGTAATTGTAATATGAGAGCTGAATACCTTTTCGGAATTCAATGGCTACATTTCCGTTGATGAATGATATAAAACGTGCAAATATTATCTTCCTCATACAAAACAGGACCGATGAAAAATGAAAAGAACCAACATGATAGATAAACATAACGGGGTCAGCAGTGAAAATGTTTTACCACCCTTCCCTGTTTAATGCTGTTACTCTTTGCAGTAGGAAACCTTGGGAAAATCCGCAAAATTTTCAAGCATCACAGCAATTTCTTCCCTACATCTATTTTCTCCCATGCAAATGCAAATCCCCGGCTGGAAGCTTTTACACACAGAACACAGATCTGGCACAGACGCAGGACTGGTGCACCAACTGCCGTTGTAGTTGAGTCCTTGCAATGGTTTTTCTTAGGGAGCCCTGCCCCACAGTATTTGCAGTATTAGTGCAGTACTAAACCAAGATTTGTGCTGTTTTCTAGGAAGCTACAGTAACTATCTTCAACATTTTATTCATATTTTAGACAATTTGGCTCAACCCAAAAGTTCTCTCGTCTTTAAATTTAAATATTCAGGGTCTTCAGTTCTCAAAATTAACATTTAAATAATTTTACAGGACTGTGCCTGCTGGACTTTGTGTGCACTTGGCAAACAGCCTCATGCCATCAGACACAATGGGCGTCGGATCATTATTCTCAGAACTGCTGAAATGCTTCTGGGCAGCAGGTCCGTCCTCAGCGCTGAAGTGGGCATTACAGAAAGTGATTTTACCTTGCTCACCCTAAGAGACCTTTGTTGTAACATGCACCTTCATTTCAATACGTCCAGTACATACACACGCACACACGCTTACATATATTTTTATATATGCTTTTCAATTAGTATTTTTTTCCTTGTTAAATGTGCATTCAGTTGCAGGTTAAATGTTAACGTACATTTCAGTGCCAGGCTAAAGGTTGGACTAAATGATCTTAGAGGTCTTTTCCCACCTAAGTGATTCTATGATTTTTCTCTCAATACTAATGGTATTGCCAATGAAAGCAACAAGTCAATGAAGCTAATTAAACTTTATGATTTTGCAATGGGATTCATAAATTGCTGTAATTTGTTAGAAATTGAATAATTAAGCATTCCTCAGTAACGTGCATCACTCCATAGGAAGGATGAAACCACAAAAAACAAAGGCATTTTAAACTCAGCTACAAAATACCTGCACCATTCTTTAAAGGCATTTTTCCTTTCTGTACTGCCCGTCTTGTATTTTAAACCCTGCCAGCCCCTGATCACGATAAAAATAGCTCTCAGGAAAATTAGAGGGTTTTGAACTTCCTTGGTGCACTGTCACAGAGGCCATTCCTGAGCCAAAGGACAACCGACTGCGCTGGCTGACCCAGCCAAGGCAACTCAACACAAAGGATGCTCAGAGCTAGGAGGAGGACGACAGATGCTGTCATTAAAGTATTGTTTTGCTCAAACTGAAATCACAGCTTTTCAGAAACATTCCTCATGAATCAACAAAGGAAATGAAGCTTGTCACCTTACTTAGAAGACAATCAGGCTTAGTGCCCTTATGCATAAAAGCTCAGCGTGGTGCACGAGAACAGTTGTACGCACAGGGTATGCTTGGGGAAAAGAGCTGCGATGTACTGGGCTTGGACTTGGGATCCTGACACTGAAACAAGGTTAGTAAAGTCATTTTATCACAATAAATACTCGTTTCTGTCTTGTAAATCTGTTCATGTGCTAGCGAAAACGTAACTATGTGACCAACTAATTCTTAAGACATCAATATGATCAAATGTTGATCTCTCAACACACACTTCAGACACTCAGATGCTAGCGTTACATCAATTGGATATTTACTTGTAGAAGATGTAAAACAAAATTGTTTTACAGGCTTTTCCTGATAAAGTCTGACTTCATTAATCTCCTGCTGTGCTTGGCACCCCCAGAACAAGTTATGCTGCATAACATAACTTACCTGTTTAAATAATTCATCTTTATAATTCCTCATGGGCAGCATGAAGTTTCAGGCCTGACACCGGGGTAGTGCTACCAGTACTTGTGTACAGCTATCCTTTTTGCCTCCTTTTGCACAGTCCAGTCCTTCCAAATGCAGCATGGTATCGCGGCATCTGGTTGTATAATGTTACAACAAAGGTCACAGCTCCAGAAGAGTGATTCTGCCCTTTGCAGGACTCGTGGGGGCTAGAAGCATGGATCTCTCCCTCCAGCACCCTCTTTTCTTTTGAATACTATGGCACCTATTTCTGATAAGGCTCAGATATAACTATGATTTTCTGCAATTTCAATTTTATCTTGTGGTCCTTTGCACTACCATCTCAGTTTGAGTAATACTATTCCGTGCCATGTAATCACATTTTTATTAAAACATTACTGTGAATGCTACATTGCTTTGTTAACTTTATATTAAATTGCTTTATTTTGTTGCAAAGTTCGGAAAGCCTAAAGAATTTCTTAAACTCCCATCTAGCTAACAGATTGAATCGTGACTGTGGAACAGATTGAGATCTCCATAATGGGAGATCATATCAAAATTCCTCTGGAAGTCCGCTGCTTCTTAAATGAACTATCTGAGATGCCGGGGAATACAATTGTGGGGCAGAGGGAGGGAAAGCAGCAACGTGAACTAGCGGATTCAAGAAAAGAAGGCAACACGAGGCGTAAGATAACCAGATTTGTTGAAAAGGGAGGTCACAGGCATAGTGAAGAAAGAGTTGTGACTAATTTATTTATTTTAACCAGAGGATGATAAAGAGCACCTGCCTCCTTGATACAGGGATCAACATGAAAAACTTAAGCTTACCTGCCTGAGACTTCTTAATGAGACTGGTCCATATGTTTGCTCCTGAACATTGTGTTTAGTTAATGGGAAGGTTTTGTAACGCTACAAAAGCCTTCTATTACCTGTTTCAGTCAGCCTTGTGTTCTTCTCAATAGCTGTTGCCAACTGTAACTTTCAATCACACGTCTTGCATCCAAGGTGTTCTACTTGTGAACAGCCATCCCTCCCGTGACCTCAGGCACACTTAGGTCCCGTCAGCATGTATGTGTCTCCCTTCCTTCATTTCCTTCTTTGTTGCGTTGTATACGTTTAGAAATCAAGACAAAACCCAATGTGTACCAAAGGAACTGACCAGGCAGCCTGCAGCAAAGCACTATGCACCAAGTGATGCATCAAAACGGCCACCTAGGTTATTAGTTAACAATTACACTTTCAAATATTTACTTTGCTAATTACTGATAAATCAACAAATAGTCATTATCAGAAAGAAGCAAGTTGATCTCATTGTTTATTTTTTTAGCTACTAATCAATGAATGAAATAATGCGCACTAACTAATCAGGGCTGGGTGTTTCTCAATAAAAAATGGGTATATGTTTAGGAGTAACATAAAAGTAACGGGATTAGTCAGAGACAGAGGAGCTCACACGACTGATTCCAACACCTTTGCACTTAGCACATACAAACATAGTTTCGCTTTAGATTACAGTGAACAAGTCCAACAATTTCTGTCCCATTTTATCTTAGTGAATCTCCAGTGAACTCATCCATCAATGAGGAATGTCTCATGGGTATTGTTACTTCAGTTTTCCCTCAAGTTCCTTCTCCATCAGATATCATTTGACTTCTCTCAAACATACTGTCTCACTGTGGTCTAACTACTCCACCATTTATCTTGAGCAATTTTTCAATTGTTTTTTTAGTAACCTATACCTATGACAGGATTTACTAAAACAGTTTCCTTCTCCATATGCCCTATGCCCTGGACAAAAGTAATACATTTACTCTCAAAAGGCTCAACATCTTTATTCAAATACCGCATTTTACCAAATGCCCTTGTTTCAGGCAGGGGAATAAAAGTTAGGACCGAAGGGTTCCTGCTAGAAGCTGAAAGCACACGCAGCTAAAAGCACTCACCTCCTTGCTGCAGGGGGCTGCAGTAACCATACAGTAGCTGCAGGTACTCATTTCAGTAAGACAGAAAGGCAATGAAAAACCATGAAACTATAAAACATGCTATGAAGATCCACACCAAATCCTGACAACTAAGAAAACCTTCATCTAAGTGTGAAGGACGTGCAAACCAGACAAGCTTTTATAGCTCGCATTTCCCATGGCCATGATTTCTGTAGAGTAACATGATTACTGAAGAGTAACATATTCCACAAGGACACATAGGCATCCATTTCAACACTTGTACAGGACGCACCAATGGGAGAACCTACCAGCTGTGTATTGCTGCCTGATAAATAACAAGAAATAGGCAACTTTTCATACAGTCGGGTATACAAAGTAACATCTCTAGCAGAGAACTCAATGTGAAGCAGATGAAGAAACAATATTTTCATTAAAGACAAGGAAAATACTTCTGAAAACAAGCCCAACACCAGACCGCCCGCTGCAAATTTGCACAAAGCACTCCGACACGAAGATGGCGTTTCCATGCTGGAAGATGGTGTTTCCACCTGGTTACTGCAGCAGTTGTTACTGCTGACCTGCCCTGCACCTGGCAGGTTTATTAAATATAGGCAGTGCAAAAAAATAGATCAGCCAGTTCTCTGAAATAAAACACAGGCAGCACAGCAAGATTTAGATCTTGTTAATTACGTACAAGGTAATTTCTACAATTTTAATTCTTATTTAGCTATGGAACTGACATTATATTGTGACAAAATGAAACTTTTGCTAAAAATGGCAATAGAGCACCATCACAGGCCTGCCTTTAAAGTCTGTGAGTCTGCAGAAAGGCAACTGATTATCACCTGGCACCTTCAGACGATTTAATGCTTAACTAATGCATAAATTGAACTACTGCTATCTCCTATGCAACAGATAACTTGGGGATCAAATAACATTGTTTACAAGATCACTTCTGGGAAATACTGGAAATTTGGAATACATTTGGTGTCATCTACTTTAGCACACAGGGTGTCTACTCCTTTGCTCCTCATGCTGCTGCAATGTCCTGCAGTGATACAGAGGGCCAAGCAGTGGTCTGGGATCTGAATGGATCTGTAGTTCCAAAAACAACATCAAAGGCCCAGCAGAGTAAGTGCCTCCTGCACTTAGGTCAAGAATATTATGATTTCAGGAAACAAATTTCCAGGGCTTGCACAAGCTGATTATCTCTTGCACAAGCTGATTATCTTCCTTCTCTGCCACACGGGGGGAGGAGAGAGAGGGATCATAGATAAGTTTTGCTTAAAAAGGACCGCCCAAGGTAATGCAGTCCAACCCAGCAACCTCATAATTACACAAGGTTCACTTCTTGTTCATTTTTATCCTTGTAAGGAAAACCCATATTTTGTAGACTCAGATACCCACTTTAGCTGCCTTAAACAGGAGCAGAAATGGGAAGAGATGAGTTTGGAGCCCTTACCTTTGCTACCAACTACATAAGGGGATCTAAATTTTGTTTGCACAAGCATTTTGGATCCTCTCCTACATGCAGACAAGCAATAAGCCATCTCCATATATACACTGTTTAGACAAATTATACAATGTACTTTCACATGAATAATGGAGATTATTTCCAGAGCTTAAATTTTTTTTATTAACTCAGACCTATATGAAATAGATGACAGCAAGACACAGCGTTCAAGTGACTCCAGCGCCAGAGCTTCAGGCGTTAGAATAAATGTTTCACTTTGTCAGGCCTGGCACATTCATAACTTATTTGTAAATTGGGAAGACTGCTTCAAAGCTCTCCCATTCAAAGACAAAATCACATTTTCCTGGTAACCCCAAGCGTGTCATCTATCTCTGTCAGAACAAAGTCCTCAATGAACAATAAAGCAAAGTGTCACCACTTTTCATTAACAAGAAATCTAGTATTCCTGAATTTCCCAGTCTAGGCGTGGTATGCATGAGAGAGGGAAGAAGACATATGAGTATAAAGATAGATTAAAGAAACAGTTGATGCTTTCATATAGTATAGTAACTTGAAAAGTGATTCAAAAATAAAGACCGACCTCTTCCTTTATCCTAATGTTTTTACAAGTCCTCTACATTAAATAATATTATCTTCTATGTTAAATAAGATTATCTTCTATTTTTTATTGCTAATTGCAAATATCGTATTTTTCCAAAAAGATGAGTAATGAATAACCAGTTACATTTACAAAAAAATACTTAAATTTCCTTGAGTTCAGATTTTCTTTTTTCCTTAGGAAAAAAAGAAAAGAAACAATAATAAAGTAATTTATCACATCACTTGACTGAAATATGCGCCACTTAGACCAACACAGATCAGCAGGTGCATGGCTGCATGAAGTACTCCCTCCTGCTATTTTCCAAGGTAAAATTTATAATATATCAAGATGAAAATTAAAAGTGGGATTGAACAATCTTGCCATGCTATGGAACTCTAGGGTTGCAGATGTTTATGAACAGACAAATTTAGAAGAAAGATGATTGAAGTTCCATTTACACAAAATACATTTATCTGTCAAAAGCCAATTGATGCCATGTGATAGGAGAATTTTAATAGCAATATCCTAAAAAAAATATTCAAAACACTGCGTAGGATATATGAAAGCTCAAAATACAGTACACAATATCACCAGCATAACTGAGTGTGTGAGTAGCAGCTCAGTGCTATGTAAGAAATGTTATCCGGGAGCAAATCAACAGTTTGAGGTACCAGAAATTAAGGTCTGAGCTGCACTGTTCTTGAGACAAAAATCTTAGATTGAACCTCTAAACTTACATATAAATAGTACTACATTATACACAGAATCTCTTTGATTAAAAGTTCAATAGCATTTATTTCAGATGTAAATGAAAAGTGAAGGTCATGCTGCACGCGTTAAGACAAAATACATTCATCCAAGGACCAAACTGCACAACTTCTATCTATGCAAGTATGAGAAAATTCAAAATCACCACTACACCTTGCCTGTGTGTACTTGCTAAAACAAAGACTGAATACCGGTGATTTACTCCACTTAACAACAACTGGGTGCTCCTTCAAAAACAAAGCAAAACAGTATTAAACAAAATAACCTACAGAGAAAAATCTGAATCAACCTGTTGGAGGTTACCACTATGCAGATGAGACTTCATGTGGAGTGGGGGAAACGTGACCAAAACCTAAATCCATAGAATAATTAATCTTACCATCAAGAAATGTAGGTCTTAAATTCTGAGCTTTGCTTTTCAGCAAGCAAATACGACATCCTCTGATTTTACCATGTAAACAATGGAGTAGAATATTCATAATTTAAAATTCTTTCAAAGAAGTCTCCAGATATCAAAGCTTAACTAGCTTATAAAATAAACATAGACATTTCTGCCAAGGAAAACCATGTCCTGACCCTGCTGCAGAAACAAGTCACCTTGTGCTAACTTCAGATCTGACAGATAGATAAGACTCATGGGAACCCAATACCACATGCTTCAGAGGCTTCTGGAACATCAGAAAAACAATACGTGCACAACTATATTCAGAAGCATTACAGAGGAAGGGCGGATGCTGTCCTTAAAAGCCTCCAGGAGAACCCTACTGATTTACACGCTTTGCTTTTACACTGACCTCAAAGAACCATGTATATATTCCCAGCTAAAAACAAGCAAACAAAACCCACAAGTACTGTTTGAAGCAGTGCTTGCTTTCATCAAATCCTGTTAGCTTTTGATTAATTTTCAGTTCTACTCCAGCAGTTGAGTCCTGTAATTGGCTGATTAGAATCCAATACAAAGTGTATGCTGAACTTCTGAGCAAATACTTGAGCTTATTGAGAAAGACATCCTGTTGAAACAGCTGCTAGAGTATGTTTAATACTTAGCTTACTCATCTACATCTTAAGTTGTGCACATTTAGCTTGGACTATTGATACGCTGTACCTCCTCACATGGTCACTCAGAAAAGCACAATTTATGTTGCAGTCCAGATTTACAATCCTTTGCCTTCTTTTTATGTGCATTTTGGAGCAATAAACATCTGCTCACACTGGAACTTGTGGTCTTTTGCTTAGCATAGTGATACCCACGACAACAAAAAAGTACACTTGTATCTTGATTATTTCAAAATAATACAGGAACAACTTGTTAATTTTTCTTTACTAGAATTTATTTTTCATGTCAGGGTGCTCACAATCTTTTGGATAACAAGTTGATGTAGTATCAACTAACAAAAGCAAGTGCCCGCATATAGGCATTCTAATAAAGATGGCATGGCACGAGCCTACCACGAATTTCATTCTTCACCTTCATAGACAGCACTGTAAGAGGAGGTCGTTTTACTTGCCTATTACAAATACAAAATTTTACAGAAAGTTTCCTCCTCATCCTTAAGTACTTGATCTCTATAAAATTAAGATACTAAAAGCCCTCACTGGTGCCAAGTACATACCTGTGGGCTCTACAAGTTAACCAACTCAAGCGACGCACTGTCTGAACGAAGTACTGAAATCAACTATGCAAGTTTTCAAATCCAAAAAATATCCACATGCAATAATGTTAGAAGCCAAATATACTGTCATTGCTGTTAATGGTTCCTTCAACAGCACTAAATCTTAGCCAAATTACTGAGACTGCCATGAATCTCTAGCAAAGAACCTGTTAAACTGCATGAGACCCTTGAACACTGTATTTTTATAATATTCTTCAAAGAATTCATCAGGAACATCAAGATTTTGAAAAACTTTCTCCACTACTCTGACCGCTTCAGACAGCATGCTCAGCTTCTGTCATTGCTTCTCTAGGTTCTCAGTACCCCAACTCTTCACAAGCACATGCTACTATGTAGAAGACATACATATACACATGTATGTTTGTGTTATACCGAGCCTATAACACTTTTTTCCCCCCTGCTTTCTTGATATACAACCTTTTTCCACTTTGTCCATATAAACATTACCATGAAATTCACCTTCCACATTGTGGTTGCTCTGCATTCCCCTGACGATCTTAGCTTAGTGGACAAATAACAGCAATACTTAGCAGGTATTAGCTACATACTTTGTTCAGAGAGGAGCACTACTTATATGCAATATAGCGTATATGACCTAACCAGAACAGATGCAGAACTGTACAGGATGCACAAAAGAAAAGGTCTCTATCTCTTCGCAAAACTTCTGTTTTCAATGATCTTATTAGTATTTTAAGACAAGAACAGAACACCCTTGCACACTAGTCTAACACATGTATTTATTTGTAGAACCAGGGCTCAAACGTATAGAACTTGGATCTTACAGACTGACTAGCTAAAATTCCAGTATCTATTACAAATACCTAGCTTAAGAGAGATCAGAAAGCTGATACTGGTCAGGTAATTATGTCCTAAGAAAATCAGCTGCTTTTATACCAACATCCTGATAAGGACATATTAAAAGACAACCTATGTTTTTGCATTTCTAAGTTATAAAGAAACAACAGTTTAAAATCAATATAACTTTAATAGCTCTTTAATCACACCGTCAGATGTAGTGTGCTTAACAAGTGATTTACCTCTAAGATGGTAGGTTCAAACATTACTTAAAGATTAAGAATTAACCATGCAGTGAACAACAGTGCAATGTTTGCTAATGCGAGTGTTTGCTTGCAAGATACGCTGCCTGGAGAGGAGCGAAAATGACAGCTGAGTTTTGCTAGGAGAACACAGCTCTGAGCTGACACAGAGGAGACTAAAAATTCAAGGTGAAATACAAGAAAAAAAAATCCATCCTAATAATAATAATAATAATAATAATAATAATAATAAAAAAAAAAACAACACCAAAAAAGAACTGGAATTTACCAAGATGTGAATTATCACATTGTTGAGTGTTTTTAACCAACATCCCTCAAAATGAAATGCAATTTGATTATTCTATAATGTCACAAACAGCAATACTCATCACATATAAGGTACAGAGGAAGAAGAATCATACTGTAACTTTAGACTACAGAGAAGAAGGTGACAGTTCAAAAGTAAACATCATTTTCGGACCTGAGAAACAGTTAAATTATGTATGCTTTTCTATCAGAGATAATGGAAGAACAGAACACATTGCATGCATCGACAAAACAAAAATTTTAGTATATTAATATTCCCCCTGTGACAAAAAATTAGTAGTCATTCTTCTACTAAGTGATACCACTTCATTTCAGAAGTAGTACCTGCATTTCCCACTCTAAGGAAAAGAGGAATACAGTTGTTCCAGGTACAGGTTCACAGAGCACAGCTGCAAACAAGTCAGATGAGTGTTGCTCAACAGGAAAATAAAAGTTACACTGTTCACTTTCCTGTGAACATAAAGAAGGATAAGAAAGAATTGTACGACATTGCAACAGATGATAGATGGATATTAAGATAAGGACATAAGGCTATTACAGTCCTGTACATTACAGTAAGCAATATGAAAAGACCTTCTATGCATGACACTCGAGAAAATGAAGGGACTGAGCTGTTACTCTGAAAAGATTCATTTTATTAAATACAAATTATCATTCACCAATGAATTTTGCATTTCAGTAAGTTTTGTCCCCTATCATTATATGACCTATAATCTTTCAGCTGCACAAAACAGTCACTGACTGTGCTCCTTTAGCTTAATAATGGCTGTAGGTATAAGTAGCCTAAGAACAGAAAGGTTTAAAGAAATCATTTTGTCTATTACACAATAAGAAACTGTGCATCATTTGTTAGAGGCCTTTTCACTGTGCCTGAAATCTTCTCAGAGAAGTGCCTCTTTCAATTACTGTTCTATAGGCAGCCACGAAACACTGCCCTGCATTCATCCCCCATCTTCTAAACACACTGGTTGAGGGGCTGGCCCTGCTGAAGTCAACAGGAGCCATGCCATGGATTTCAGGGACACAGATTTATGTTTATTACACTGTACTACCTGATTTCGGGTATAAATATAACACAAGGATATAGCTTAGTGAATATAAAGTAAAAATTTATGGTAAAAATAAAAGGAGAACAGGTCACTATATCGAGAGAAGCAGCAGAGCCGGCTGCCCCGTACTACTCTTGGGGATCCCTGGTACATTGTGTCGGGCACTTCTGGAAGACACAGCACCTTAATGACAGCTTCATAGAAGCCCTTATGGCAACTCAAGGAAACCACTAACCCTAGAAGATTTGCATATGGGGAAAAAACAGGACGCTTCTTTCAGACCTATAGATTACGTTATAAATAGTGACTTTCCATTGATGTGATAAAAGATAAATTTACAGTCTTTTCTCAGCAAGGAGTCTCAATAACTCCTTACTGTCAACAAGGCATGGAATAAGCAACCCCTATCTTTATTTTGTTTATGTTTGGCACTTTTACTGGAAACACATTACAAACACATTATTAAGAACACAGCACAACTTTCCAGAGATTGATACATTTTTGTATTTTCCATTGCTTAACATAGAGCTTTGAAACAACTACTACCACCAAGCACTTACTGGGACGTATCTGAAAAAGCACAGTAAAGTAAATACCATTGCAGTTGTTTTCTAGTAATTAACTTTGCAGTGCTCTTCATATTTCTCCCACTCTATTACTTAAGAAGAGGCAGTCACCCCCTGACAAGTACACATGCTTGAAGTGCCTCACTGTTTCCTGACACTGCCGACTTGGCCAACTCTGAGCCACCTTGAAAGGAATGCCAATAACGTGCACCACAGAAGTGAATTAGAAAATGAAGAAATCAATGCAATACATGCCTGGCCTATCTATCTTCCTTAGATTAATCAATATCCAGATGAAACACACTTTCCTTATTTCATTTCTGCCTCCCTTGGCAGAATTTGAATACTTTAAGCCTTGATTGCATAAAGAAGTGTGCAGTCATAGCAGTTCTGGTCTTAAATTCCTGGTTTAGTCTTCATTTCTTCCTGTATTCAGGACGATGTTGATACAAACCCTAAACTTATGCTACAAAATTCGGATGTATTAAAATATGGAACTCTCAATTATATATATAAGTGCGCACACACACAAAAACAAACAAACAAACAGTCAAACACTTGTAAGCAAACACAATGTTCAGAGAACCACCAAGAAAGGAAATGAGTTCTGGGTTAGGTCTGTAAATGAAGGATCCAAAGCTTACTGCTGAGAGCAGAAGACGCTGAGTAATTTGACTGGAAGTGCTGTTCTGTTGTTAATTTTGAGAAGGCATTCTAGAAAGAGAATGAGTCCTGACAGTGGCTAAAAGAAGAGATGTGTTATTGTTCTTAATATGTCAATTCTAGTGACTAAAAGAGGCATTTGGTGCATCAGACCATATGGTTTAGTCTGTACTGTGTATTAAGCTGTTGGAAGTTGCACAAGCTGTCTTTACTTTTCAAGGGAAGCAGTGGTATATGTTTTCCCCAAATAATTAATATTATTCTTATCACATGACACAGAAACTCAAAGGTCAGACTTCAAACTCAGTGGCAACATTTACAACTAATCCTGAGAATCGCCGAGTACCCTTTGAGTGGAATGAGGGCAAAACAGTACCGATGCCCTCCCTCCTAACAGTGAGTAAGTTGCAGTGCTCAGAAAAGGCGGAGGATTTTGCAAGCTAGATAGATAACAGATGGGAGATTTCTGGAATCTAAAGAGACAGAGACCACCTGCATTCTTTGGAGAAGCAGATCATTTAGTTTTCCAACGCACACTCAATTTTCCACCTCCAAATGCTATTTAAAAATCAAATAAAAATCAAACTTTATTTAAAAAAGATTATGACAATACATTTCAGTAAGTCCTTTTGCGGCCTCCTGGCATTAACACCACATTCAATGTTTTCATTAATCAGAGCCAGGTATTTCAAGCCATGTAGGATTTGGGAAACAAAACTTTAATTCAAAAAAAAAAAAAAATCTGAATATGCACACCACAGAAAACCGTGTCTCTGAAGCACATTCAGTCTATTGAACCTTTCCTTTCCTCATAAAATCTAAACAATGATATCGGATTCAAATATTAACTCCTAATGATCTTGTTTAAGGAAATCAATTTTGAAGATGTGTGAAAACATTACTGGATATAAGTCTTCCTGGCGGGAGAGATAATGTGAAGAAGGATGAAAACACTCAACTGACATGTCCCAGTAAGGATACGGATACCAAGAAGTGTGCTGTAAAAGTCTCCACTTTTCCCCACTGCTTATTACCCCCAGAAATTTAATTCTTCAGATACAGTAGTCCTATCCACCATCTACACTTCTATCAAAACATTTGGCCTTTCTCTGACAAGTTCTGAATGCAGTTACGCATTGTCAGTGTAACATGGGGAACAGTTCACAAGAAACAGTTAAAATAATCCCACTCTCATCATTTCCTTGCTCTAACCCCATATTAAAAAACATAATGCAATCGATTCTGGTTTTCTTGCTATGATAGCACTTGGCCATACAGAAATTTTGCCAAGATGCAGACCTAGGTTGGATAATGCATGTTATGTGTCCAGTTGATAATCCAAACAAAAGAAAGTCACCATAATAGCTAGCCATGGAAATTCACACAGGAAGCAGTGCTTAGGAAGCAAACGCTCCCTCTACGTTCACCCTAGCAGTGGATATAAGCAAACCTAAATCAGAAATTTATGACACTGCTACTATAAAAAAAAAAAAAAACAAAAAACTGAAAATCAAAGAAGAAAAGCACTTCTCATCTCCCTCTTCACTCAAGTTTCACAGCATACACATGGATATGAGTAAGGATGGGATTCTTCCCTCTAACTTCTTGCACAGCCGCTTGGGGAAGGCTTCAGATTAACATAAATGACATTACACATCCATAAGGCTGTCTTTCAAAAATGTTTCATAACTTGTAAATGCAATATTTACAGAGACCAGGTCAAGTAAAAAATATTTAATATAATTATTTAACTTATGCATATCTGTTTATGACTGCTAAAGAACATGGGATGACTTTAAATTCCTGCTCATATATGCAGTACACATTTAGTACAACTTGCATGAATTCCCATTCCAATTTTTAATTACTATGCCGTCTGCAAAGACAAAAATCCACTAAGTCAAGCCAGAATGCTCTGTCTTCTTTTGCTTTCTTTCTTTCTTTTTTTTTTTTTTTTTTAAATCTTACATCAGAAGAGTTAACATTAATCATATATTGCTTCACAGGCACTGCTTTTCTACACGTTCACGACCAAAACAGTAAATTGAAGTTTGAATAAAAGTAATAAAATAGCTACTGGTAAGGAAGTTTACAATTATAACATATTTCTATCTAAACACACTTTCATAGCCAGTGTTCACTAGCAAGTAACCCAAAGCTTCATTTGTACTCTATGTGTTTCAGAATAGCCGCCTCTTGCCAAAAAAAAAAAAAAAGGCAATTTCTTTTAAAATTTTTATTTATATGTTTTTTTTCCAGGATTTATTTTTCTATTTATATTGGATATACTTTTACTCACACAACTTGTCAAAATGCTTTGTGAAAACTGTAAGAGGAGAATGATTTTATGCCATTACACAGGCCTGGGTACAGGAGAGAAAGACACTGAATTTATTTTTACTTGAGACTTTTACATTTTTAGACAGATAAGAGATTGAATTCATGCCACCATGGAGTCCATCCTGTTTGTCCACCTACTAGAGAGTAAAATAGCCTAAGGCTTTTCTTCTGAGCTTTCCAAGCCATGGCTTTAATTTCTCTCTCAAAATCTCAAAATCAAACATCCACCCATCCATCTGGAGGAACCAGACATCTCAGGTTTTGGATTTATTAAACTCTATTTATGTTGATAACAGGAGAGGGACATATGATTTGGCACAGCAAACACAGGTTTAGCAGCTTAATTGTTTGGGCTTCGTATAGTGGATCATTATGTTAATGCTAAATGGGGATTCCTACAAGTAACTCCCTGCTGACTGAGAACAAGAAGGTGGGAATGCTGCGGCCATTTGGGAAGAAGCTGCTCTTCAGAGGCAAAGACGTAACCAAATAAACAACAAAACCCTGCACATACATGGGATTTCTTATCATACAGTATTCAACTTGGTCTCGAGACAAACCTCATGCCTTAGCACTGCAGCTGCAATGACTATACTGTATGTTTTGCTCCCTTCAGTACTTTCTCCCAGGTACACAAACATGACGCAGATCCCCCACGACACCTGAACCTGCTCTGTCTTCACTGCTCCAGGTTCTCAGATCTGACAGAAAACTAAGCTTGCTTAGAGGACTAGGAACCACACCGTGGAAAAACATTTGCTGTGATAAAATAAACACCAAGTGAGAAATTTGCACTGATAACCAGGTATTTTGAAAGAATAATTACATGCTTAATATTTTAGATACAAGAATAAGATCTTTAAAAGGAAGGAATCAACATAGGTATGTATTTCAGTAGTACTTCGGAGTAGTTTGGTATTTCCTTCAGTTTCTTGAAAGTTTCATTATCGTTTTCCGTAAACTTATGTCCACATTTCGTCACCCAAAATGCACCCCCACCGCACAGCAGATGTGTCATTAACTATTTCTGAAAAAAAGTGAAATAAAATCACCCAGCATGAGAATACTATGGAATAAGTCAACACTAGCAGATGGTGTTTATTTTGTCACTGCTTGTGTTAAAAATTACCACCTATTTCATCAGTTTCTTTAAGGTGGAAGCCTCATGTAAAAAGTGAAAAAGCTATTTTTTATAAGCTGTCACAGAACTCCTTAAAATATAAGCACTTCTTTTCATGGTTTCCAGTTTTCTAGGACATGGTGCAATACACAGGAGATGGGTTTGTATAAATTTGACGTGATAGAGTATTTTGCTAGCAGCTCAGTCTTTCAACACACAATCTGTTTTGTTTCTCAAGCAAATTTTGCAAATTCTTTACTTCAAATGCTGGTGTTTTCAAGACAAATTCTCTAACAAGTGTTAAGATTGCCCCTAGGAGGGGCACCTGGTAGAACTATCAGCTTGCTTTCTTCTAGGACCCAATTTGCGAAAGCTTTTTATTTGCCCCTAAGAATTTCTTACATCCGTACTATTTTATCACGCACTTTTGATTTACATGCTCTAGTGGATTATTTAACAAAACAGCATGTTGCATGAAGAGCAATTCTACAATCTGGACTTGGCTACTTAAAGAAATCTTTGTTAAAATGCTATGATAAAAACCAGGTTTTGCTCACCTATTTTTCAGAGAATTTCCATTAAAATAGAAAACCAGAACACCTCCCCAAAATGCAAACCAATACAATCCTCAGTAAAACAAATCCACACTGAAAGCAGTGGATTGAAGTAATTTCAGCACTACTGTGATTTAAACAAAATTACCATAAACTCCATCCTCAGTGTCCATACCCAGCATTTAAATACAACGTTAAACAAAGTAAAATAATCTATTTATATCTGAAGGTTACTGGACATCAGTATACTGTTTTCACTGATGATGTTAAATGTCAAGCCGTGGAGAGATTAGACACATAAATCAAATCCCCATAACCTGTTGCATTTTGGTTCTAAACACCATGAACACAAGATAATACCCAATCCATTTGATTCCCTCAGAAAAAGTGCAATCCCTATCATAACAGTTCAGTTGATAATGTCCCCAAACTACCTCAATAAATTACTTGCACAGCACAGATTACCATAGGTCTTTGAGATATTTGTATGCTTGCTGTAACAACATATCAAACAGATAGCCTACTAAGTACAGCCATTCAAATCTCCTTTTGGCATTGGCAGGATTACACACGCAGTGGAGCCCATAGTCTCTGAATCCCAGTCCAGATTTATACATTCACAGTTTACCCAAGATCGTTATGTCAAAACAAACAGTGAAGATGCTCAAACTGCACTACAATGGTTGCAAAGGGAACCAAAAGATAGGAAATAGAAGACAGACTGCCAGGACAACCTCTGTTCCTGCACCACGACACTTTCTTTAATTACCTTGTTCTAAATTCAGTCCTTTCACCCACCTGCTGTCTCCTTTTGCACTTAATGTTCGGATTGGCTTGGCCACGCTTTACAAGCAACTGATCCTGTAATCTTTGTTATTCAATGAGAAGTACAAAATCTGTTAGTGTCCTAAGCAGAGCATTCATTTCTTCTTTTGGTTTTACATATTGCCCAAAATACACTACCCGAATGCTTTAAATTAATTTAGTAATGATTTTGATAATATCGTGAGCTTTCATGACACTACTCTAAAAACAAACCCAGAATCTAATGTTTGTTTTGTAAATTCTGAATGCGATTATTTTTTTTTTTTTTCCGCATGCATTTATTTATTTTCTAAGAACTCTTCTTCTCCCAGCACGGAAGTCACAAAAAGTGAGATTCTGGATACTAGGAAGGGGAGATTTTTGTACAAGACGCTTTTATCTGTTTTCCTTCAAAAGCCTGAGCACAGAGCTGCAAACAACCCTGCCTGTGTTTCTGAAGCTCTGCCTGTTGTAATACCCATGTTCAGCACTTAACCTCCTTTCTTCCCATTACCTCTTGCAAAACATTTTCATCTACACCAAAAGCATCTTTCTCCTTAGCGAAGGCTGAATAGATCAAGACATCTCCCATTTTGTTACTACACAGCAAAGCAATCCACCCACTAACTGAGCCCGCTGGATAACTGGATACCTTTAAAACAAAAAAATCTGAGGGCTCTACTTACAGCGATACAAAGACTCCACTTCTGTTTACCCAACATGTACACTGAAAGCTTTGCAGCACTATCTGGACGCATTCTCCGCCAGCCCAGGCTTTAAACCAAGGTTAGTGCCATCTGTCTCTTACTGGCAGCATCCAGATTGATGTAAAATATTCTATGGCACTTTTTAAAAGGACTGGAGTTAAAGCGTGGCTTTGGTCAATTCCCTTGAATTATTAACGTAACAGAGCTGGCTGACCCCAATGCCAGTCGGCACACCTGTATCTATAAACGCACTGCACCTTTTCTTGCCACGCAATGAACTATTTCAGTAGCCATATTAGACACAATATATGAAAATTACCAGACTTTTATATGTCATTAAAAGTTCTATTTTTTCTATTGCTTTTCTTAGTTGAATTATTGTTAAATATATCTTACTGTCAAGCCACTGATTAGAATTATTACTACTGTCAAGTATTTTTGATTTCTATATAATATATTCTCATGTACTTCTTAAATTCTAGAGCCCTAAACAAACACAATGCTAAAAATTAAAACCAATATCAAAATCAAATGTATTTGAATACATTCGTAGAGCTTAGGGATATGGTTTAGTGGGGACTGTTAGGGTTAGGTTAGAGGTTGGACTCCATGATCTTGAGGTCTCTTCCAACCTAGAAATTCTGTGATTCTGTGAATTGGGAAGGGTATCCGGCTCTCAGGGGAAAGAACTAAACCAAAGGGATATACTATTTGAAGAAAGGTTTTAAAGCTTCAAACACAGAAAGACAGGGTTCACATGGAATCAATTTGTAGGGCCAAACCTTTCTGTGACCCTGAGAAATGCACTCGAGTATTATTATTTGAGATTTAATATGGCCTAAAAAATAGCATAACCCATTCACTGTAACTGTGCCAAAATCACTTCTGCAACACCAATAATCATGAATGCTTCAGATATGCAGAGATCTGTATCGGATCCTTTCCCCTCCTCACACAACTTTCACCTTTATTACTAACCATACACATGCCACCTGGGACAAATTGTACTACTGTAATAGTTATGGGAATTTAATCACTCTACCAAAAGCTCTGGCTCCCATGCTTCTAAGAAGCATAACAATATTAAAAGGTCCTTATCTCCAGTCTGAAAACAAACCAAGCATTCTTGGGGTGCATTAGCTGTGGTAGGGCACTGATGATCTGCACTTCCCAGACTTTGATGGAAGAAACTGTCCCACTACTTGCTTGGTCACTAGTGGAGATTCATAGCCTAATGCCATTCACCAGGTTTCACCAACAATCAAGTGACAACAGAAAGAAATATATCAGTAAAAACAAATTGGTTGTAGTGAGAAAACCTTTTCAGGTTTCATTTAAATGCTAAATAAGCAGAATATTGGTCCTGGTTAGGGCACTAAGTCAGCAAAGCATTTACTTATGTGCTTAAACAAGATTCTCAAATGGAAAGATGGCCTTTCGTGTACGTACTAGGTCATAGCTGAAGTATCAGGACATGCCATCTCTCCAGACAGGTAAATATAGGGCAAAAATACCGGTCTTCTTGAAGACATAAGACAGACCTTATAAAAATGGCCCAAGCTAAACCAGTCAGAAGACATGCTGATACAACAGAAAGTGTAAGTGTACATATCCAATGAATGAAAATAATGTCTGAAATTTAGGAAACATCAGAAGTAAGATATCATGGAATAATTATTTTTGTAGTAAAATACCTCAAGGTATGTTTGGATTTACATTACTGTCACTTCTATTTTTTTTTTTTATTTCTACTAGTAAGAAGAATATTGCAAGCGTTTTCCAAACACCCTACTTGTTCCAAGGGAGTTTTTCAAAACAAAAACAAAAGAGGAGGGAGGGGGATGTAGTGATACTTCAAAATAGCTGTCAATCTGTGAGAAAATTCCCCCCCCCCCCCCAAAAAAAAAAAAAAAAAACACATGGAAAGAAAAAGAAAACCACAACAAAATTAATTATGTTCTATGCAGTCCCTAAAATGCAAAATGTCAGCATCACACCAAATATGACTGTCTAAATCTGAAACTCTTAGATCAAAAAAATCATATTGAGATGAACACAGCTACCAGTAAACCTCTAATGAAGAGGTCAGATATAAGAATCTCTGAAGCAACATGCATCACATGCAAGCATTAAACAATGTGAAAAATTACATATGTAATTGCCCTTCTGAAAATACTGCCAATACAGGCGCAAGGGTGCTTTTAACTCATGCGTGTTTGCACCTAAACCCTGGGCATCTCACACAACTTGGTTCATTTTCTCTCCGTGACAAAGTCCAGTCCCACAAAACAATGTTAGCTGGGGAACCTGCATTTCCTTCACCACTCACTGAAGACTCCTAATACAATCCCACCCTTTGTCAGTTCAGTCAGGGAGGTAATACTCAAAAAATGGAAGAGAAACAAGTAGTAGAGAGAGACCACACGTATCCAACAGAATACAAACACCCAGGAGGAAAAACATAAACAAACCCACCATACTTAAAAAGCAGAAGGTAAATAGAACTAGAGTAATCATTGCGAAACCCACAAATTCTAAACTAGGTTCTAAGTTTATAAGGAATACAGTTTAAGCAAGATAAAAACCTTACGTATTAGAGAGTTCTTTGTCTCAGCCAGCTGCTGCCAGCTTGTCTGTCTGTCTTTCAATTTCTCAGAAAGGTGTGTGTGAAAATCTAAATGAAATAAAACAAATACATTTTAGAGATGGCTCTTTTCCTCTTTTTCTTCCATTTTTTTCAGCTTTGGTGTAATACAGCCAAATAGTTCACCTCCTCCCACCCAACACACCTCTGAATAAGAAAAATACGATACTCATTATGATCTAGAGACAGAAATTTATCCTTGGTATCTATGACACATATAGATGCAAAATGAGTAGAGATGCAATACTACTAGTGAAATCTTGCTTTTTAGGAGGTACACATACTCAGTGTCAGTATCATTAGCTATGCAAATGGGCAACACATACAAATCTGTATACGGTACATGCATTAAAAATAAAACTAAAGTCCATAAGACTTCCATACCTGTAGTACAATAGGTATTTAAGATCATAGTATGTTATTTTCAGTGTATTATCTGTTAATCAGTAATGGAACATGTTACATTCCACTAAAAGATCAGTTTAATTATCTTAATGCAGTCTTTTATGATACATTTGGAAAACAGACTTTCAGCTGTTACACAGCACTTCTAAGATCAAGTTTACTGCAGCAGCATGACGACTTTCATATTCACTGGCAACAAAATCAGGCTGATTCTATTGCAACCAGAAACAAACCAGTGAAACTGCAGTGCAGCAAGGTCAGCAATCTTTTTTCATTGTCTCACAAAAACTCCCCAGTTTTAAGAAGCCAGATTTTAACATATGTAAAAAAAATAATTCTTTTAATCACCTTTCATTTGGACTAAAAACAAAACAAAACAGACCAGGAGCTTTCTAGTGTACAGTTAGTTTAAACTAACCTGGATTTTGAAAATGAAGCAATTATCGGGTTCTCTTACATTTGAAAAGCACAAAATGCATTGAAAAACACCACTGAATTTCAAAATAAAAACCAATAGTTTCCAGAGGTAGTAAATAGGAGACACAAAACCTATTTTTATGTATTTGCATGAATTTCCTTACACCAACCACTACGACAAGAAGCCTAATAATTAATGTATGGTCACTTCAACTCTGATTTCTTACTGCCTTTAAGGCTTCATTGGGAAATGGGTCCAAATGCTTAATTAATAAGATAATAATTAATATTTTACCCAGTAATAACTAGAATCAGCACTGAAAACATGTTCTGTATATCACTGTAATTTACTGCTTGGAAGGAGAAAGAGGAGAAAACAAAACCAAAACAAACAAACAGACACCACACAACGTCTTGACACAAAGCTATAAAAACAGATGCCTGAAAAACAGAAGTGACACTTCACATGTAAAAGATGTAAGACAACATATTAGCTATTTTTGAGGAGCATAAATGTTTCTGACCTAACCTGACTGCACAGAAATCTTGTGAAAGAATTCTGGTTCTCAGTTTTACATCGCTGGCTTTCAGGGTAAATTGTAATTGTAAGGGACAAGTTACACCTTTACAAACAATAAAACCCAGATAGTTCTCTAACCTGTCTAAATGCCTCCTTGCCACACATGAAATAAAAGTTTAATGTGGTGTGTTTGTAAATTATTTTCAGGTGTTTTGGCTCATGACTCATTATCTCAGCTTAATTTTTGATGGCACAGACTTTTGATTTAACAGCAAGGAAGGAGAGTAAGAGATTCTCATGATCTCTTCACTGAAAAATCATACTACAAACAACATGCAAGTGAACCAAAAATATACAAAATATACAACTTTGCTAACTATCAAAACAATTCATTACAAATTTCTTCATTTTGATGTTACCAGGATTTTTCCACCAAATGTTATACTAAATACTTTCATATTTTTTATATTTAAATTTTATTTTTTTATATTTTAAGTAAACAGTTACATATGTAGGAATGTATCAAAAAGAAAAGCACTGAATTGATTCAAGAAACTCCCCTCTTCTGTGGTACATAAAATTAAACAACTTTAGTGTGTTTTTAGTTCTACAGTTTCTGTCATTTTATTCCCTACAATATGCATTTTTTGAAGTCTTTAATGTCTTGATTTTCATTTCAACAGTTTTGCTTTCATTTCTGTTTCAAGAGGAAAAAAAACAGAATTAATCCATCAACAGAATGTTGACTGACATTTTATCACATTGCCCTTTAGAAGCTTGTGTATGTTACTGAGTCTGTTATTTTCTCTCTTTCCCTATCTGTGGCCACCTTGGGATATTTGATCCTTACAATTACAAAGAGCATAGATGAGGATGACAACTGTTCCCCCAAGGAAGCTGAGCCATCATCCCTCTTTTTGATGTGAAACATCTAAAACTAATGTCACAAAAATAAGTTTCCAAGCTTATTTCAAGCTGTTTCTCCAATAATTAAAAAAAAAAAAAAAAAAAAAAAAAAAAAAAAAAAAAGTTTGCTACCAATGCCCCAAAGAAAGAATTATTTAAATGTTGAGATACTTTTAAAATGGTGTCATCTGAAGGGAAGTCTCCATGGGTATTACCCTGCTCTGACACTCACAGGGAGTTAAGCCTAATTGCATTTAGGGTTATCTCTAGCAGCTACACTCAGAATCAAACATCCTCAGGAGGACTATTGTTCTAACTAATCTATTTATTAGGCTATTATTCAGATTCAGCACAGTCTTTTATAAAAAATCTCAAAGGGATAGTAAAGGATTTTGCAATCATCAGACGTATACTATGACCTACAATATCCACCCCTGGCAAATTAGGGGAAAAAATGCTTTTGTAAGTAAATGTTTTCTTTCCTCTAAAACACAAATCCCCCATGTCCAGAGGTCCACTTGCTCTTACAGTAACTGACTCAAAGAAATCTGCTTTCCACACCTTACTTTCAAATAAGAATAATGTTTTTCAGCTCAGTATATCTCATCTCAGTTCAAGTTCAAAATCAATGTTGACACAGCTTATTCTAACTAATTGCAAAACTTTTTCAAAAACAAGAAAACAAATACCGCAATGCCAAAATTGGTTTCCTACAACACACACGACGCCCAGACGAGACGCTCGTCTCCCACACAGCATTCACAATTTTCTTCTCCTCCCCTTAAACCACCCTCTGCAGGAACTACTCCTCTGTGTCCAGCTCCGGTTCACTTCTAGCTCCCACCCCACTTCCCTCACACCCCAGCAGGCCTCCACTAGGCCAGGCTCACTGATGAGGCCTAGAGCGAGCCTCCTTGCGGTGCCACGAGGTGCTGATGAAGCCAGGCACTACCACTGCCTGCTTCCATCGCCTCCCTGTCTCTGTGCCATGCGACCGGCAGCACAGAGGTGCCTGTGCTTGCCCGAACCCCACGGCGGCACAGCCCCGGCCCCCCAGCACAGCACACACCTCACGTACAGCGTGAGGCTCAGTGCCCAACACCGTGTTTTCAGCCAGGGCCCTCCTGGTTCTCTGCTCCTCTCTTGAGCTGGTGTAACAGTTCCTACCCAGAAACAATCACTACTCCTCTTTCTTCTTCCTCCCCCCCTCCACCCCCATTTATTTTCTTGTTAGGAGTTTTCCCCATCACAGCCCTAGCACGATGGATACTTCCAATGACACACTATTTTCTCCCTTACTAGTCTAGTCAGGCATTCTGGAATTCCACTTTTTAACATTTCCCAACAGACATCACTAGAAGTTTGGTTTTCTAAACATACCATATGCTCTACCTTTAAGATAGCAACACATTATTTATGACAAATTTTTAATTTATATATATATATTTTAATGTTATAAGGCTTCCTTTCCCCACCTGTAATACTTAAGTCTCTTTGTTGGCATTTGCCTTGAAAATTACTGTGGAACTCCAAGTACGATCAGAGCCTAAGTGTCCTCCTGTGGTCTGTTCACATTGCCCCTGTTACAAATGCACAATCCAATTTTAATTGGTAATAAGCAAGAGAGAGATTTTTTTTTTTATATATATATATAAATAGCCCTTTGGAAGCATTAAAAAATTCTTACCAAAACCCTTGATTTTTCAGTCTGCCTCTCCCCCCTGCCCAGTAGACCCACAGATGAATCGATCCAGTAGGGAACTGTCTCCATTTCCGTCACACCGATGTGGCTGCAGACTTTTGCCACTGCCCTTCATTTCCTGCCTAGTGAGCACTTGTAATGAGCGCAAGTTGCTGCCCTGTTAGCGCCTCAGTACGCTTTCATTACTTTTTGCTCAACATTACTGATCTTTGTGTGCTTCGAGGAAGAGGACAAAACCTATAACAACTGACAAAACACAGTACTGGGCAGGTTGAAAATCCACATTTTTCTCAGATTACCTTTTTCATTTTTGTTTATGCATCACATTCTTTCGTAATATTTGAGATCAAGCATACTGTGCAGACGTAAAAGTACTGTACTCTTAACCTACATGCATCCTATTTCTGGAGGCAAATAGTGATTATGGAGAAATTAGAAGACAGTAATAAAAAAACATGCACAAAAGTAGTGCAATATGGACTGTTCCATAGAATATGAACTGGCCATGCAATTTTTCATTTCTTATATAGTCTTGACAGAATTACCTGCTATTTTCTCTATTATGTTCCATTACACATTTTATAATTGATATTTTGTTTGATCTTTTACAAGAGTTGTGTTGATTTTTCTCTCCTGTGAAGCATATCACCAAGCCAATTAAACCTGAAAAAGCTGTACGTGCATACTGTACTACCTGCTCTCCAGCCAAAATCTTCTCCAACATAAAGCACCCACAATATATTTTGCCTTTGCAAACATACTCTTAAATATGTTAACAACAAAAACTCATGCAAGAATGACAAACACGACAAAGGAAAATTGTCTAATACTAGTTCAAGTTTGTTTGAAAGCTTATTATAGTTCAGTGAATTCAACACCAAATATACCATAGTCTTCTACAAAAGATAAGCTTATAAATTTGGAGTTAGAAGAATATTTGTTTCACATAGGTATTTATCATGTCCTAAATATTACTAAACATTGCCATTAACAAATCTACTATGGCAGGTGTTGGATTTTCCAAGTCTGTATCTTCTGTATAGGATCAAATAAGCAATTAGCTACACAAGAGACAATTGCACAGGACTTAAAATGACAAACATTCATTTCCTATGGACTAACAAAAGCATTTTGATGCTCTAGTACCCTTGGAATCACGAGGACATGCATAATTCAGTTCACCATTTAGAAAAGCACATAAATATATATTGATTTCTCTGTGTGGAAGTAAAGTGTGTCTACACTTAGGAACCTAAAGTGAACCAAAACTAAAAGTTGCGTAAAATCAAATGATTTCTTGTCTTATTTCCAAAGGGAATAAAAAAGGAATATCCAAAGGAAATAAAGGCCTCTCAAGTCCAAACAAAGACATCTGCACGGCGGGGGGGGGGGGGGTTCAAAAAATTTCACAAAACCAGTTCAAAATCATGACACAAAATCTGTGTTAATTTGGACTAATCTTCTCAAATGCCTCTGAACAGTCAAGAAATACTGTGTAAATAAAAATAAAAATAAATCTGTAATTGTCTTTATTAAACATGGTCATTGACTTGCATCAAAAGAAAACCTTTGCAACTTTGCAAGCTTCACAGTTTTTCCTTCCTTATGCTGCTTCCTTCAGATTTTGTTTTTCTTTGTTTTAACATGAGGGTGGATTGAACACTGCCACTTCAGGCTGTTGGCAATGGGCTAGTATCCCCTTAAGGGTTAATGAGTCAACTATGAGTCAATATCCCCATAATTTATAAAACCATAAGCCACAGTCCTCACAGGAATAATTTATTAAAGCTAAGGAAAGTTTCAAATAGCAAGTAGAATTACTGCAAGGTTGCCTCCCCTTTCTTTAATACCTTTTCCATGCAACAATTTCTCCGAAGTAACATATCGCTATTAGTTCAGCCTCTGTTCCAATAAATATATTTTTAGACCAAAGACTTAATCCTGCAAAGACTGTTATCTAAATTATTAGGCTAATGGGGGAGGATTTAATTAATGAAGTACAAAACAGCTCCTGGTGAAAGTTTGTACCACTTTTTTCAATCCAGCTCCTTCAAAATGAAACAATCACAAAAAAAAAAAAAAAAAAAAAGCCTTTGTTGTATGTATTGTCTGTATATAAAGATTGTATGGTGACAATCTTCACATTAATCAAGCTTTACAACAAAAGAGGACAGGTACAAAGTTGAAATTTAAGAGGGGACTGTAGGTATTATGCTACAATCAATCAACAATTCAATTAAAGCACCTACTTCTGTTCTGCATCACACTTGGCAGCACACTACAAATGCTGAAGTACAAACTGTACATAGAAGGCTTTAAAAGAGTTTAATTTTTTCTCCTCATTGTGGGATACATATTGATATCCTGTACTTTTTCAGCTTGAAAGTGAACAGAAAGAACAAGTCAATCGAAATGCTACAGTAAAAATCATCTGCCAAGTACTACTTTTGCTACTTCTTTTTGAGTAAATGAAGAAAAACAAAGGTAGCTGCTCTTGATAATACTGCACTAGCTTTTAGCCCATGAGCTAATGTCAGCAGAATGTTGTAAAGAATTCTTAAAACAATGGGAATAAAGTTTTCTAGTAAAAGCATGCAGTTCTGGTGGTGCTATATCATTATAACCACATGTTGTGTGTTGGATCCTCCCACCTCTCCTCCAAAACAAACAAACCAAACCAACAAAACATTCATTATGTCAAAAAAAACAGTGCAAACCTAGTATGTGGACAGAAGAGGTAAGAGGGACTGAAGTGTCACCATGTCAGTCCTTCTGACACGCCGGGCTTTTTTTTTTTTTTTTTTTCCCACTGATCTGAGTATTCCATAAGCCCTTAAACATCTTGCATGCCTTGAACATGTCCATTGCTTATTCAAAATCAAAAAGATTCCTAAAAATAGGAAGAATCCTAAAAAGAACAAACAAAAGCAAGAACCAATACACTTGAGTTCTGAGGGAGCTGGTGACTGAGACCAGTGTTTTAGCAATAATGCCTTCCAAAACAAAACAAAAGAGCTTACTAAGACAGAAACTAACATATCACTCAGCACCTGACGTTCTCATTATATAGTTATAGTTCTTTGTTAAGAATTACACTCTTTGTTTTTAAATTAAGTCAAGTTGGTTGACTTGATGAGCCTCACCCACCTCTTTCTACAGTGAATTCTATTACTGAAACAAACAAACAAACAAACAAAAAACCACCTAATTACAGTTTTAAAGTAATGTAGTTGGTAAATTCTAATTTATCACAATTCATGAAAAGAAAAGGAGACCAACTCACTATTCTACTGTATCATTTGCTTTGGAAAAATTACTACAGAAAATGATTTAACCTCAAATTTTATCAACTATCTCTTCAGCCTCTATAATGAGATCAGATAGCTCTGAAATGAATTTATTTTCAGAACCCTTTGACAAAATCCTAAGTACAACCTGTAGCGAGTGAGATCAATGATCTTTTATCACATCTCTAGCCTAAGGAAGAGCCTAAAACTAGAGTAATGTAAATGTGTAATGATAATACTTTGGTATATTCCCTGCAGGAGTTTGTGTTTCAGATTTCCTAAATTATTTATTCAACAACCCTGGTTGTTTTTTTCTCAGTTCACTCTTGGAACAAGTAAATTGCAAGTTGATAGTATTTACAAAGTCCAGACACAAAGAGTACAACTTCCCTGGACGTTATATGTCTAATTTCAGTTCATACCGGACCTGCATTTGCTACTTGAATGTGATGTTGCAGCTCCCATATGGGAAAAGAGCAGCAATCAATCATTCCTTATTGACACGCTCTATGCCAGTCACCACTGCAAAGATTTCAAATGTCCCAATCACTGTTTTTTACACTAAAGAGTATTAAACTATTAATTTGTCCCTAACAAGGAAGCTCTGCCATGCTTTGGGTAACTCATGCCACCCACTCATACCTTCTGCAGTTTTACGGTGCCCTTCCTCCTACAGAGGGGGAAGAACTGAACATATAATTCGAGGTACAGACAGCCCCCACCTTTATACAATGGCAGTAATGACGTTTTCTATTTTGTTCTTTGAACTTTGTTCATAAACTTTATACTAGCTTTTTTTTTTTTTTTTTGTAAGAAATATTACTGTAATGTTGAATGGATGTCCTTTCTTAGTATTGTTTGCTCCAGCACTAACACAGCTTGCCTGAATAACAGACAATTCAGAGTCTGTTGCATTTCCTCATCAATTATGCATTTCACCTGCTGTTTCCTCTCCCAGTCACTCAGTATCATGAGATTCTTCCTGAAATGTTTCCCTGTCTGTCTTTGTCTTCACTACCCTGGATAACCCCTGGCATATAGAAAACTGTCAACGGGCTCCATATCTTTTTTTCTCCAGCTCATTTTAAAAAACAACAAAAAAATGCAGTTTGCTGCATGGATGGAAAAACAACGTGCAGCGGGAGACTGCAGCACACTTATGAAAACAGACCAGTTCAGCTCTTCTGTGCACCAACTTCTGTTTACCTTACACATCACGGTAGCTGCCTCCCTCTGCATACAACATATGCTGGTGGTAGATATACTCATCCGTTTCATGAAAGACGGAATCTAGCCTTAAGGACTCTGCCCAGTTTCTACAAACCAAGCAGTTTATATAAGAGGCAGAAGAACTGCCTGGGTAAGACAGACATACATAAACACATTACAAGCTCATGCTGTGCACTGTTAGAAAGCATTAAGACAGAATGACTCAAAAGGGATAACATTTTAGAGTAAATAAACATCGAAAATACTTTCTGCATGTACCAGAAGGGTATTTATGATGTGAAAAAGACTGCAATACATTCTATTTAAGCTACAAATACTGATTCATGTGGTGGGTGACCTAGTTTCCTTTTCATTTTCAGTATATTTTTAGTTATTCCCGCTTGATTTATGTTTTCATTAAAACCTCGGGAATATGTCCTTTTGAAGTCTGATGGAGATGGAACAGACATAGGCTGCTTTGTGAAGAATACATAGGCAGTTTTGCCCAGTGTTCTTTCTCTCAAAGTCATAGTTTGAATAGGAGCTTAGCTGAATAGCAAATAAGCATCATTTGTTTTCCTCTATCTCATCTTTCCTTCACGGGAATTTAAATGCAAATGTGAGATAGCATGAACACCAACAAATGCATCGGCTGGTACTGCAGTCTAATGACTGCCATCTACAAAGCAAAAGAGGTTACTGTGCTCTCCTGCTCACTGCCACACCACTCTGCAGTTGGGAACACCAGCCGTGTTCTGTAGGTCTTATTTTTGCAACCAAATGTATATACATGTACTTAGAAAATCACCCCAACATTTATACAGAATCAGCGTCATGAATTTCCATAACCTTGTGGAACGACAAACAGCATTTTATGTAGACAATTAAAGAGATGATATTGATTTGGAACAGAAAAAAACAACCCATTTAGGAATAGAGCCCTCTGAGTGCCTCCATTTGTGCAGAAGACGCATTAGAAGGGTTGGTTTCACTCTTTGAGAATTCTGGGCTTCATTTGGAGAAATGAGCAACTTTAAATTGTTCTCAGACCAGAAAGATAAGTCACTGAAATGCAGCCCACTGCTGTACTTTTATTTATTTTTATTTTTTTACTATTAAACTGGACGACAAAACTTAAAAATTTATGTATGGGTTATAAAAGTTCAGAACAGTTAGTAGCTGCTTGGTTTTTTAACCCCTTCTCTACCACTGAATTAAATTACATTACATTTTGTACAATGAATATGCACAAAACACTGCATAATGTCCTAGCTTCAAATGAAGGCTCTATTACAGTAATGATCTTGATAATTATATTAGGACAGCCTAGGCTTCCCTTGAGTTCTCTGTTTTTCAAATTTAAAAGAAGTTATGTGCATGTTGACAGCTCTGGGTGCTCATAGGGCTGTTTCTACTTTATCCTGTCTACTTTTCACGTGCTCCATGAAATCAGTTTTAAGCTGCAGTTTTCAAGTATTTTGTCAATCACAGTTTATCAAATGCATTCTGCTAAGGCAGCTGTCAGGACAAGATTCAGCAATGACAAGCTGTCTTAGCTCCTGTTCTTTCTATCCTCAAGTCACCAACTCTCATTTTTATCTCTGAGGAGGAGAAATACTCTGATCAGCAAAGGCTCTACCTGTTCACTAAGCAGGCAGTTGAGTTGCTGTGTTGGCAAGGCTTCTGATCAACAGAACTAGGAGTATCAATAAATTCTCAGCAGGCCATTTATGCCTACTTTTTCCTTATCATAAGTGCTATTCTGAAAATACTACTGGCACTCTGCACATAGAAGTGATTGAGTAAAAAGATACAGTGCAGGCTGTCAATTTATCCTGAAATAGCCTCTAGTGGATAGATAAAAGCCATCTAAACCATAGCAGAAGACAGTGCTATTACATAGAATTGTCAAATTCCCCACAAAGCATTCCCAACAGAACTCTGGCCTCTGTTGCACACTCACACCCCAAATGATGACACTACTATTTGGGTACACAGTGAAAGATGGGTGCATGCTAAAACCTTTTGTTATAAATCTTGGCATTAAGAACTTTAAAGCAGCTTATCTTTTATAAACACTGTAAATGATAGTTGTGAAATATCATTTCATAAGGCCATAATTGGAATTATGCCAAATTTACCTTTTAGCATTAATTGCATGATCGACTGTACCACCCAAAAGAATGCTCACTTACAGTGACAAGTCATGACAGGATTGGTAAAGAAGTATAAATCTACCCATTTCTTTTTTCACAGTTATTATCATGGAAATGCCACACAACAGTACACAGACAGCCATCTCCAAATATTTTAGTTGATCAAAAAGAGTGCTATTTGATCCTGTATGTGGCCTGCTACAGGACAGAAGACCTGAAAAGCAGTTCCAGTGTTAATCTGAATCAACTTCTGCTTTAAAGGGACCAGAATGAAGAAAATTCCAGTCTAGGTTACACAGGAAGCAAGAAAACAAGCAAGTAGTCACCTGAATTTTAGGAGTGCAGAATACTTTCTGCACCAGTTGAGGTTAACAGAAAACACTTGAAAACATACTTTAAATGAACTTATGACAAAGTTTTCAACTGTTATTCATCATATTTATGCCATATAAACAGGAACAAAGCAGAAAAAAATCCTTAGGATACAAACAGGAGGCATCAGGCTACCTTAAAACACTGTCTCCTTGCCAACCCTAGCAGGTTAGAAGGTTAGAAAGCGAACTAGAGGCAACAGTAAAGGTGCAGGAAAAGTCAGAGAGAGGATCACAGCATACAAACACATCGATAAGCACCTGGGAATAGCTGGCCTCATGTTGTTTCATAACACTGTAGGCTGCTTTTCTGACAGACCAAACTGAAATCAGAAGTACACAAAGGACTGCTGCATCTTAGCAACACTCCCCAGCTCCCTCTTAAGGCAGATTTTTTCCTGTTAGGATCCTTAAGGTCCCAGGTAAAAGAAACCATAAAGAGAGAATTCTAAGTTTCAGTTATGCCCTATATCCTCAGAAACATTACTTGAAAAACAGCAGGTGGACATGAGCTTTTTGCTATTTTCAAAGGCAAATGCAGGCACTTCACTGGGCCATGTCATTGCATTAACAATTTGAAACTTGTGAACTCAATGCAGATGATGCTCAGAGTTCATAATGCAACTGGTTATTCCCAGAAGTTTCAAATCTAGGAGAAACTGATGGTGGCTGGCCTTACTGAAAGATTTGGATGATCACTGCAATCAAATAGGACCAACCCTTGTATGTCTGATCAACTCAAAGAAACTGTTATTTCAGTTTGACTAGTAAGGTTTGTGGAATATAAAGGACATCAAAATAAAAGCAACAACAAAAAAAAGTACACGTAAATGTAAAGTTTTGCATTTTTCAGCTTTATAGAAAAGAACCAGATGCTTCTAAGAAGTTTTTTATTAGCTTAGCAATAACATTCTCCCATTTGTGTACTTTTGTTGTTGGTGGTGGTGGTTTGTTTGTTTTTAGTACACAAAAGTGTTTTTCACTAGAATAAGCTGCTATATATCTATTATAGGCAGAAGGACATATATTCAACCAGCTATTTCATGGAACTGTCTCTTCTGCTACTGGTAGTGCTATCTATTCTAAATGAGTAGACCCAGAACATAGCTCTCAGTCCTTGGTCTTTGCAGAAATTTAGCATTGCCTTTATGAACTCTGGCATCATATTATAAACATTCTTAGCACAGTTTTTGATATTGTTTTATACAGTACATTACAGATTCACAAGTCTATTTTCAACATGCCTTGTTTTGAATACTAAGCCAAAGTTACTCCATTCTTCTTTTCATCAGTTTTTGTCTAACATACCCATTTAGAAAATAAAATTGTGAATGCAATCCAAATTCATTATCTTATCAGTGTCCATATCAGGCCAATTTATAGGAGACAGCAAGCTTGGTAGGATATCAGGAGATGCACAATTAGACATTGTTAACCCAGAAGAAAATCTATTCCCAGGTAGCTAATGGTAAAGGGGAAAATTAGAAAGATAACAAACACTGACCTAAAAGACATCGAATAATATGTAGTTGCTCTTTCTGATAACAATACTTGCAAAGATTACAATGACAGACAAAGAACTCTACTGAATTTTCTTACCATGGTTCTGACAGCACAAAAATACAACTACGGTGAAATCACTGAGAGCATAGAAGAAATCCAACATCATATTTCACTTAAATTCTTATTTTTAGTGCACCTATATTAGCTCTAGTTTGGATAGTGGAGGGAATAATTAAGAAAAAAATGTCAGAATGTTACTCCCATTCTCGAGTCTGCTGCAAAGGCTTTGGGGGCTTAGGGACAGTCAGAAAAGTTAAGCTGATAAGCCATAAGAATATTTTTGGTCTCTGAAATTGTTTTGTTTTGTTTTCATTTTTTAATTTTAAATCAGATTGTGCTCACCAAACCAGAGAACCTATTTCTTATAAAACCAAACATTCTTATGAATTTGTGTAAGATTCAAACAATTTCATTAGAGCATACACAGTTACTTTTATAAATGAGAAACTGAGGCACACTGCTCATCCCCACGACATAAGATAGCTTAATGCATCTAAATCTAACATAAGAAGGGGTACTTCTGAACTCGATAGTCTGCTAAAAAGGTTGTAGAAGAAAGCTAATGAAATGTTGAAGTACACAAGGTAGAGTGTGGAGAAAATATTAAGGCCCAATACTCCACAAAAGAACTTTTAGCTCTCTAGTAGCTCAGGTAGGCACTAAACAAACAAAGTCCAAAAACTTGAAACCAGTGCGTGATCAGAGCTACGCCAATGGGAACAAAAACACTGACTGTTAAGAAGTCATCCCAGTGATGGTGTGAATGTCTGCCGTAAGCTTGGCTGGTCACTGAAAATGCAAAGATTTCACCCTTCTACCAGTCATGTGTCATTGCGACTTTGGTATCACTGTGAAACTCCTGAAAGTAAGCAGTGCAGGTTCCATAGCGAACTCGGTATTGTGGCTACTACAGCTGCCATTCTGGACACCAACAAAAGAGTGAAAGAGCAAGAGAAGCATTTTGAGATATGCCCTAAGTTGTAATTGTTTCCCTCTCAACAATCTTCCATTATAACATACTTAATATTCCTTAAAAGAAAACAACAAATTGGATATATGGTCTGAGATGATAAGATGAAATTCAATAAAAACAAATCCTAGATTAGAAAGTGGGGCAGAAAAGATCTAAGGCACAGTTATGTTAGGGGAAGTGATGTCAGGCATGTGTACTTATGGTACAGATAAAGGCATAAAGGTAAAACCACAAATTAAACATTAAGTAACACTGCAAAGAAAGTAGTGTTGGAAGTATTAGCAAATGCTTGTGTGCAACAAACCAAAAATAAAAAGGTTTCAGCTGAAGAATAAATATATATATCAAATTTGAAGTATGGTAATGCAGATAATTTGAAAGATCCAGAAGAAAGTGACATTAATATTAAAATGTTTAGATTTTATTAAGGTGTCTGGAGAAGCTGACTACATTAAAAAAAAAAAATGTTGTTTTACTGATTAATCACTCAACACATCCATTAACAGTAGAAGAAATAATAAATGACTATTTTTTGCAAGACAGATTGGTATTGAATGATCCAAAAGATTTTCTAAAAAGACAACTATTAACAAGTGAAACAGACTATCTAGAAATTTGCAGTATATGTCACTGAACGCTTCCAAGAATAGGTCAGAGAAATGTCCAAAGGATGGCACCCTTGGGTGGAGGAGGATCAGTCCCAAAATAAAATAATTAAGCACAAATATAGCCATTGATGCCATAAGGTGTAAATAGAAACCTAAATCCCAAGTTTTTCTACTTACTAAGCATGTTCTTGCTCAGCTTAGTGACTCTTGAAACCTTCTAATCACCAAACTTTTCTTTGTCCGCTGCACAAGGAATGTAGCACTTCACTCATGGTTGCAAATCCTGCTCCACAAACAAGCAATAAACAGCACTCAGCACAGGAAGTGCACGAGTTGTTGTAGATCTGAGCCAGCATGTCTCTTCCAACTCTGTTTCTAGGACTGTATGCAAATAATATAGTTCTGTTTGTTTGTTTTTAAGTGCACAGTTTAATTCTTTACACATGACAGTGACTGACAGAAGTTCAGCAAATCCTTCAAAGCCACAATAACTTTCCCTGTTCTCCTTTTTCACACCATATATGAATCCAATTTACCAAATGAATTTATACGTTGATGCAAAAACCATACCTCAGGTTCATAGCTAGTTTTCCTCATAGTAAATTTCAAAAAAAAAAAAAAAAAGGAACTACATTGTTGTTATACTGCCTGTCCATACTCCATGCTGGCATACAATAAAGCAATCAATCAAAGCCTGTAGGAGAAGTTGGAGTAACAGTTAGTATACCTCAAAAGGCACCTAAGTAGGTGAGAAAACAAATATGAGCCATAACTGGTTACATTTCTTTAGATTTTAACTAGTCTTTCACAACTGGAAGCTTTGGAAGCTTTTTTTGGCTCCGCGGCTTTAGCATTAGTCTGCTAGCACTTCACCACAAGTATTTGCAACTATTTAAGCCTCCACACATCTCTCCTTCAGTAACAAGACAGACCCTAAATAATCATCCATTAGGAAAATAGCTCCTCTAACACCTCCACTTCACAAAAGATACAAGGTGAAACAGCAGCGTCTAGCTGAAACAGCCTTTTTAGAAACAAAGGTACCAAAGCTTATCTTTTTGACCCTTTCTTTTACAAGCTGACACTGACAAAACCCTTTTAAGCTTTACATACTGGTCAACATCTCCAGCACTCATTAAAGAAAACAACAATTATGGGTTTTGTTTACCTAACTGAGACACTTAAACCATGCCCTAACTCCAGACAAGGACAGCCAACACCTGAAAGTAGCCATGTCCTCTGCAGGCAGTGGGAGAAAAAAGCACAGCAGAGCTGTGTCAGGAGGGAGATCTGTCTGCCTCGCTGAAACGGGTGAGCTCATGACACAGCAGCCTTCCTCTAGCAAGCCTTCAAAGGTATCTACCACTCTCTACTAACTCTATAAGGAAATCAAGTGTTTCAGCTACAAAATTAGCACTCCCTTCTCACCACAGAAATCCTGTGTAAAAACAACCTTGCTGAAAAATGTTCTGGACTGACTGGATAACTTAAATTGTCACAACAAAGAAGGCAAATATCACGTTTAAATGCTACTAAACATGAGTAACGCTTGGGTGCACAAAGGCAAGAGCCGTTCAACCCAGGCGCCAAGTCTCTAGGAGAACTGCGGACCTACATCTCCTCTACGCCCACACATTCTAGAGCCAGCTTCCACTGGTTTTCACCAAATTTCTCTTGATTTGATCCTGGATTCTGCACGTCCAAGGAAGGCCACTCATTGCACACAGACTCAAGTCAGACTCCACAATACATCAACAATTTAGAGTAAGGAGTGCATAAGGAGCCACAACATTTGAAATTCATACCGTCAAATCCTATCTACTCAGTCATTAAATGGAGAAATGGAACCTTCTTAGTAATGAAATAGCACACCGACATTTTGAGCAGGTACGTGTGACAACTTATACACTGGATTTGCCATACACCCCATCACAGAGAGAACACAATTACAATTCTAGCGTATAAATAATAGCAACTAGTAGTAATGGAACATTTGTGAACTAGAGTACCTGTGTTTAGGTACAGATCCAATGCAATAATATATATTACTGTATCACATCTATTTCTTTAGACAAATTATTTCATAGAATCATAGAATATCCTGAGTTGGAAGGGACCCTTAAGGATCATCAAGTCCAACTCTTGACACCGCACAGGTCTACCCAGAAGTTCAGACCATGTGACTAAGTGCACAGTCCAATCGCTTCTTAAACTCAGTCAGGCTCGGTGCAGTGACCACTTCCCTGGGGAGCCTGTTCCAGTGTGCAACCACTCTCTCAGTGAAGAACCCCCTCCTGATGTCAAGCCTAAACTTCCCCTGCCTCAGCTTAACCCCGTTGCCGCGGGTCCTGTCGCTGGTGTTAATGGAGAAAAGGTCTCCTGCCTCTCGACACCCCCTTACGAGGAAGTTGTAGACTGCGATGAGGTCTCCCCTCAGCCTCCTCTTCTCCAGGCTGAACAGGCCCAACAACCTAGACAACCTAGACAGACAACCTAGTTTTATTTGAAAACAAAAATTTTTGTATAAGTTTTGAAAACTTAAATTGTATATTTTCGCAGACCATCTATGATGTTCCAAGAGTTTATTTATACCTATAAATGCGAGATTAATAGACATAAGTGGAAAATTCAGGACAGCACCTATTTTGCATGCAGCAAATACAGTATGTAAATATTGCTGCAGTCTCCCTTACATGGAATTATGGTATAGAGGAAAATCATGTCAACAGAACTGTGAGATACTGACTTAATTTACCTTGAAATATTAGAAGTTGTGAATTTTCTGCTTGTTTCCAGCTTTCTAAGAATCATCTTAACAGTAAATATGCTAACAGAACTGCATCAGTTCACCAAATGCATTTCTATACTATAATGTTCTTCACAGAACCTTGTGGTTAATAACCATAACATATACTATGTTTATTCATTTTAAAATTTTAATTATCTTTGCTTAAAAAAGTTGGGGGGGGAGAAGAAATAGTGTTTTGTCATTCAATGTCACAGAGTCTACCAATGATGCAAGTGGGGAATGGTAAAATAGGGATGCTATAAATTAGTATTTTCGCTTTTGTTTGGTTCATCTAGAACAGGTAGATATATCAAAAACAGGGTGATTAAAAGGATACTTAGGAATGGTTATTCAGAGGTCCCTAGCAGAGATGCATAATCAAAATGGATTACATCTGTCCTACAGCAGAAGCATTTTTTCCTTTTCACAATTGCCTGTAAAATCTAACTAGCCTGAAGATTCTGCTGAACTGCAAGAACTAAAGCTAAAGATGATTTTCATGTTACAGTGAATCTGCTCATTTCTGGTCCTTCTTTTTAATCATCACACAATTATTATCTACAACCCTTCTTGCCTCCCCACCACGCAATTCTAATTTGTGCCAACTGCATCCACAAAGTAGAGGATGAAAGGGAACTGTATCTATAGCTATGGCAGCATAACTTTCACGTACAGTGCCATACTTCAGTATTTGAAGACAAAATCAGTTGTTTTTCTACATTAGAACTATTCATCTCTCACATCTCCACAGTGCTACCTTTGAATTGAGTTGTACAACAAAATAAATCAGTCTATTATCATACCATTAAAGTTACTGAGCATATTTCATATCCTATTTCTCTGTAATTCTCCCGTATAGGCCCAACCCCCAACATTTATACTTCTCCCCTCCTCTCCTTTTTGTGTGTGTGTGTTAGACCATCATATTCCTCAATTAAATGTAGATATCGACTCTCAAAACAGCTGCTAAGGGTTACGCCAGTGGGAAATTACCAGTTATCAACTCCCTAACTATGCTCAAGATGTATAGGAATTCTAATTCTCCAGCAAGCTAATACTTAATTTATTTTGCTTTGCTTATTTTACAACCAGAGATTTTTCCACTCATAAGAACACCTTCTTCTTTAATGATATCAATACCATCTAATAATCTATGTGATGTTCACTCTTCCATACGTCTAATATTTAATCGCTTTAGCATGGCTCTGACCTTACTATTTTGGGGAACAGAAATGCGGCAAGAAAGGACAAACTGAGGTGATCGGGTAAATGAGTTTCCCAAATCATTAACACCATGAAGTGCAAAGATTCAGTGTGTTACTTCAGCTTCATAGGATATAATTACATGTTTTGATTAGCAGATCTATTTTCCCAGCCTCAGGTGTCAACAAGGGTTCAAGTGTATAACATGTATAAATGGGTGCTAATTTTACTAGTCATGAAAATGTGTTTCACTAATTACATTTATATCCTCTTAGCCAATTTTCATTTGATATTGCTTCTCTGTAGTACATCTTCCTGTTTATTTCCTTACAATGACATTTGAGCTCTTCAGAATGACACTGACTCTCAAATTCAGAAGGCATGACAAGTTACTTCCCCACTGAACATCTGTCATAGCCATGAAAAAGTAACAGGATTAACAGAAGTCTACATAATTTTGTGGTCATTTCCGTACCACTGTGAATTGTATCCCATTTAGAACGTTATTGTCTGGGATTAAAATCTTATGGCAAGAGCAGTACTCTTCTTTCACCCATGTCGTTCTTTCTGGGAGTATAAATTTCTGATGGTTGGTGCTAAAATATAAGGGAACGAGCCCGTTTCAAGAGAGTGCTGTTCTCTGCCTTGCAGTTTCCTGACCAAGACCCTCATATTCCCCTAACAGAAATGAGACAAGGATCGACAAATGACAGAATCTCTTTCCAGACAATTAGCCATGCACTAACAAAATCACTGTGGAAAATATTTAAGGCTCTGGCTAGGAACACGGGATAAAACTATTAACCACAAACTGCTGGAAACTGGAATGCTTAAACGAGAATATGCTTCTACAAGTCTGACTGTGAAACAGACTCAAAAGTTTCTAACTGTGATACTGTGGTCTGTGCATCATCTCCTGGAGTACTTTCAGAAAGTAGTGTGGTGCATGAATGGCACATAGACCAGACTGCTCTCTTTTCCATGTGCCAGCGGCGTTACTCAGTGCTATGAAGGAAATCCACTGACTGGTATGAAATGAGTCCGCTACCTCTTCTGCTGCTTAATGCCTCTCAGGGTGCGGGAAAAATCATGATGTTGAGTTGCTACTACCTACAGGTACATACAGCAGCACAGGGAAAAAAAAAAAACACCATTATACTGAAATCTGGCTCTCTAGACGTCTTTGCTGCACATTTAAATATGAAGAATTTCTTTAAAACAAAAGTTATGAAGCAACTTTTTAGTAGGAGATAAGCCTTCTCAAACTAGTGCTATGACCTCTTACCTACCTCCTTCAATAACCATTGAAGTATTAAGCCATAATTCACTAGAGAACATTAGCCAATTTTAGCAAACAGCTGAAGACCTTAGCAGTTGGGTCCTTTACCTTACCACATGGCCTCATGTGGTGTTTCTGGCCAGGTTGAGGAAAAACTTTATGTAGGAAAGAAGAACAGAAAATTCCAGAGTATTGCTTCTGAAATTGTATGAATGGTTAGGAGAAAATATCTGTTTAATCTATTCAAGCTCTGCTCTTGCCACTAACACTTCAAGGCTCTTACTATTGTAAAAGAATAACTCAAAAGAAACAAGAGGAAAATCACATGAAAATTGCTACCACATTCAGACTGTGTTAAGACATTGTATAGGGATTGGATTAATAAATTTGCACATGGATGATATGGCTATATCACTTACCCCCAAGTGACATACTTTTCAAAAAATACTAAGAATTTAATGCAAAAACTTTCACAATGAATGGTGCCACATAGGTGGCTTATATATTTCTCTTGTAAATATTGTAAAAGATTATTTAGAGGGTATAACACTACATATTCTTCTGATAAGACCTGATGACAATTTATGGTTCTTCAGTACATAACAAAAATAATAAATAAATCTCAAAGCATAACTGGCACTCAATAAGGACATGAGCACTGCTGAGAGTATCTTAAAGAACAGAGTCCCGGTAGTCTTACAAAAAAGGTAAAAATAAATAAAAGACATCAAGACTTTCAACTTGTAATAGATGCAGTATGACAGATAACTGACTCATGCAACATCTCACTGAAGCAGCATACAAAGCCTATTGCAAAGAGCAACAGCAAATAGACATCCTTAAAATATGGCTCTATAACTACAATGATACAGGCACAACAGAACCAGTGTTTGTTTGTTTGACTTCTCCTTTGCATGAGTTACGTTTTATGTCTTCAGAATTATCTAGTTAGTAGGATGGAAAAACATAATTGAAACAATCAGGGTTACGATGAGAGGTTTCTTTTCTTTAGCTTAACTCTAAAGGCTAGAGATAGCTTTGCCCTTGTTTTAATGTTTTAAATTTGAAAAATGGAAGCAATAAGGACATAAATTCAATGATACTGTATGCATGTTTGTTCTAATGGAGTCATCAGTGTTATTTCATTACCCAGGGACAAAACCCTCTTCTTTTATATGGACTCACTAAAGCTTTTAAGTGTAAGCAGTCTCATTTCAGTGAATGAGAATACTCACACACAAAGGTAAATGCACACTTAATTGTTTTAATGACAAGAGGATTAAATGCACATCTGCACTTGGCTTAGAAAAATTTCTAAGAGAACACCACTAAAACATTTTTCTGTTCTTTCCATTACATTTATTCTTACTCTATACAATAGCTTTTAGCAAATACAGACAAAAGCACTGTGGGTAGCACAATATTTCATGCACATGATCAATGTTTAAAATAAATTTTTCAGTTTTACTTGTATATATGTCAAATCAAGTCAGCTACCACAACAAAACAATTCATACATTCATGCTGCTTGTTATGAACTTGAATTGTTGAAACACCTTTTCAGTCTTGACAATTTATATACTACTGCCATGGATTTTTATTTTTTTTAATGCTGTTTCTGTTAATAATGCAGTAAGGTTATTAATTCCCGCTTTTATTGCTGATCATGAGAAATGTGAAATACAACATAATAGAGAATCTGTGTCAGAGGAAATATTTTAAAATATATATTTCAATGAGTTACAGAATATTTTGGCAACATATTCAAATCAAGAATAACAAAGTTGACTGTGCAGCTTTTGAGAAAATGCTTGAGGAGACAAAAAATCTAACCAATTAGCGGTCAACTCAGAACACTCAGAGAGGACAAAGAGTCCCAGAGGAATAGCAGCCAATATCTGCCTTTACAAAATGAGGGATAGGGGAGGAAGAGGAAATTAATAGAACTGTCAGCTTAACTCTGCTATCAGCTGACATGGAGCCAATTGCTAAACTCGAATTTTGTGAAGGTAAGAAAAGAAAACAACCAACATAGATTTGTTATGTGTGAATTAAGAACCAAATCAAATTTCTTTCTTTAGCTAAAAGGGATAGCATATAAAGGTATGTGGTACTCTTAGAAAGGATTTCCACCTAGCGCACCAGATGGTATTTAATCTGCACCATGACACTAAAAAGATGCCTGCCCCAAGGCAAGACTAGTGATTCACTCCTGCAAGATAGTGTCAAGTGTTTCTGTCCATAAGGACTACAAATTTTAGAGCTGGTTATCCTAAGAGACTGTGGTATCTAGATTTTATTTAATACTTAAAAAAAAAAAAAGGAAACAAAACCCAGTAACTCTTACACAAATGACAGAGTAAATCAACTAGTAAATATTCAACCCAACTCAAAGTAATAGAGGAAAATCCAGGCATACATTTTGATCATGCATATCACAAACATGCACTACATTTCAAAACAATCTACCAATACTGTATTATGATACAAATACTATTTATGACAGTTCATACAGTAGAGGTTTTCAAGTGAAAAGAAAGTGTTTCAGAAAAATATGAAGGAAAATAAGACTGGCAAGAAAAACTGTAGAAGGAAAGCAACAGCCCCCAGCCTATCTTGAAGTGACAAGGAAACAGATGATGTGCCACTTTTTTTTAAGTTGTTAATGAATAGACCAAGTGAAGAGGAATGCATCCTTCAGACAGCCACAGACAGCAACCACTTCAGGAATATGCTAAAAAACCTTTCTTCCACATCTGCAAGTACTTTCACAGAACAGTATGAAGGATTTTACATTTTGTATTGATGCCGCTTGTCACAAATCTGGGGAGTCTTTGTTGTGATGGTAATGTTGTGATTTTGACCTGGATGGGAAATGCCAGAAGGTAGAGAAGGAACTGAGACACCCTGATGTTCCACCTGCTTTATGTTCTCCTTCTCTCAAGTACTGATGAAAGCATTATCTGAAATTAAACCAATTCTTAACATACAAATAAGCCACACTATGGCACTACAAGCCATGTTATCCCAAAGCCTACTCTAGGCTTAAGCACTCAGTGGTGTTTACTGAATATGGTAACTAACTTGGCTTTTCATTTATGTTATCTATTAACATCTCCTGGTCATACAAAACCACGTGTGTCGCTGCTCCCGGATTAGCGCTGTGCAAATAATGCTGTCTGCTGTCGGAACACACACAAAATGAGTAACTTGATCTCATTTATTTTTCACCTCCGGAAACCTCATCTGGAGAGCTATTTTCGCAGATAAAGACTTGACACACTTTCTCTGAAGGACGAGAACTCCGTTTCTTTATTGCGCTGGGAAGACTGCTAGCAGATGTAAAGCACCTTCCTCCTACTGTTCTGTTCACCCGCTCGGCACACTAGAAGGTCACATTAACTCCTGCTGTAAAATATCCTAGCTACTACTTATTTAACTTACAGATAAAAATTTTCAAGTAAAATATAATGACACCATTCCCTTCCTCAAGCTAAGTGTACTTTTGATATACTTTGAGGTTATTATTAGTTCATCTAGTTATTCAGAAACAACGAGACAAACAGTGAATTTCTAGGTTAGCACAGCATGCCTTTGGGTAGCATTATATAGCCTGGGAAGTGAAATAATCATCATAAAATACATGGCCTGCCGTGCAGATAATACTTTAACAAAATAAACTCTGTATTTAAAAATCAGAAAAAAAAAGTACAATATTTGAATATACATGCAATGACATCACTACCAGCAGCTGTAGTAGTTCTCAAAATATATTTTTAATGCTAAATTAGCTTATGAGCCATTTCTATTTTCCTACCATGGAAATCATTGCCAGTTTTTGTCATGAATTACACTATTTTTAGGACTTCTGTCAGGGAAAGTGTTACTTATGAACACATATGTACTATTTAGCAAGCCCAAAGTGGAGGGAACAAAAAACCAAAACCTCTTCCACATCTAATACATATAGCAACAATCTGTGGTGTACATCTTCAAAAGCCAAAAAGCCTCAAAGGGGCCTCAAGCTTATTTTCTCCACTCCAAATTAAAAGGAAAAGAAATACTGAATGCAAAAGTCAAATGAACAGAAATTATGCCATACAATGTTCCTATACCTTTATTTCATATCAATGTTTACGTGTAACATAGAATGGTCTTTAATGTCGTTAGTAGTATTTACACATTAACTGCATTGCAGAAGAACAAATATTTTCTGTAATTAATTCAGCGTTACATGTGGCTTGTTGCTTAGCTATTGATGAAAACATTTAATTTAATAAAATTCAGGCTTTTCCTCTGTATTCCCTCTCCACATTCTATTGTCACTAATTGCAGCACCTTCTCTCTCTCACACACACACAGGGACAGCTGCCAAGCAACTCCCTCCGGAGCCAATGTCATGGCTACTTTTCAGATTACTGGGAGGGAGTATGTAAACTGCACTGCCAAGTCCCCTTTTCATGGGGATTAAGCGTGTCATTTCAGAACCTCAAGTCTGAGATGAGTCAATCTCAAGTCCTCCTGCCCCACTCTGACTCCTCAGCACATCAGCCCTGCTGGCAGCTACTCACTTACACCCTACTGGTGCCAAAGTTCAACTACAAATGCTTATGTTGAAACCTGGCACCAAAATATTTTGGTACCAAAGCTCCTCATCTATATCCAAAATACTGTCTAACAAGTATTAAAATCAAGTATTGAATTTTTCATCAATAGTTCAGAAAAACTTAGGTTTTGATATGGCCACAGTTCAATGTATGTTAGCCCAGCAAAAATCTCTGTATCTATTAGCCTCTTGTATTAATGCTTGGTTAGAGACATTTGTGTTGAACTACTTCATTCCTCATTCCTTATCATTTCTCGTTAGTTTATCAATATCAAATGCAACCAAAGCCAAATAACCCCCCCACTTTCACATTTCAAAATCTGTCATTTATTGAGCCATGAATTTGTGAAAATTAAAAAAAAAAAAAAAGGAAAAAAAAAAAACCCACAGCCATTTATTTCCAGTCTTATTGGTCCCAGTTTGCTCACCCAGATACTGATGAAACTTAAACTCCAGCAGAATGCCTCGGTCAGCATGACATCTGCTACAAGTGGTGGAGCATGAGTAACGTGATCCTGCAGCCATCTCCCTGCAGACAGCATCCCCAGAGCAGGCGTCTGCAGGGAACCACCTCCGCGAGCAGCGCGCAAGCGTCCGGCAGAAGGGGTGCGAGGGAGTAAACAGAGTACCCTCCCTCACTGAAGAAAATGTTTCACTTAACAAGATTTCAAAGGCAACATTATGGAGAATGGAGAGATCATCCCAGTCGCGACTCCCTGCTAACAGCAAAGCCACCTCATAGTTGCATCACTGCTTTTACAACAAAAGCAACCCTTGTGCTGGCTGCCCTATACGCAGTACAGATTTGCCACACAGCTCGGGCAGCAGCTATCTCCAAGTGATGAGTGCCCATCTCCAGGTACTCCACATTGCACATCCCCACTCTTCCAGTACAACCACCCTCTGCCAATCCTCAGAAGCAGCTCAAAGAGTTTGCTGGGTGGGAATTATTCGAAATACTGGGAAACAGCACTGGACTCCACCAAGATATCTACCTTTTCCCAATGAGAAATTCCTATCTGCTGAAGTAAAAATAAATTTGCCATTTAGTTCAGTAGAAAGATGATTGTACCCACCCGACTTCTGTACCCAAGTTTAATGTAACTGTACAGAAAGCCCTGGATCTAAGGATTGCTACCGCTGTGCATCTGTAGCAGAAAGAAATATTACACTTATCTTCTTCCATGTACATCTACAACATGTTCCAGAAAAGTACGAGTAGAGGATAAGAAACAGATGGGAAGAGAAACCGGCACAGAGGTAACTCTGCATCCTTAAGAGAATATTACTCTGTTAAGCTAAAACTCACATCATAGTTATTATTTTCAAAAAAATAAATTTTAATTTGGCAATCTTAGGTCCCTTTGCAGGACATACATAAACTAGACAGACTGAAGGCAAATACAGACTTTTTTGTGAAGGACAAATTGGTGTGACTTCACTACAATCAGAGTAATTGTAACAACAACAACTAAGCAACAAGAAGAAGCAAAAAATATCCACCTGACCAGAATGAAGAGGCAGAAAGCTTTTATCATGTGGAATGATATTCTGTGTACCAAAGTTTTCATGAATTTAATAACAGCCTACCAAATTAATAAACTTAATTTAATAATAAGATTACAATTCTTTTCAGAATTAATACTTGAAATCTATTTCAGAATATTTTCCAGAGACTCCATATAGACTCCATTTTTTTCCAGTAGAAACTCAGTACAGGTAAGTGTTAAGGATAAAATAGTTGGCAATATTGGTTCTGAAGGGCAGAGGAGCCCAGGAAGGCTGGGCACTCTTCAAGAGGGAAATCTTAATGGCACAGGAACGGTCTGTCCCCACGTGCCCAAAGATGAGCTGGTGGGGAAGAAGACCAGCCTGGCTGAACAGAGAATTGTGGCTTGAGCTTAGGAGAAAAAAGAGGGTTTATAATCTTTGGAAAAGTGGGCAGGCCACTAGGGAGAACTGTAAGGATGTTGCGAGGCTGTGCAGGGACAAAATTAGAAAAGCCAAAGCTCATCTGGAGCTCAATCTGGCTACTGCCATTAAAGATAACAAAAAATGTTTTTATAAATACATCAACACAAAAAGGAGGACTAAGGAAAATCTTCATCCTTTACTGGATGTGGGCGGAAACCTTGTTACAAAAGATGAGGAAAAGGCTGAGGTGCTTAATGCCTTCTTTGCCTCAGTCTTTAGCGGCAATACCGGTTGTTCTCTGGATACCCAGTACCCTGAACTGGTGGAAGGGGATGGGGAGCAGGATGTGGCCTTCACTATCCACGAAGAAATGGTTGGCGACCTGGTGCGGCACTTGGATGTGCACAAGTCGATGGGGCCGGATGGGATCCACCCAAGGGTACTGAGACAACTGGCAGAGGAGCTGGCCAAGCTGCTTTCCATCATTTATCAGCAGTCCTGGCTATCGGGGGAGGTCCCAGTTGACTGGCGGCTAGCAAACGTGATGTCCATCCAAGAAGGGCCGGAGGAGTGACCCGGGAAACTACAGGCCTGTCAGTTTGACCTCAGTGCCAGGGAAGCTCATGGAGCAGATTACCTTGAGCGTCATCATGCGGCACTTGCAGAGCAAGCAGGCGATCAGGCCCAGTCAGCATGGGTTTGTGAAGGGCAGGTCCTGCTTGACGAACCTGATCTCCTTCTATGACAAAGTGACGTGCTGGGTGGATGAGGGAAAGGCTGTGGATGTGGTCTACCTTGACTTCAGCAAGGCTTTTGACACCGTTTCCCACAGCATTCTCCTCAGGAAACTGGCTGCTCTTGGCTTGGACTGGCGCACGCTTCGTTGGGTCAGAAACTGGCTGGATAGCCGGGCCCAAAGAGTCGTGGTGAATGGAGTCAAATCCAGTTGGAGGCCGGTCACTAGTGGCGTTCCCCAGGGCTCGGTGCTGGGGCCGGTCCTCTTTAATATCTTCATCAATGATCTGGATGAGGGGATCGAGTGCACCCTCAGTAAGTTTGCAGATGACACCAAGTTAGGTGCATGTGTCGATCTGCTCGAGGGTAGGAAGGCTCTGCAGGAGGATCTGGATAGGCTGCACCAATGGGCTGAGGCCAACTGCATGAAGTTCAACAAGGCCAAGTGCTGGGTCCTCCACCTGGGGTGCAATAACCCCAAGCAGAGCTACAGGCTGGGAGATGAGTGGTTGGAGAGCTGCCAGGCAGAGAAGGACCTGGGAGTGATGGTTGATAGTCGGCTGAATATGAGCCAGCAGTGTGCTCAGGTGGCCAAGAAGGCCAAGAGCATCCTGGCTTGTATAGGAAACAGTGTGGCCAGCAGGGCTAGGGAGGTGATTGTCCCCCTGTACTCGGCTCTGGTGAGGCTGCACCTCGAGTACTGTGTTCAGTTTTGGGCCCCTCGCTACAAGAAGGACATGGAGGTGCTTGAGCGGGTGCAGAGAAGGGCGACGAAGCTGGTGAGGGGCCTGGAGAACAAGTCCTATGAGGAGCGGCTGAGGGAGCTGGGATTGTTCAGCCTGGAGAAAAGGAGGCTCAGGGGTGACCTTATCGCTCTCTACCTCAAAGGAGGCTGTAGCGAGGTGGGGGTTGGTCTGTTCTCCTATGTGCCTGGTGACAGGACGAGGGGGAATGGGCTTAAGTTGCACCAGGGGAGTTTTAGGTTGGATGTTAGGAAGAACATCTTTACTGAAAGGGTTGTTAGACATTGGAATGGGCTGCCCAGGGAAGTGGTGGAGTCACCATCCCTGGAGGTCTTTAAAAGATGTTTAGATGTAGAGCTTAGGGATATGGTTTAGTGGGGACTGTTAGGGTTAGGTTAGAGGTTGGACTCGATGATCTTGAGGTCTCTTCCAACCTAGATGATTCTGTGATTCTGTAATATCTCCTCCTAGCAATACACATTTTATCACATTCACAGATTCACATCAGAGGAATGATAAGCAAAATAATATTTCTGAATATTTAAAAAGTATACATTCGAATGAAATTCAGTTTCACCTTGTCCAGAATATTCTCTTTTAATTTCTACCTTGTGAAGAAATATATATGCGTATGTATTTCCACACTAAATCATTAGAAAAAATACCAAAGATCCTGACAAATTAGCAGCAGTTTCAAAAATACGGAGAGAGATAAATGAAAGGCAAAACAATCAACACAAGTGATGATTCCCATCTCAAGCAGACTTCTCTCCAGCTGTTCAGATGTGTACATACAGAGAATAAAATAACTGTAATGCTGTTTTTCCTTCCTTGGGGAACGGCTGTCTTTTCCATCACTGAAAACACCACTTTAAGCAATTGTTACATCTGAAGATCTTTTTGCTTCCTCTATCCTATTTTTAACAAAATGTACTAAAAGCTTGAAAAAGAGCAGTATAATATAGGGCAAAACTGTCACTGAATTTTAAATTTATTGACAACATTCCTTCACACACATACATTTTTATATACAGATAAATAAAGCATTTATCTTTTTACCCCCCTGAGGAAATACCTTACTATTTTCCAATCAGGTAGATCAAACTGTACAAGAAAAGTAAAGCATTACCTTAACTAACTCATTAAGTTTGCATGTGTACATAAAGGATAAATTTATACTTTTGTAAGAAATGGAAAACTAATATAATGCTATTAACAATAACTATATGAATAGTTTAGAGAATGTGCTTGTTGGTTGGAACATCTCTTGTAATTTCTCCATCTGTTTCAGTAATCTTTTATGGGATTTTTTTTAAACACGGTATGAAATTCTGTGCATAAGCAAGCAGTATTTTTCATCAAAACCTAAAGGAGAGCTAACTCAACCAGTTTCAGAGACTACTGTTCCACTATTTTCAAGTAGCCTATTACAAGAAGATAAGTACACTAGAAAGTGAAGGATAAGTAAAATTTCCAAACTAAATAATGAGACCTTCAAGGAAAAAAAAAAAAAAAAAAAAAAAAAGACACTCCTTTCAAGAAAACACTGAAGTCATGTACAAACAGAAGTGTGCAAATTTTTTATGATTCTGCTAATGTTTGTTCAAAACATAGTATATTGAACAACGGGCTTGTCCTCTACAAAATATCGATTTTTAGCAGTGAACTCTGACACATTCAATATCTTCCTGTCTCCTTGAAATTTTAATATAAATAGAAAAGTCTGAAAAAGCAGACACATGTATAGATTTAGAGTAAGAAAGATCAGCTAAGGCCAAATTCTCCAATTTTGACATTTGAATGAATGTGGGCTGTAAGGTTTTAGCGCACTATTGCTAGCTGTGCCAGAATGAGAACTGCAAAGAATGAACAATTTGTCCTTCTAAACCATGTGCAAAAGGATGATCCCCACCACAGTTTACAGACTATGCAAATAGATAGAGAACATGCAAGACTGGGATGAAATATGCAAGTGATAATATCCATAAACTATGTATAAGGAAAATACTGAAATAAATGATTCAGTAATCGAAGTACAACTTCATAAACTCAAAGGCTTGCACTTGTGAAGATCGCTCCTGTTACTATGGCAGAGAAGTTCTAAGTTAGACACTATTTGACATGGTATTCGGCCCCTTTACCAGTTTCCCACAGCTCTGTGTATTTTCTGCCATATGGACACCTGATATGAACAACATTCAAAGTGTAGGCTATCACCATTGTGTTTCTTTGCTGTACTACTGAACTTCCTTTAAAAGCCTTTGTGAAACATCTATTGACAACACCCCTCCCTTATTAACTTCTGATGCACAATGATGCTGTAATCTACAAACCTCAGGGCTTCTGTAACAGCCCCCAGAACAACCATTATGCTAACCATTTCTCATATATCCCTATAATTGCATTCCAATATGCAGTGGAATGCAGTAAAAATATTGTTAGAGGAGCTCACTGGTGAAGATTAGAGTTAGTTGGAAAACCCAGCTGCCACACTTCATTATTTTCAACAGATTCAATGACAGCCTGCCAGAATTTGCCTTACACGTTGTTCACGCTGCCTTAAGATGAGGGAAAAAAAAAAAAAAAAAAAAAAAAAAAATCCCACAGGTTTCAGACTCCACATCTCCTACCTAAGACACCAGCCAATCTGAGAAGCTGACAGGCTGCTCAGCGTTCTTGCTGAGTAGTCATGAAACCATTGGAAATCTCATTTATTACCTAAACATAAAAATGTTACAGAAGTTTGTTAACCTGACTTTCACTCTGTTTTGGAAGAAGATCAAATTTCAAAGAGCTAATTGCAGATTTTGACTGGTTCAGTGAATATTACATGTGGTGTGGTTTGTGTTGCGTGAGAATTTCAATAATAAATATATTTAGAGATACTCTTTTCAGACTTAGTGACCAAACCATGACTGAATTCTGTTATTGCACATTCAGCCACAACTGGTTATGGCTACTCAGAAGAAAAGAGGCAGAGCAAGGAGGCCATGACACGGAAGGATTGTTTTCCTTCCCAAGCCACTGCCTGTATTGATACAAAAGCACAGAAATCTAAAGTTTCCTTCAGACCAGGATACAATAAGGTGATAAATATAATACCCAATACCTAGAGAATCTTCCACCTAAGACTGTTTTGAACAGATTAAGTTAAATAATCTCTTTTAGCCAATAAAATATAATTGTACTGAGATCTTTCTAGTAAAACCAGCACATATAAAGCTCGTCAGAATTACTACCAGGCACCTGCAGATACACGTAAGGCTTACAGCACTGCTTCAGTGCAGTCCAATTAACTAAAACCAGAGTTAGACGTTGCTACTAAAACACGGTGAAATTACATTTTTAGTAAGAGATGTGGTTTCAGTAATCCATTCTTAATTTAATTAAGACGGTGAAAATAATCAGGCTAACACCTCCCAATGCAGACAGATTGTAAAGAAATAAGGCAACAATGTGCCAGGTTAACAAAAACACACTGGACACATTTACTAACACTTCAGGCCTCCTTTTTATTTTATTTTTTATTTTTAACTATAAAGATGCCAATGAAGAACACCCATATTTCAAACACATTACCCCACACTGTTTCAACCTGGTAGCAAACTTTGTGACTGCATCAAATGCTCTAGAGATTAATTTAAAGTGCTGGAGGAAGGGCGAGCTGTCTCCAAGTTTATGGTGCAAGAACCTGGTAATTTCAATTTAGCAGAAGAAAAGCTTAAACTCAAAACAGAGCACATACAACAATAATCTACGTCTATTTGTTCAAACGTATCAGCTTGACCAATGTTTATGACGACTTCTGTACAGAGAGCTTCAAATATGTAAATGCATTTCAACTTAAATGACTCCCTCCCTCTAGAATATTTATTTGCAAAAACGATTCTTACTTCTCTGTGAGGAAAATAATCTTATGTTTAGGATTCTTTAAAATTAAAATAATGATGTTTTCAATTGATCATCTTAACAGATATTTTGACAAAATCCTAAAATGGCAAGCAGGGTCTGTATGCATTTTTAAGCTCACCAGGACACTGAGGTCTTCACTGGCAAACACACAGCTCAGTTTTTCTTTGCCAAGGGCAGAAATGATGATTATCTGATGAAAATAAAATTGCTCCTATCATGAAAATAAAACTTAACACTGCCTTTAAAGTCTCACAACTTTCATTCATATATACATTACACATTTTAAAAGGCAGTTATTTTGTATTAAACCTCTGCAGCAGCGATTCATAAGGGTATATTCATAGGTGGTGACATATTTACTTCAGAACTAAAAAGAATTTTCCACAACGACCCATGACCTAACTTTGAAATACTAACAATGTGACATAGCAATATTTTAAGTTAAACAGTCCTTTATACAACCAGTAACAGGTACTAGCTGAGGATGTTCAGAAGCACTGTCAGATGGTTTCTGTGGTCTGTCTGCTCCTATCACAACCTTGTTGTAAGACCAACAGCTCACCTAAAGAAGAACTACATAACTGAATATTAACACTGTATTTCCTGGTTTTGTGCAGTACCTTCTTCAAGCGGAAAATAAAAACATTTTTACATGGCCTTTTCCTAAAAAACATTCAAAATGCTTACAGTTCGAGAAGTAGGATGACTGCAGTCACACAAGTGATTCAGTTATAATACACCTCATTTTTGAGAAAATAATATAAAAGTGAGCATTATAAGCACTAACTTGATAACAGAAATCTAAACCAAGCTGAGCTTAGATATATATATATTTAAAAAACAAACAAACAAACAAACACAAACAAACAAAAACACCTTTCATATAGAGCTTCATGTTAGGAAGAACAGAATAATCAGAAATTAACTATTTAAAATAGCAGAGGTTTATTAAATCTACTATCGGCTGCACATTGACTAATGAATGAATGAGTGACAAACAGAAGAGTTGTTTCTAGTAAGCACTCATGAATGTCAGTTTTACAATATGAATTTAATACCAGAGTTCTACAGTTTCTTTACGGGTTAGTCCTAGTCTTACAAAATCACTTGGCTTATAAATAAACTACCATATACAGTGAGTTCAGTTAATATAAAATGATGATAGTTCTGCAGAATTCCTTGTGACATAAATCTTCAGGAGCTTTATGTTTTATGAATTATATAGACTAATAAAACCAAAACAAAGCAAAGTAGCCACCATCAACAACCCACAGAAAACAGTTGTACTTCTTATGGCAGGAATTTTCAGCATGTTCTACTCTACTCCTCCTTAAACTGAGAATTATGCATACTACCAAGCCATGAAGAAAACTGCTAATCTGATCAAAATTTATTAATAAACTTATTTATGGACTAAACACATTCTTATAATCTACACATGGTACATCCCTTTCTGCCTGTAAGACTTGACAAAGGATTTTCTAGCTGCATCTGATCTGGATGGGGTGCAGATTTACAGGTATTTAATTTTTGCTAAGGTTTATTCCAGCTGTGTTGAAGAATAGTAGCATTTCAAGAAGACCAGATGTGCAAAGTGAAGTAACAAAGGCTCATATCTCAAGCTTAGCTAGGCAAAGCATCTTTCTTTGACAAAATTAAACAAGCAGTATCCAGAGGAGGGTGATGAAGATGGTGAAGGGCCTGGAGGGGATGATATATGAGGACTGGCTGAAGTCACAGGGCCTGTTCAGCCTGGAGAAGAGGAGGCTGAGGGGAGACCTCATCACAGTCTACAACTTCCTCACAAGGGGGAGTGGAGAGGCAGGCTCTGACCTATTCTCCATAAACACCAGTGATAGGACCCACGGGAACGGGGTTAAACTGAGGCGGGGAAGTTTAGGCTGGACATCAGGAAGAAGTTCTTCACCAAGAGGGTGGCTGCGCACTGGAACAGGCTCCCCAGGGAAGTAGTCACTGCACCAAGCCTGTCTGAATTTAAGAAGCGATTGGACTGTGCACTTAGTCACATGGTCTGAACTTTTGGGTAGACCTGTGTGGTGCAAGGAGTTGGACTTGATGATTCTTATGGGTCCCTTCCAACTCAGGATATTCTATGATTCTAAGGACTATAAGTTAAGGTAGACCTATTTTCCATAAAACGGATCAGTTCCATATTTATGTTATTATTATTATTATAAAGAAATCAACCTTTTATGATATGGTTTTAAGCTTTCCAGTGATTGGAAGTGCATATATATCCCCCTCAAGAAAGATGGGTGAAAGATATAAGAATAGATTGACATGACTGAAAATGTCAATCCACACCCAATTCTTCTAACTTTTTAAAATGAATTTTTAAAATCAAAACCAGCATCCAGAAAACCCTTATCTGTGTCAGGAATTTCAAAGCATTTTAACAGTATCCATTTTGATTTCCTCCTGCATTAAGCATTCTGCAGAACAGTCTCTCAAATACGCTTCAGAAAGCCAAAGCACTCAAGAAACTTCTCAATCATCCACACCCAAAGTTAGTAATTCTGTTTAATTATCCCACTGCACTCCACAAACAGAAAGTGTTTTCTCAAAGTACTGGTCAAGGCATTTTGCAAATCTGCTGGCTCCTGCAAGTCAGGATGTAGCAAGCTTAAGTCCATTAGTATGACAGGTAGTGCTCTTACTAACAACTGCTTTTTACTCTCTCTGACAAATACGCTCTGTGCCATGGCTGACGTTTGTGTAGTAATCAGGACTGATGGATAGGGACGCCAGTGCTGCCGAAAGTGCCCCCCATTTTAATGTGAGCGATTTGTCAAATGTGCTGCTATCGCACTGCTGTCAGGCACAGCCAGGAAAGCACTCTGTCATCTTTGCACCAACCAAGGTCACTTTGGCAGGGACAGGAGGACTCTCCAATGAAATTTTCATCTTTACTGGTGATGTGAGTGGCCTGGTTTTTGCAGCATTTATTTTCTTTTAAGTTGACATTAAAAGTTCCTGCAAAATTTCCTTGTTACTAAATATTAAACCTAACTATAAAATGAAGGTAAATTGAAGCAAAAGTTGCACAGCCAGCTAACATCCCTTTTATCTTTATTCTCAAAAAAAAAGTAAAAAAAAAAAAAGAGATGTATTTAAGTTGTAGCTAAAAGCTCCATTTCAGATGCTACTAAAGCCATACTATTTATGTTCTCACTGCCAAATGTTCTTCAGAAGAAATCAAATGAATTGTCCTCAGCTATAATCACTGTTATTAGTTTGTGCTGTTGTGTGCTATTTAAGCACCTATTCATTTCAGCACATAAAATATGGAGCTTCAGAAATGCAAATCTATAAATCTCTACTTGTAAGGTTCTCACAAGACAGACTTAGTTTAAGAATTACTTTCCAATACAAGGACTTTCCCTATCAGAAAGCCCTAAAACAAAGACAACACATTATGGAACAATGATGAAAAGTCAAAAGTGATCAACGTGACAAGTCCACAAAATATGTCTGGGTATTATCAAGAAATTCTGGGGGAAAATGGAATCCCTAAAAACAAAAGAAACAGAGAGAAAAGCAGAACATTTACTCTCCACAGTATAAAATGTAGAGAACGGAATTGTTGCTCAAGCACAGCACTGCTCATCACCTCGGAGCTTTTTTGCAGCATAGCTTTGCAGCACGCTTTTATGTCGTATAGTAGTCTCCAAATCTTCAACATGCATTTTCAAAAAACATTTTGTCCGTGAGTTTTTGCCAACACTCAAAAATGCAAACACCAATGGCATTTAGATGCTTACGCGCTTCACAAAACAAGTTATCTGTATCTTCAGTCACTGATTTGAAAACCCGACTTCAACGACTAAGGGTTTAAAATAATTTAATTGGTGACAAATAATTTGACTGCAAAACCTGAGACAAGGTATGCCAAAGGCATCTCTGAAGTAAAAACTTACTGAAAAAATATCTTTTACAGATCAACCCAGAATCCAAAAGACAAGTCATATCTTTCCTATCACTTAAATAAATGTAATACTGGTTCGCTCATGAGGTGCAATACAAATCAGCACACAAACAAGCCTGCAACTTCATCCTGGATCTTGAATAGTTGCTAACAAAAAACAAAGCATGTAAGAAAATAGCGTTCAAGGTAAAAACAAAAATCCAAAACATACATAACAAAGCAGTAAATCTCCCAGAAATAGAGATACGTAGGCAAGAAATTAGCTGTAATAACAGAAGATGAGATAAACCAACCCACTCTTTTGCCTACTGCATACTGAACAGTGTGGGTATCACTGCAAAAGGTGCTCCCACAGCTACACCCACCCTGATCTTACTGACTACCGTCAGCAATTGTTTTCATTTTCAAGGACCACAAAGATAAAATAGTCTAGTTCACAAACCTGAATGCTACATCCGTTTTTGCTACGCATTCCTCCAGAGCCCTAGTTAAACTGACAACAGCTGAGAACACCTCCACTGCTGTGAAGCTTCCCTCAGTGCTCCTACCCACATACTGAACTACAAGCACAGCTGAGTTGTTCGACCAAACCTTCACATGCTGCAAATGCATTATTTCTACCTTGAGTCGACATTCATTCTGTGACTGCAAAATAAACACACATTTACTGTTTAAGTCACTGCAGAAAAGCCACTCTCACCCCTTTTCTATACCATATCATCACTTTACATCAAGAGAGATTAAGAGATTAAGGAAGAGGGACATGAGAAGGGCAAGAAAACAAATTTAGGAACTGTTTATATTTTATTTAGAAATACAGCTTGCACAAGAATGGCAGTCTCACATAAAATATGTTTAAAACCCATCAGACCATTTCATTAGTGTCTCTTTAAATGCCTCCCAGTCCTCTTCTTTGTTTAGTACCAGTGTGGATCAAGTAGTGATCTCAACTTGCTGCAAGCAAAGCTAATGTCTTCTGTGCCTGATTTGGCTGCCATCTGTGGCTTGACATAACTACAAGTATAGAAAGCAAATAATGGCTGAGTATCTACATAGTTAGACTCTCAAAACATTCCATGCCAGGTCAAATTTTTGCTAAGCTTCAGAAATATGACAGCAACACCTGGAAATGCAGTAAAGGGAATATACTATGTCTCACAAAGGAAGAACTCTTGCTCTTTCTTCCACTGATATCTTAAATGCCTCTACATTAGATAATCACTCTCCAATCATGGGTGAAATTTCTGCTGTTCTTATACAATTTCGTACCAGAATAGCCCACGTATGTGATTTCAGAAACCACCACTCGTACAGGTACAGCAGAAATGTACAAAAGAATGGCAGAAATATATACCCAAACCCTGCCTTCCTATAAGAATAGTTACCCCACATGCAAGTAATCCAGACCTTTGCAAAACTACAGTAACAGTAGGCACCTGTTCTACTGTACTTTTAGGTATGGATGTCCAGACAAGAGAAAAGCAGGAAAGCAGCTGAGCTTGAATAAGACTTGAGAAGCAGCAAGGAGAAATGAAACTGAGAACAGGAAAACAAACACGGAGAGGTGGAAAGCAGAAATGTTTAACTATGGCAAGGATTAATGAAAACTGCACATGCAGGTTGGACGTATGCCTTTATGTATATAGATCTCCTGATTTACGGAAATATATATGCAAGCGTTACCATAAAATGGCCAAGAAGAGAGAGAAATGTTTCAAGTTTATCAAATGAAATGATGGAAGCTTTTGCCAGTTTCATACTAATCTCTACAGATCTTTCCTCACATGAATATAAGGGTATCATACCAGTTCTAATACACAGCCACTTGTAGAAATTGCATTCGGGCAGCTGTACATAAACGTGCACATTACTCACACAAACACACACAGGAAAAAAAAAAAAAAAAAGTACAGACAGAAACCATTGTGGGAAAGGAGGACTTTGGAAAGAGATGGAATAGCAGCAAGTCAAGGTCTCAGGACTGAAGCATTTGAAATTACAACTGAGAATAATCCTAAAAGAATACAAGATTCATTGTTGCATACAATATCAACAAAATTAATACCCAGTAATCATACTCAGAAGCAATAAAGCATGTGGGAGCTCTTTACCTATCAGGGTATATAGGGAAAGAACAAAGAGGAATGGCTTTAAACTTCAAAAGGGTAGATTTAGATTAGGTATTATGAAGAAACTCTTCACTCAGAGGGCAGTTAGGCCCTGCCCCAGGCTGCCCAGAGTAGCTGTGGGTGCCCCATCCCTGACAGTGCCCAAGGCCAGGCTGGACAGGGCTGGGGGCAGCCTGGGGTGATGGGAGGTGTTGTGCCCATGGCAGGGGCTGGAACCAAGTGGGCTTTGAGGTCCACCTCAGAATTCTATGATTCAAAAAATGTTATTATCCAAACAAAAACCACCACCAAAACAAGAAAAGAGCAGTTCCTAATCTGTTCCTACACTGATATCAAGGGAACTGTCAAGCAGTAAATACTCGTAGCCTCATTCTCCTTGCTACCCGCACTGCCTGTACAGGCAGTGGTGAGTTGAACCCATGTGCATCTCCTACTTTTCTCAGCTAAATGCTTCATTCTGCCTACTATGTATTTGAAGACAGTTGAGGAATGACCAAATTATTTGAAAGATTTCAAACTGAAACAGCAAAAAACCAAACTTCTTGGGAGATAAAAATAAGCACAAACCAAAACTATAAAGAGTAATTTGTAACTTTGTACAAGATGAAGAGTTAAGATGTTCTTACATGTCAGTTCAGTCTACATTTTAGAAGGAACTAGAAAATTGTTCAACAGACAAAGAAGAGTTATTATGCACGCTAAATAATGGTAAAATGATAATTACACTGGAGATTTATCTTAATAAATGAGATGTGAAGGGGTCTGTATTACCCACCCATGTGCATACAGAATTTAATTAGTTAGCACCTACAAAGACTAATGCCAGAGCTGCCAATCAATTTCCTACACAGAACTTGAGGAAACTCCCCAAAACAACCATAAGCAAATGCTGAATATCTCTTTGGACAGAAAATAGTTAACGCAGTGGCAATATGTAGAGAAGGAATTCCTCGGAGAGTCTAAAGAGATGTTTTCATCTCATTACATCTACCTTCATAATTATAACAAACTCATCAGACTCTAGATGAATACCACATATAATCATTTTCCTGAATATTTTCCAAAGCAGGAAACCTAACAAGATATAAATGCTACAGACTAATTTAGGCTATTTGCAGCTCTCATCTCATCTTGAACTGAAATAAGAAGAAAAGAAGGATAGTTAAGCTAAAAATAACTAGATGGTGACTTTTGCTTATTTATTTATTGCTATCCTCATTCAGAGCCAGGTAGCATGTTTGGCCTTTTTAAAAGGACAGTAAGGTTAGAGCACAGTTGGGCTATGTTCTTTAAACAATAGAAAAGTAATGCAAATAACTAGAGAAGTTGGCATGATTCTAATCTACCTAAATGGCTGCTTTCATTAAAACACTTTTAAATGCAAAAACAAACAAAACAAGACACAAAAATCTGAAAAAAATAATCTTCCCCAAGATTAGTTCCATTCATACTAATACCAAGCAACAAAGTAAAGGATTATACTTCGTTAAACAAAATCAATCACATATGAAGTACAGTAATAATAATCAGAAAAATCCTGACCCACCAGTGGAAGTGGAGCTCTGCCAGAAATACATTTCTTGGCAAGGCTCTGTGCCCACTAATTAGAGACTGAACCATTTGGGGAAAGTTACTCTGTGTCCTCAGGAATTGCTACAGAGCTGTCCAAATCCACCTACCTCTCCAAAGCAAAATTGTGTTGTTACACATATTGGCACAGAACGAGATCAGACAGTAGCGTCCAATGCGAATCAGGAGGATTACAGATGAACTGGGGGAGAAAGGGTGGGTGTATGTACACATGCACAACACCTGCTTTGTATTCCCCCAGAAAGGCAAGATTTTTCTCCATTAGCTGGCTGTGCTGAATTGCGCACAAGCCTTTGCCAAACCTTTGCCTCCACTGTGGCGATGCTGCTCCGTAACTCCAACAGTCTCTCTCCTATTTTTATTGACATGCACAGAAAAGGAAACCAGGGAATATCCCTCTACATATTAGACACCAAATACAAATTTCCTGGTCAATCCCAAACCTTTCCAACCTGTTTTCTTCACAAGCTACCTCAAGGTATCAATAAAGAATAGCAGACATGAGACACACGAGAGTTACCTTAAAGCCTAGTCCCAGCCATGGCTCTATGTTTCCTGAGTCACACAGTCCAAAAGGAATTTCCTGCAGGCCAGTCAGCATGCACCACCCCAGTTAGCATCACCTACAGTCTTTGAAGTACCTACGTGTGACAGCTGTGTGCACACCCCATGTGGAAGTCCATGGCACTGATGTGTTCTTAAGAGGAGCCAGGGCAGTGGGAGCTCTCCTTCAGCGGGTCCCAAACTTAACTTGAGAAAATTGGGTTTTATGTACAAGACACTGACATCTCTTTCAAAATTTAATAAGCATAAGGGGGTTCGGACAAGATTAAACCCTGTGCTTAAGGAGAATCCCTCTTTCTTCATATATTTTGTAATTTAACAAACTTGAATTTCATAAACTATGAAAGAAGTACCTATAAATTATGCTCCCCCCAAAAACGCAAGCAGTATTAACAGATAACGTCTGACCAGAATGAGCAAGGGATGAGAGCAGTTAAAATTAATTAACAAAATCATTGGTATTTTTGACAAAATATTCAGGAAGCTTAGGAAAAACCAACTTAGGTTTCATTTTAAATGCTTATTTGTTTGACAAAAGAATATTTTACCCAAGCAATAAAAACGAGAGAGAGCTTTGTAAGAATAGATCCTATGTCTGAAGGGTTAAATTTGACCTGAAATAACAAGTTGAAATCATGAAAGTATGAAGATTTTGTAATATTTTATCCAAAAAAGAGTAATAGCTTAGCAGGTGTCTCGCTATCCTTCCCCTCAGCATGCTTTCCACCAGCCTTGTGCAGTGATGAGTATACTTGGAAAGGTCATAAAAGAGAATGGGGGAAGAAAGGGGGGAGAAAGAGTAGCTGGGAACATCATAAAACAATCTGACGTGCTGGCTCATGCTGTAACCTTACAAACCCCAAAACTAGGCCACTGCAGAGAAAACAAGGTGAAGTCTGAAAAATCCGCTGCCTTCAGATCTGTGTAAAATTTATATTCGATGAAACAGCATAGAGAAGAAGAGCCCAACTTTCTGAGAAACAGTCCTGATGAGAAAACGGCCTGGCACGTTTGGGGTACAGGGGGGCCGCTGGAGACGTCGGCTCGGCCCCGGGGCGCTGCCTGTACGCTGGGGATGCTGCGGCCGCCTCTGCCGCCCAGCATCCTGCTTGCTGGCTATTGTTCTCTGCTACCCAAGTAAAGCAGGCTAATAACTTTCCTATTCAGACATAATTCATTATCCTTATTTACCCAAGCTGGCAAAGTTTAGAAAGATTATTCCTTCCAGCCTTTTTAATTACCAAAATTCTAGTTGCTTTAAAATACCATAGTCTCCCTTGAGTATTCAGCAGAGCTGAAGATCACCATGGCAATAAGAAAATGGTGCCAATGTTATCTTGGCACTGACTGTCTACAGATCTCAGGAGACTTAGCACAGGAGAAAATTGAACTCATGTAAAAGCAGCAACTCACTCACTCTAATGATTTTAATATACCTTCTATTTTCACTAACTTGATGTTAAAGTTGAATTAAAAAAAAAAAACCCAACCTTAGAAGCATATACTTTTCTAAAGAGACAAACAAAATAGCTAATGAATTTGTATTTTCAAGGTGAAATTCACTTTACTTACCTGAAAAAGCAAGGTCCTACAGTTATTAGGTGGATATGTCTCAAATTGTTGCCAAAGCGTTGAAGAAAACATAAACAACCCATGTGAAAACAAAGCTTAAGAAAAAAAATGTGAAGCCCTGTAAGATGCCTTTAGATCTAGGCTACAGTTACAACATGGGATAAGGCTTTTTTTTTTTTTTTTTTTTTTTCCTTCAATCTTAACATGCAGAAACCTGTAGCTCTGTTGCCCCACCGAGCAGTGCCTTTTCTTTTATTCAGTTTTCAACTATGTAGGTAGGCAAGCGGTACCTTTAACTAGGATTCCTTCAGTGATCATTACCATACACAACACAATCCACAAAAACTTGTAGCAACAGAAATGACAAGGCAGTGTACCATGGTGACTGCAGCACTGCTCTGAACCTTTCGACCAGCCCTTATGTCAAAGGCCAGCGCAGCATGGAAGTGTCTCCTGAAGGCCAAGTACCGTACAGACAGCAGTGGCAGCAGCTACCAGAAGAAACCACTACCGAGCCATGCAGGTCAAGACAGAAACAAAGAACACCTTCCCTTCAAATTCACTATCATGCCAGTACAACTGCACATTTCCCTTTTTATGTTATCCAACCATCCGCTGGTGCATCCAGTTCTTTCATTGCCAGCAAGTGTGACAGAGAGGTGAAAATATCTTACACCTCATCCAAATGCCTCTAATAGAAGACAAACTAATTCTGTGCTAGCTGAAAGATGCATTCTAAATTTCAATGAAGAGTAAAAAATGCTATATTGCAAACCCCAAAAGAGGGAATTAACTCCATTTAGTGCTAAGTGGGATAATCACTCAGAATAAGCAGACTTCAATGTGAAAGAAAATGCCAATTCCTTCAATTCTCACTCTATAAATCTCTTTCCACTTTGCATGTGACAGTCTCTCCATGTAGACAGAGAAGAATTTTATAAGTGGTTAATAAAAACTTAAGCTAACATTTCTCTTAAGGAATTACATGAAACACGTTAGCACACTGTTTTACCAGGTTGCCTCAGCTGTAGCAGTACTTCTGTTCAAGTTGTATTTTGGGGGAGCACGGAGGATGATTATAGCAGCAAGGGGAAGAAAAATCCCCACCAAGCAAACACTGACTCTTCAGCCTCCTGCATTCTGAGGGTCAGGACACTGACAAGAAAAGCCATAAGCTATGTCTGGCTTTTGCAGAGCCAGAAATATCCAGGAATTCAAGCCTTCAGCTTGAATTAGATACTTGCTTCAATCTGTGTCACTTGGTCTCTTACAAATGCCAGAGCTACCAAATGCCAGAGCTAAATTTAGTGTTTTAATTCAAAAAGCACACATTCTGATGCAGATAGACTTTTGTGAAAGTAGCTGAAAGGTTCTTTTTCTTTCCCCCCATCAGAAGGCAGGGAAGGAATAAATGTTAAAAAATTTCTTTATGTGCCACCACAGAAAAGTATTGATATCTGGATAGCTCGAGCTTAATATACAGACACTGCAAACTGCCTGCAAAAAGTGCAGTTTAATACACATTTGAAATACAATGACAAGATTGCACAGAAAGCATTCTTTGCAAAAAGGACATTGCGTTTCACATCGTTAAATGAATTCAGACCATCACAAGGAACACGTCTCCCACTGCTCAGGTAGAAAAGGCTCGCTGCTTATCTGACTGGTGGGAACGCGGCAGCATGGACAGAGCCAGTCGCACATGGGAGAGACACGGCTGGTACCGGCAACAGCTGTCCAGGTCCTACAATGAGTACGGTTGTTGTGGTTTTGGCTGGGACACAGTTAATTTTCGTCGTAAAGGCTCACATGATGCCATGCTTTGGATGAAAATTGTGGCTGTTTACCCTTCTGATTCTCTCCCTTTCCACCCAGGAGGACGAGCGAGCGGCTGTGCGGTGCTCAGCTGCCTGCCGGGTTAAACCATGACAAAGGGGCCATCATTAGTAAGCTTGTGGGGTTTTCACAGCAAAAAATATGAACAGAGATTGTTGCCGCTGCCATGCCAGCCTAAATTATCTAAAAGATCTAATCATGCTGTTCAGCTAACTTGAAATCAGCAGGTGATCACGGTGATCTGCACATTGCTGGGAAAGGAAGCTTAGCCAGTGACCAATACCCAAAAAGTGTCAGAGGCTAATCACTACTTGTGTTTAATAATGGAATTAGACATGAGTGGATTATTTTGTAACCTCCAAACATACATATTTCAAATAAACATCCTTGGAAGAAAATATCTCTAACTTTTCAGGAGGGACTCTTCAACTGATCAGATTGGAACTGCAGCTGCTTCTGCTTAAAACAGCAAGGGCATGGGAGGTGGGAGGGGAATGACAGACTTCAGGCTGCCAGGCCTCCTGACATTTGCTTTGCAGGCATTTTCGTAAAAAGAACAGAAATTTCTCCTGGATTACAGACAGAACAAAGCTAATCCTGACTCAGATAGCTTCTTGGCTTTTCCCCCATGTTGCATACAATTATCGGCAAGCTGCAAGTATTAACTATATTACTTAGTTTCAGACATTTAGCTCAACCTTCCAGCTTACTTGCATTCTCATAACAAGTCTGCATTATTCCCAAATTAAAGGTGTTGCAGACAGATCACCTTTCTTAGTTTAGGCAGACAAAATTAATCATCTGAGTACACACAACAGGGCACAATCTAGCTCTTTAAATATAAATGGACGCTGCAGGTTATGGTCCCCTGTGCATGCCATTCGCACATTTTATTTCTTGATTCTTCATTCAAACTGACACAACTGAATCCATACTTGGAAACATATTTTTGTCACTTGAAGTAACGAACTTTAGCGATGGACGTACACGGAAAATTAACGTTAGCTGCAGAAAGTGTCTTCCAGCAGCCAAAGGTTATTTTTTAAATGACTATGTTCCTTTTTAGACTTCAACCTTCTTTTTGGGCTGGATTCCAGCAAAAACAGAAGAGTTACCAAGTCCAGAAAAGATCAAATTTCAATTCAAAAGAACAGTTACTAAGAGGAAGCAATGATCTTCAAAAGTCTGATACACTATTTTATTTTACTACATCATGGAAACTGGACTGCAATCTTTCTCCTAAATTATTCGCCTGGGGTTTAACAACTGACCCCTAAACTGGTGTGGAAGTTCTTTCATTCCAGGCTAGGAAATCCTTTACCTCCATGTTTAGGTATTTCTACCTCCCTTGAGTGTTTCCCCTAGCACTGCATTTTGTTTTACAGATTAAAATGAAAATACTGCATGCTTTATTAGGTTCAGCTCTCCCATAATTTCATTTGGGTTAAGAGACTGATGTTGTTTGTCAATGTAAAATGCCACTCTTTGGCACAGACATTTTATTTGCTTGTTTGCCCGCCCCCACCTTCCTGACATATGTCAAATGTTTATGCGATTTGATCTTGACAGCAAATTACTGTTTGTACTTAATGTACAAGGTCAGCTTTTCAGCAAACTGAGAAAATATAATTATTTTAAAGCTTTTTTTTTTTTTTAAGTGAGTTTGAGTTTAATCACGATGTATAATGTATTTAAATGAAAATAAAACTTGCATTTGAAAAGAAAAACATACAATCCCTGCAAGCACTTTCCAAAATACAGTACGTTCTTGAACAGCAGTTTAGAAACTTATGAACAAAATTACAGTGGTGTAGCTTTGAAACAACAAAGTTGTAACAAGCCTCCTGTAAAAAAGGCCGTCTACCAGCTACCTTCCTAATAAGCTGTAGCACTGCAAAACACAGTCCTGTATGAAATGGGTTTCAAAGTAAAACCTGGTTTAAACATCGGAGGTTATTAAACCGTATCACTGATCCATCACCAGCCAGACAGCACGGTGGCTGAACCACACTGTTAGCTTAATAAAATAGCTTTAATCAAACTGAATGAAGCTAAAAGGCCCAAACATAAGAGCAGTGAGATAACTCACAAATTACTAGTTATTATATCCCCCCAAAATAATAAAACAATCTGTCTTCAAAGGTTCCTGTTTCACTCATTCAGTTTCACATGCACTATGCTACGCACCTGCACAGCACACTATCAGACCCTGCTTACTCTTGCGATGGTCATCATGCACATCAACCTTGCTGACACAAGACTGAACAAAGCTCCGGTAATATTGCCCTTCATTATAATTTCATTACTAAAATTATCTTTTTTTGGTAACTCCTGTGTCACAAACCTTGTTTCTTGACTTCTATCTCTTTTGTACTTGAAAAGTATACACATTAATTAGGAACCGTACCAGTACTTCTACTTAGTTTTGTTTGTTTGTTTGTTTTTTTTTTTTTTTTATTTTTTACTAAGTACATTTCAAAAGGATCTAGCAAAATCATGAAGTTAGTACAAAAATCAAATATGGAAATGTAATATATACTCCCTCGTTCTACCATTATCATCTAGGTCCTGTTGATTAGAATAGAGACTCAGAGACATCTGAGACTCAGTCCAACATTTCTCTAAGCAGCCTCTTCTTCCACACTGCTTGGGAGCAAGAAGAAAACCTTCCAACTATTCAGATACTACATCATTATGTAAGTAGGTTACAATTAGCTTGTTAACACACCAACACATGGATCATACCTTCCCCACATATTTCAGTACTTAACACAACCAGACCTTGACCTACGGAGATGTATGGACCCTACCCAATCTAAATCAAGAAGTGGCTTCAGGGAAAGTGGTTTGCTGACAAATTGCTCAGGTTCCAGCAGTAACACTTGTATAACATACTGGAAGGCATTTAAATTCCACTGCTTCTTGTAAAAGAGAAGAAAATGTATTTACTCCACAATCAAGAAACAGGGTCACTGTGTCCTAATTTCACTTTATGATTTAAGCGAGGTTATCTAGGTGTGAGTTTCACAGCATGTGAATTCAAGCTTTATTGCAAAATACGAGCAAGCACACATGTAACAATTACAAGGTCCCACAAGCTTAACAAAGAATACTGAAAAAATAAGTCACTTTATATTTATACAGTAGCGTTTGAAATTCAGACAGTAGTCTGAATTAAAGATGTCTCTCTTTTGCTTTCTGAGGTTCTGTTACCAAAGAAATATGAGGCATTAATAAATACAGACAGGACATAACTAACATGACCAGCACTGATTTCTGCTCAAAGAACAAAGGAATCCGTCTTGTACTAGACCCTTCTCTAGCCCTTCCTACTACTTGATTGCAGGACCCTAGCTATTCACAATAAAGTGAACAGTTGTATTTATAGGCAACACTATAACAGAAGCAAACAGAACACTGAAGAAAGCATGAAGAAAAAAGTTGTGAAAACTGGAACCCTTACAAGTATTTTCTTAAAAAGCATTGCCTTGAAGAACAATTCCCGTTGTCATTATTTAAAAAGAAAAGTCTTAGCTAGAGACTTCATGAATCATACCAATCCCAACTCATTAGGGCATGCACATCGGTATTTCAGATATTGTTTATACTACAAGTTACACTGACAAGACCCTCTCCAGTTACCCAGCAATATCTGTTGAAGTCTTTCCGTTTTTGATCCTATTCCAAAACCAGAAGCAAGTTGCCTCTAGCATTTAGAATTTCTGTCAAAAAAAAAAGTTAAAAAAGTAAATAAATAAATAAATAAACGACCCCTCCCCCTGAAACACCTTCAAACAATCATGGCAGGTGCTGTAAGTTACCTACTGACCTCCTGCCCCCCTCCCCACCAGTAAATCTTAATGCTCCATGTTCCCTCTGCCGTGAAGTTTTGAGGAAGCCACCCCTTGAAGAGACGCACTACCTCTGGAGGCAGTTTAGACAGAACGACCCAAGCAGCCACCATTCCACGTACACCAGTTTCGCTCTGAACAACTCACACCGCTCATTTTCCTTTTGTTTGTTTGCTTTACGGTTCCGTTGACACTTTTCACACTGTACGTTGAAGAGGAAAGGAATAAGGTGCTTTCATGTTTTTGGAAACCAATTAGAGTATTACAGTATCAATGCAATTAAGTAATTAAAAATATAATGATATTGACTGAAGAGGTATTTCAATATACCTCTTGGCATAATGATAGCAATTGAAAACACCTTCTAGACTGCAGCCTACTTGGCACTTGCTTATTTATCAACTTACTCATTTCTATTCTGTTTACAAAGTGTAGTTAATGAAGGCAATTTCAGGGTGGTTGGTTTGAGTTTGTTTGTTTGTTTTCCCCACAGTCTTTTTTTGGGTGTGGAATTTTGGGGACATCTGATTGCAGCTGCACTCCCCGCATTAAGGAAGAGAGTCCCAGGGACTGCTAGAGGACTCACAATTACAGGAGATGAATTGCATTAACCCCTTCCCTTCCACATTGCAATCGCTGCCCACTGGAAACAACAGCAGAGTTACTAAAATCCCACACTCTGTAATGGGATGGTAATAGGATTCAGAGGCCGTTAGGGTAAAGGCAATCCATATTTTACAGTTAATAAGCTCTTGCTGAAGATGTTGGATCTCTCTTCTAAGCCAACAATTACTGATTTAGTATTAACAAATCCACAACTGTCAAGACAGCAGAATGCCTTCAAGATGAAGTCAGCAGCTTACGGTGACACTTTAAAATGCACGTAGAAAAATGAAACCACTTAAATTGAAATAATTTGTAATTTTACTCTGATACTGGTTATTACTGTCATTTCCGAATTCTTTACATCCAGCTGTCACGGTTATGCAAGTTCGCACACAATTCTCTCAAAGTTTGGAAGCGTTTGTTTTTGCAGGTGAGCACTTTCATCCTGTTTTCTAAATGCACACCTCTTGTCACAGAGAACAGTGAACACAGAACTAGAAAAGACAAAGTCATGAAATCAAGTTCTCCCCAACCCTAAATACCACACAATTTATTAATACAATTACCTATAAAATGGCTAGGCTGTGGATTCAAAAGCACCCATCGTTCTCCAATAACATCCCTTGAAGTGCAGGGTGTTAAATACGTGCCTGATTCTGCCCACTGTTCTCTTAACTCTCCTTTCAAAGCACCACTATATGCATTCTTTAAAGGTGCACGGGCTGAATGCTTTCTTAGGCCCAGTATCACTGTACCTAAAACTATGGAACACCGCTGCTAGGTAATAATCATTTATTGATGGAGAGCTCATATTCATACAAACGCAGGAACAGGTAAGCAAAACCAAATATACATACATAAAATATTTACAAACCAAGCCTACAGTCACCTCAAACTGAGGAAATAACTGTTTCTTAACCATTTGTTTTTAATAGTTCATTTTTGTCACATCCTTCAACTTCAATAAATGTCCACTTACAGAGCATCTCTTTTGCTTATATCAGCTTCAGTTGGTCTTCAGTGTTACTGATGCACTGATACAGACAAACGCTCTTCAGCACTAATTCCAGTACATAAAATAACTCCATATTAAAGGACACAATATAAAATTCTGAGGGGCCATACTAGTTTATTTGTGCTTAAAACAGAAAACAAGCAGGTATTCCCCAAGACAGTGTTCTCCAGACATTAATTACCTACTAAGTCCCTCTCAGAAGTCAGCCAGGTGTCCAAGGGAAACTCAGTTTAGCCTAGCTTGCTTTCTAGAAATGTCATCTTGCCCCATGCCTCGAAGAGGTACTATCTTGGCCTGTAAACTCCTCAGATCACTAAAAAACAAACCAAAAAATGTCATTCCTTGTAAAAGAGTAAGAAAGAACTAACAGGAATGCCATGGTTGAAAGCCAAACTGACTGCACTTTTTTGTGCAATGGAGGGAAAGCACAGTGCTTTACCACGAAAATTCGTAGAGAAAATGTTGAGTATACTCAAAGAACACTGGGGGATGTAAAAGAAGAAAGATTTCTGCATGCATTAACTATGTTTAGCTTGCTACGAAAAAAGAATTTCATAAACTATTTTGAAAGCTGCCTTCCAGAGTATCAAGAGATATTGCAGAGATTTTTGAAGCATAGCTTCCAGGCAAACTAACAGAATTAACTGGAAGCCAAGTAGAAAGGGAATCGGTAACTTAACTAAATTCTAGGACAGGAATTGTATGCTATCAATATTTTACAATACAGAAGAGAACTACAGCATGAACAGAAGAAAGGTATCAAATGCCACATGAATTGCTTTTATGAAGAGAAAATCAAAGAACCTACAAAACAATCCTGAATACCTGTGTACACAGATACATTTGTCTAGCTGCCTATAGATCAATATCTGCGTGTGACTGTAACTCTGCCTGACTCTGGATTCAGATTTCTTTTCCCAGTATAGTTAGCATGGGTAGGCAGCAACAGCACCTTCAGAGGTACAACCAAAAGCCCCGTGCAACCACACTGCTGCAAATAAGGACGCCCTAGATGATCACAGAGGTCTTTCTCAACTTAAAGGATTCTACAATTGTAACTAAAATGCTAAAGCTACATTAGTACATTTTGGCATGCATCGGTGCCTTAACTGGACCTATGTTGCCTCATGATCATTTGTGTAACTGGTATGGGTATGTAACACACACTGGCCAGTTCCACTTTGTAAGAGCTATTGTGTTCTCTTTATGGACTAAATGTGAAGCATTCAATCCGTGTTTGGTGAATTAATGCTTGGTGAGTAAGAGCAAGTTTTCCAAGTGTTTGGATCTGAATGTTTCTAACAAAGATGAGGAAACATACAAGTGCTAGTAAAAACAAGGAAATAAAAGAGGACAATCTTGTGTATGTTCCAGAATAGGTAAATCTATTTAAACCTCTACATTTTCATTCAGATCACATACTTCTATACTTCAGAACACTTTACACTGAAAATTATTATTATTTTTTTACTATACAATTAAAATTTCTGCACTCAAGCCATAACAATAGTGAAACAAGCACAAGAACTGCTTGCCTGCTCTAAGGCAGTACTCCTTGAAAGGACCCTACCAGTTTAACTCATATTTCATTGGCCACATCCCTTCCTGTCTTTCTCTTCTATTCTTTTGCACAAAAGAATTATCGTTGTTTAAAATTTTGATGTTAGATGTATAAAGCACTACCAGCAACATAAAACTTCTTTTCCCTTGCAGCATAAATTAGAATTCGAAATAACTCCTCCAGAGATAAAAGCTTCACTTCTGCTTAGTTTCTCTGAAAAAAATAATAAAATCAAGTCAAAGGATATTAAAAAAAAAAAAAAAAAACTTGCAGCTTTCTGCAAGAAACTATCAAAACAGTTCTTAAAAAGAAGATAAAACCTTTAGCCAGAAATGATCAGTTCCTTCAGAAGATTTCCTTTTAGAAGAAGGTGAACAAGACTAAAACAATTAATTTGTTAAGGCTGACCAAGGGTGACTGGGTAAACATGGAAGGAAACACATTGCTCGTTCTGCATTCCTGGTTTGTTTAGCATTTGACATATGCTGTCACAAAAAGTGTTTTAATTGTTGTTTCAGTCATTCTAAAATCCTCTCAGAAAAGGTAGAAAGGCAACACAATATAATCAGCTATAATACAATAATCATGGTTTGGATTTCTGTCAAGTTTCTTACAACATAAATGATCATTTATCAGGAATTTGCCCCAAACAAATAATTTACACTCATTTCCGCAACAAGACAGACATGATTCTCTTTCATTCAGCTCTTTGTTAACTCTGATTAATTACTTTACTTTCAAATTTCATTAGCAACATATTAATCTTTGCTAGGTAGCAACAACTGATAGGCTGCATCTCCACGTCTGATATTAGAAGCTGAACATCTGCCCATTCCTTACATTCTACTGACCTCTAGAGACTGTATGTATATATGGATGGTATGTATACATTATTTATGTGCACGTACACATACTAGAGCAACGTCACAATAGATCAGCCTTAGAGAAATCTCTATGTAGTATTTGATGTCACAGTTCTCGCTCTAATCACAGATTGTTCTTAGATGTTTTTTCTAGATATGGAGAATCTCTTGCTATTTTTTTCTTTCACCTGTGTCCTTCTAGCCCAGACACACCACTGTCTTCTTTCCCCAGGATGTACACAATTCAGCTGCAAGTATGAATATCAATATAAATATTGAAATAATCTGGGTTTCATTAAGAATGAATAACAGCCAAAGAGGGAGCACCACAAAACTCTAAGTTCCCAGTTAGTGGAAAGAAGAAATTATTGTACGTGTGGAGAGTATAAAAATCTCTCAACTCAGCACCAACAATTCCCCCCCCCACCTCCAAATGATACCATCTTGCAGCAGATTCCTTGTCTCCATTTTGCTGCCAAGGAAAAAACCTGTACACAAGCCTGTGTTTGGTTTGACATTTAGATGAAACAGAAAGGGCTGAAGGAGTTGGATTTGTCAGCTAAAACCTATTCAGAATAGGCATTAATCCAATGGCAAAGATAACTGAGGGGAACAGAAAAGACTGTATGTTCCTCCACAACAATGTTAGCATAGCTGACATTGTTATGAGCCACTGCTTAGTAATACTTTGTGGGCAAGTGTAAGAAAAAGAGTTAACGCAAGTACATGCAAAATGAACATATGAAATATAAAAGGCATATCTTCCAACTGAAAACACTTTGTATTGAGTGTCACATCAAAATACCTCAGAAATGTACAAGAGTTTTTCCAATACTGCTTATGTTGTATAGAGAAGGACCACCCGTACAACACCTTTTCATCATGTTATCCCCTGAGATGCCACAAAGATAAGTTTAGGTGAAGGTTCTGAAAAAAATGTCCTACTTTACACAGCTTTTTAGCTTTTCTTTTTTTTTTTTTTGGGGGGGGGGAGGATAAAGATTTTCATTTTTTTAATACAAAAGCTTTGCACTGTTGTAATCATATTGCAAATGATAACAATACAAACGTTATTAGATTTGGAATCAGCTATGAGCTATGGGTTGAATTTTCTTAAAACTATTATAAGCTATAGATAGTACCGAGTTCTCTTATCTTTCAAAAGCTGCATGCACAGTGATAGTAAGAACTGTGTTAACTAAACAGATTTTACAAAATACAGCTAGAAGAGGAACTACATCCACTCATTTAAGTTACTCAGGAGTTGCTTCAGCAGAAATAAGAAAAATATACATGTGTCTTTTCTTTTAGAAGTAACATCTTCAAGACAACTTCACTGCCAAATCCTTTATTTTTTGACTCACCTTATGTCAACCTTTAATGTAAGTACCACACAGATGGAACAAGTTATATAGATGTATTTTGAAACAATCTTCCTAGATAAGTCATTTCATTACTATTACCTGCTGTGCCTTTTCTTATGTACACAGTGGCTTTACATCTCACTAACTTTCTGTGAACTCACAGACATCCATTCATCCTGCACTCCAATTATGAGAGAGTAGCTATATATGTTGAAATTTGAAGTAGGCTTAAATTAAAATACATAGACTCAGACTTGTGTCTTTGCTTATATATACACGTGCATCCACGGACAAACATAGAAAGCCAGTACTGCTACTACTGAGAAATGTGGCAGTAGACTGGACTGGGTCCAGAATTATTTACCCTGTTCAGATATCCTGAGCTTTTCGTAGTGTATTTGTAAACAGAATTCCACTGTAAGAGTAGGCTTGCTTTTCTTTTCCTGACTTTGAGAGCTGAGAAATACCAAGATAAAAGTTTATTCCTTGGGGCTATATTGTGTCATAAGCCTTTAAAATGAATTTGCCAATGTTTTCAACAGGGAATTCTCTTTGAAAACTGATGACATATTACGATCTTTTAAGCTGAATTACGTACCATTTCACTGAACTGACAAGTCTGAAAGTAAACCAAAGTAGGGAAGGTAAAAACATAATTCTGGTAATACTCTCTCACTGGTAACAGGCAAGTTTATTTTTTGTGAATGACACAGAACTGGGAAATAAGCATATGTAGATGGGCTTATGAATTTGTGCCCAAGCCCAGCTGAGATGCACAACACTCAATATCAATTCTAATTTACTCTAAAACCCTACAAACTTCTAAACATAAGCAAAAATGAAAAAAACCCTACACATGACAATTCAATAAATGAATATAGATGCATTTATAAATTCAATAAATGCATATAGATATGGATGCTTCCAAAACCATACTCATGAGACATGGTGGGATTTTATTCTTCAACATATGAAGTATGCAAACAGTTTTCTAATGATTAAGGAATTAACCTTAGTATGTACACAGTTGTGTGCATGCCCAAACTCAGTACCCAACAACACATTACACAAAATGTTAATGAATGGAAAAAAAACACATCATCCAAAGGCTTGTCAGATTGAAGAAAGTTTGGTGCATGCCTCTTGGGGGGGGGGGGGGGCCCAGTAATGAAAATAACAGCAAACAAAATACTAAAACCAAACTGTAATAAATAATCTACAACCTAATTGAGATGGGAGATGACTGTAGAGATCGGCAACACATTTTTCTATCTGCATTTTTTCCCAGTTACAAGTAGAAACCTTTTTTTTTTTTTTTACAAAGTAAATAAAATAAATGAAGTCATGCTCCTCCAGTGCTTCATAGTAGGTTCATTCTGAAAACAAAAGCTAATCTTGAAAAGATCTTCAACTAATTTTTGTTTTCCTTGTTTAGCTACAGCACAAATAGATACACAAACCAGATGAATGCAGAGAAATCACATGCTAGTTATGACTAGGCCAAGTTTTGTGTATTTATTCTACTTTACTTGAAAAGCTAGCGTTAAAAAAACAACACAACACACATCATCGTTTTGAATTCGAAATCATATATGGTTGATGATCGTCTTCAAAAATAAATATTCCCACAGATAGAGGTCAGTGGTTGCCTGAAATTGCATCAGTTAGTGCCTGTATACTACAATCCTCCACTCCTTTGGGACTGCTTTATCATTTTATCTGATTAATTAATAACACAGTAGTTTCAGAATAGGACATCACAGCTTTCTATCCTCTCATTTGCCATTAGTTACTCTACTTCAATTTATTAATGTGAGCCTCATCAGAGGATTTCTCTCAGAATTTAGGCATATAGAAAAAAAGATGTTAAGTCATTATTGTTCATAATTAAGAAAGATAATGTACTAAGAAAATACGCACGTGAAACAACGGCAGTACTAGAGATAAAATGTTAAAAGTGTTAAGTAAAAACTACAAACCTATAAAAGAGCACAGTTGTGATGAGTCTAACAAATTCGGAACATGTACTTCTTCAGACTGAATAGAATCTAAGATGATGATGCAAAAACACATTGGCCTCATATTATTAAACTACCAACAGCCTGTATAACCATTTACCTTGAGATTTTTCTTTGGCTTTTGTAATCTCACTGCATTTCTTTTCCTCTATCAAATAATCTTTGCTTTGCTCTCCAGCAACATCTACTGGAACATCAGTAAAATGCTGCTATTTATATTAATCACTCATTTAAAATCTAGTAGGGCAGAGTTAGCAAATGCCAAAATGAGAGAGAAATGATCTGCAATTCAGATCCTGCATTCTGGGCTCAAACAGATCAAGTTAGCTCACCTTCAACCTCCTAGTTTTCTGCCATTTTATAAGGAACAATTTTTATTTTATTTTATTTTTTAATGACAAATCCATGTTGAAAATCATCTACCATTTACACTTAGATTTACTTCAGTTAAGTCACAAGATAATATTTACAATACCACGTTACATCCAAGACTTCCATTTTTGTTGGACAAGTTCCTCAGTTTCATTTTGATCCAACATGCAGTTAAACAGATCTGAACCATCAAAGGAGCTTGGAAGAACATGTAGAAAAAAACTGAAAGCAGAAGAAGAGGTGCGATGCCAATGCCAGAAACTCAACAAAACTGGCATTACAGAATAAAAATGCCCACTATAAATCAGTGAAACATTTACAGGTTCTTTTGTCTGATTATACATCCTCAGAAAAAATCTGTCCCTTTGTATGAGGATGAATATACGTGAGAAACTGCCACTGAAGGTACAAGTAGTAACACATGAAGTCCCTGCACACTGATGGGAGACTAGACTTCCCTAGGGGCTTGATCCCATTCAGCTATGTGGTGGCTTGTCACTGCCTATCTTGTAAAATCAGCTACTGCGAACGTATGCAGAAAGCACTGCCACTGCTTTTTACAAGGTACACTGTGCATTCATGGATCTGCATGCAGGATTGAGTCATTAGGCTAAACTTCCATGAAGACAAAAGTTCTCAAGTAAATGTATTAATTTCCATCTGCAGTGTGCCCATTTGTAGGTCTGCAACTCTAAACTCTACCTATTAAACAATGTTTACTCTGACAGCTTATAATATCAAGTTAGCTTTTCCTAGCTTCGCTTTCAGAGACAGTTAATTAGCACTGTACTTTTACAAGTAACTCTCATCACTGCTATATTGTTTGCTTTCCTTTAAAACCCTAATAAAGGTCTAACTATCCTTGAACGCCTGCTCACTTTCCACTATGACAATGAATTCAGAACACTGCTGCTCAGAGAATCCCTTCCTTCTTTTCGTTCCTAGTTTGCTCACACAGACAGCAACTGTAAATGCACAGAAATGTAGGGAGAGGAAAAAGCACCAAAGCCAGTGAAGAGCAGACACAGAAGTCCCACTAGCTAAATATTTCACTTATGAGTAAAAAGCACTTACCAGCAATTAACATTTTAGAATTACAAGTATTTGGTTTTTTCCTTTTGGAATCCCTATATAGCCTGAATGCATTTTTATAGAGAATAAAAGGACACGTTTCCCCAAACCACAAACACTCTGAGCTATATAATTTTATGGTATCACAAGACCTAAGTTCAGACGTTTCGCCTGATAAATTAGCTCCTCTCAGTAACAGTTAAACAGAAAGCCCTTTATTGTAATCCAAGTGCACTTGTGGACAGCACTTTCAGAGTTAACTCCATTTGACAACTGACATAAATCCATTATTCTAATTTGGTGATTGCTTTACTAAACACAGATGCAGTTTATGAGTTTTAGTCACGTATTTCATTCAGGATGGTACTTAATCTCAATTTACAAAACATAAACATGAAATAGGTTCTACAGTATAGCTACAAGGGTATAGCTATTCATCTGATGAAATGCCAGGCAAACAAACCATATTCACCTAGAACTAAACTCGATGCTAGATTTTACCCTAGCAAATCAATAGCAAATAAGTACAATTAATTTTTAGTTCAGCTGCTGAAACCAAATTGCAGAATGCCAAGCCCCCAGAAGGTTATAAGACTCAAAAGCTTTTCTTGTTCCCATTCAAACACTGAATTTAACCCTAAGCAAAGTCCAGCTCTCACAAAAGCCGGCTGTTTTATTTTGATACACAGAGAAACAGGGAAAAATCATTCAGTGTGAATACAGCTTCTTTGTAAAGCCATTTCTAATTCAATTTACAGCACATACTTTAAATCTTAAACAAAAGGAATCTGACACAGCACCGATGCTGCCTCTTGCTGCAGTTGCTTTCCTCAGCTACAATATCTGAAAAATCTGCTGAAAACCTACCGCTCCGATCAAGCCACTCCGTGAAACACCGGATCCAGGCACTTCTTACCTGCCTCAGTTGAAGGCTTCCTTCCCTTGTTAGCAGTATGAAGCATCCTCTAGCCTTCCCAATCCTCACCACCAGCCTCAAATTGCACAGCTAAGTCCCCCCCTTTTTTTTCTTTTTTTTTTGCAAGAAAATGCGTATTGAAAGTGATTAGTTTTTGTTGTCCCTTTTAAGTCCCTCCTGCGGGAAAGAGCAGGGGAGCGATGTGACGCCACCTTTTAATCTTTTGCAAGAGTGAAAAGGCAGAAAAGGAGCGCTCGATCAAACTGAGCTTCACACATGACTAAAACTCGCCTGAGAGGCTGCAAGCTCTGGCTAAAGCACCACTAGGCGTAAGTGTAAGAACAGAGAAGAGGGGAGAGTCAATGAAATGTGACAACGTATGTGCATCAAAGACGGGAAAAGAGGGAGAGAACAATAAGAGAGAGATCGAGACAGCGACGAGAGGAAGAGAAAGAATGAGAACGCGAGGGAGAATGAGCATGGAGAAAAGATAGGAGAGTTTGGAAGCCGAGGATTCACAGAATAAAGCCAAAGTGTCTGGCAGCTTCTGTTTTTATCTCGGCGAGCACGACATACTGCCTCTCTCATTTAGCAACACATTCTTGTCTCTTCCAGGTTTGAAAACTGAGATAATCACAATGTGTGCCTGTTTGCGCCCGACTGGCACGCTCGTGAGCAGTGTACCTGAGATCCCTCAGCCACCTGCCAGAGGTGCATTTACGCGCAGTTCAGCTCCTGTGCCCATTAGGACAGACCACCCCTCCCTGGCCCCCACCCCCGGCAGCCCAGGAGCTGCTAATTGCTACAGCAATTTATGATACAGTTTAACTGGCAGATGGAATTCCACTTATAACTCCTAACAAACTGCCACCGATAAACAAATGACTGAACAAATGTTTAATGTTGATAACTGAGTTTTCATAGCAACAAAACATATTAGCATTGATAAATCTGTTTCAGCAAAGAGGTAGTACAGGCATTTTCTTCCAGGTACCTTGTTATTTCGCCATGAAGTTGCACTAAGTAGTGGGAGGAGACAAAAAAGTGACCCAGAACTAACATTTTTAAAGGAATCAGTCAAAGATGGAATCAGATTTAGGATTTTAAAAAAGCAATTACAAGCTAGGTACTAAATTTAGAATGTCAAATTAAATTATGAACTCCTAGTCACTTAGAAAAAATCCCCACCGTAAATCCTCATACAAGTAGGGCTCATTTTCATGAAGGATCAGGTTTGTATTATTATTATTTACAACATATAATTTTATATATACAGCATTTGTAACATTAGAAGAGCTTCTTCCATTTGCTTTCTTAGTATCATGTTCAGGTCAAGCCCAGTAGGCTGCTGGCCCACTGCCAATGGGTCGTCTGGGCTAAAGGCACCATCCTTGCCTGCTGAGCCAACGTGAGCTCCGTCAGACTCGGTTGTCACATGAAGACGTAAGGTTAAGGGGACAGCAGAAAGCTAAACAAACCTGAAAGACAATGCATTTTCCCTGTGCTGCAGCATCCTGTTTGGGCCTCCCTGGGGATCCTAGCATCTCAAGTCCGCTAGGGAAAAGGAAGGACTATGTCCGTGGCATAAGATGCTGGAAATCTGGATCCAGAGCTCAAATGTACCACACACCTCTGTGTTAATTTAGGCAAGTCATGTAGAGCTATTTTTAGGCACCCTGGTCTAAAGGTACCTAAATGCTTAAAAAAAAAAAAAAAAAAAAAAAAAAAAAAAAAAAAGTGTTAACAGCTCTGCACAGCTCGCTATCTCCTTTTTAAGGATTTCCCAATTCTAGAAAGGAGGTGAATTCACAAATGGTTATCAAGGAATCAACAACCAATTTCAACCCTGAATACTTAAATGTTGTTACCGTGCCAGAAGGTTTTTAAGAACTGATGTTTCTCTAAGAGTGTTAAGAACCTCAACACAAACCCACACATTAAGCTTTGGGTAGGCACAGTCCAGTTTGTGGATTTCTTGTAAAGCTGAAGATTGAAGACTGCCCCAAGCCCCACACTTATTTCTAAATTTGCAATTGTTAGTGTTTCACATTATCGTTTTGTCCCCTGAGGGGTGGCAATACACCTTCATAAATACAGATCCATTAAAATCAGATTCTCATGAATCTTGAGCAACCACCACCACAAAAGCTCAAATGATTTAATTATAAAGAAAAAACAATCATATGGACACTGGGTGTCTGCACATCTTTCCCATGGAGTACCAATACACCTTTGGCCTGACCCAGTAGAAGAGCATTTTGCAGGGTAATTTATATCAAGTATCTATTCCTGCTCTGCTGCTGAAAGGGATCTAGCTTGAGCAATGCAGCTGCTTTCAAGGCTTGCCATTTTCTCTCTCAGACATAAAGGTAAATAACACATAAAGATAAAAAAAAAAAGAGGTCTCAAGTTCCCGTAAGAAGCTCACTCCTTCTGTGTGTGCATGCATATATACATGTCTGTAGTCACTTATTGTAAAATGAGTAATAATAGCGAGGGAAAAACTGAGGGGGAAAAATGTTCCTGTCTATTTCCCTTTTATCATGGTAGCCCTGATAAGCAGTTTCTACGTATCTTACAATGTGCTAGGTTATATTCATGACAATTATCTAAACCCAAAACCACACATGTACACTTCTAGAAGTATCTCTTCATTCTCACAGGCTTATCAACAAATTCACAATGCAATCAAAAATCTCTATTTACATTCAAGGTCAACAAAAAGCCTGAGAACATGCATACAGGTGTTTTTTTTTTTTTTTTTTTTTTTTTTTTTCCTTTTCAAAAAAGACACAAGATCGAGTGGCTAAAACGAAGCATAAGCTGATGTATTACCAAATAAACTCTTCTCTACAAGAAATGGCCCTGTGTCTGAACTAAAAATGTTTGGACACTGAACTGCTTAAATTCTGACAGCTCCAGTGAGGAAAGCAAGTTGTTCTCATACAGAAGGAAGTTATTCTACAAACTGGCAACATTTCCATAAGACAGACTAGGTCTTGGCTAATATCAACACAAAAACTATTTTACTGCAATGGAATGTGCTTCTCCTTGAGCTTCCTCCAGCAGTACTCCACTAGGTACAGAAACTAGACCACTGAATGTTACAGAATAACTACACAACTAAACATACTAGTCATGCTATTTTGTGCAGAGATACTCATAATTGTTTTCCAGCCCTTTTTTATACACTCACCACTACAAAAAAAAAAAAAACCCTCGAGTTTTCCTACAATTAATATGAGTTTTCCCTCAATCCCATCCGACTAAGTCAACTCAACTTGAATCACAGAACACCTCCTGATCCCTCACTTCTCCACTCTGCTACAAAGCTGGACCATTCATTGGTTTGTTTTAGGTCAAAGATTTAAGCAGCCTGCATGCAAACCCATACTCTACGTCTGTGACTTACATCTTGCATAATAATAGAATAGTGAAGAAATAACATAACTGACGTTCAAAACATTTCTCTGGTTAACTGATCGTGAATCCCCCTCCCTGCACCCCTCCTGCTGGCAAACTGCATCAACAGCTTTATCTAGAACACGGAGTGTCATGACAACAAATTATGGGGAAGTACAGCGGCAAAGGATGACAACAGTACTTCTGTCGAGCTGTCACCTATTAAAAGGACTACTGGACAGAGAGAGTCATGCTCTATATATCCTTTGGAGCTAATTGAAAGCCTCTGGCCATGCAGAAGAGCTACTGACCACAGCCCCTTTCCAATATCCTTCTGTACTCACATCTAACAAAGACTTTTTCTTTACTGATCACCTATTGGATGGCAGGAACACAGAACTGATTTTTTTTTTGTTGTTGTTTGTTTCTTCTGTTTCAGACCTGAAGAAAGACCGTGTCTGAAAGCAACTATTCTTTTTTCCAGTTACACCTGTTGGTTTAATAAAACATATTGCCTTTTTCCCCCACAGTCCTTGTTTCAATAACTCCTTTGGATCATCCTCTTAAACCACAATCATTACAAAAGCAGAACGGCACTGTGAGGCACTTCATCCCTCCCCAGCCACCATTCCCTAGACCATGAGCTGTTCACTCAAAGGAAATACAACCATGTAGCACAAGCACTAAAAGAGAGGCACAGCGTATCAGAAAATACTTTATGTCTTATATTGTCTATACTCTATGTCCCGATGTCCAATTTATGACAAAAGATGAATTGACATGGTAGAAAAAAGCATCATCGGTTTAATTAGTGAGAGGAGCTAGTTAAGGACTTTGAACACACATGAGCTATGTGTAACCTCCTGGCACAGTGAAGGCAAATGCAATGCTGTAGCTTGTGGTTTGTTATAAAAACCACCTAAATACTGCTTTTTGAGCCTAACTGAATACATGTGACAGCATTGTGACAAATTAACATTCTTTACAATCTCCATTTGGTCCAAACACTGCATGCATGGCTGAATGAACTGACGTACAACTACTAGTGATATACTATTGAAGAAATAGCCAAGTGTCATGCAAAGAAAACAAAGAAAATACCGGTAAGAGCTTCTCCAGTAGAAGCAGCTGATAATTTGACTCTGAGTCATAAAGATGTCTTAACAGGTACTGAAATAATATTTGATCCTTATGATTGTTAGCTCAGTAAGCAATAACAACTAAAATTTAACACTAAAAGTTAGGTGTTAGTATCATAAAGAAGTGTTAATTTATTATGAAATCAGCTAACTCATGAATGAATGGAAATCAATCAATACTTTTGTAATTTTTACTTGAAGAGCAACTAAAACAGGAAATAATCTGTATGTTTCTGGTTATTCAGGAACACTTATTCAAAAGGTCATGTAATTTTTTCCATTGCATTTACATGTAAAACTATACAGAAATACAGATAAAAATGACATTTCAAAATTCAGGCTTCAGTGACACCAACTTACACTGCTGCCTGCTTGGTACATTTCTGTTTACAATTTTCTTCTCCAACTGTAGCTCTGCACACAGTGACATGCTAGGGTCTGTTAAGGTTGTCATTAGTACAATTTCTAAATATTTCTCACAGAAGATTTACTCTTTTTAAAACAACAGTAAACCGATTACCTTCATCTATACCTATGTCAGCCAGTTCATATGAGCCTTCTGTGCCTCAGTTAACCTTATGGATGGAAAGAATAACTTACCTACAGGTACATACGGGTCTGCCTGCCACTCTTTATTCCTGTAACATGGCCTGAGAGCTCTGCCACACTGTGCAGAGATGTTTTGTTTGCAAAGACGAAGGCCACCTTCCAAAAGGGAACTACATGGCTCCAAAAGGATTTTCTTCACTACTAGATAATTTAATTTCTCACTGTGAAGTAAGGATCTACACCTCTACAATAGAGTACATAGCATCACACACCATACAATTAATTTTAGAGTACTAGGCAATACACTTAACTGAACAAAACTGAGTTTTCTGCCCAGTCCTCTCAATTAATATGCAACATTCATGCCTTAAGTATACCCTTGAGCATTTCGTAGTTCTCTGAGCCACAGCTTTGAAGATGTGTTGGTTTCCTATGCACTAACTTGACCTATATTCAGGCAGACTTTCATTCTCAGATTATTTCTGCTACAAGTTCAATTCCAGATGCTCTATATATTGCTCCTATGATAATACTTACACCTATGATATGGATGCCAAAAAATAGAAATATGTCAACAAATTAAAATGCCACCATTGTCATTCCCTAATAACCAGAGCTGGTCAAAAACATGGCCATTTTGTGAGCTTTTCTTGGAACAATCTTATTTCCTTGATAATGTGGAAGCTCAGAACCAAGTCCAGAAACCTGCTTAAATCATCTGTTGTTATGCCTACATCCAAAGAGCTTCTGATTTGTCTGGAGCTGAGCTTGATCTGTGCCACGTGCCAAAGATGCCTAATACTCTTCCAAATGAGGAACACTTCCCTAAGATGACAAAATAAGCCTGTAAAAAATGATAAGAAAATAAAAAAATATATATGATAATTAAGTTTCAAGGTGAAAGAGAAAAATGGGTTTCCACCTCTAATGCAGGGTACTGTAGAAGTAAGTTTTAACACTTGCTCCTGTTTCCTTATGTCCCAATCCATATTTTTCACACCAGAACTCCAGTTTTCATATTTACAATGCAAAGGTCTTACAGCGTTAGGCCTCACCCTTCAACTAACAAACACCTGAGAATTCAGGATATGCTTGAAACTGTCTCACATAATGCTGAAACAGAATAGCCATGTTCCCGTAACAGAACACCTAAAATTCCACTTACCTCTAAGGGACTCCTAGACAGTTCTCAAGACTTGAATTTTTGCACCCATGATGTGCATATTAACATTACACCACCACCAAGTACCACAGAAGTGGCAACGTAAGAAACATGGCAGTTTGTTCTACAAGCAATGCCCTAACAACAGCGTATATAAACAAGAGCACAATCCCTTCTTGCTGCATGAATATTTGTGGAGACTTAATTATAAACCTTTTTTTTTTTTTTTTTTCTTAAACCGTTTCATGCTGTATCTATACTATGACTAAACTAGATAATTAAATAATAATAATAATAACAATAAGTGTGTAGCCTCAAGAAAGTCTGGTTTTCAATCCATCTGCTTTGGTTCAGAGCACAGAATAAAATTCCATCAAGAAGGCTTGACATGGTGAATAAAAACACCCTTAAAACACATTTCTTGGCATGCCATCAGCTCTCATCAGACATAGGATATTTGTTTTGATTAACCTTTGGTATGAAACAAAACACCTGTTCTTGTCTTTTATCTCTGTCACATCAGAAACAGAGAACGCATAGTGAAGGAAGAGAGTAAAAAAAAAAAAGGTAAATGTGAAGTACTGCTTAGAATGCTGAGAACAGCAGGAACATGACACAATTGACTTTTGAGAACTTTAAGACAGCATTTTAAGCAAACTGTTAAAAAGTGTCAGAAATGTTCATTAAAGCATATAAATACCTAAAGTTCTATAAAAAGCAAAAATATTACAAATTAGAATGATTAAAAATGGAAAAAATAAAGGCACACTTTAGTTTTGGTTTTAAGACAACTGAAATATAACCAGATCACATTATTAATAGCAAGATATGTCTTTTTAGATATGTTCATTCTCTTAAAAATATCCATAACAAGTAACATGCTGTACTAAAACATAAACAACACATAATAATGACACCCAACTTTTTTTCTTTTTTCTTTTTTCTTTTTTCCTTTTTTCTTTTTTCCTAAATTATTTCTTCTCCAGAATATACAGATTTTGATTCCATGGAAACTCGATTGAGAATGTGTCAGTGGAGAACTGGAGAACTATCTGGTTGCTATTTGGAATGTTCTTCAACTTTGTGAATTCAGAGACATCAGAGCAAAAGCGTTGCAGTAATCAGAGTTTGTGTCAGAGTGAAAAAGTTGTTATATAAAAAACACCTTCAACTATTTTTAATTTTAACATTTTTCAGCTAACCAGTGTATTATAATCATTATCACAGGAGAGAACATTAAAAACTGAAAATCACAGAAGCAATTCAAAACTTGACTTATCAGACAACTCTCTCCTGCAATAATCTGATGCTTACTTGTGAAATGTGGAATAAAACAGTACAATTTCAGATGCTGAATATCTAAGAAACCTCTGGAAGCTGCCAAGAATAGATATGAACTACACTATACAATATAATAGAGTCACCACACCTTTCCTGGAGAGTACTCATCTTAATGCACAACACCAAAAGGTTGACATTTAAGGGCCCCAGTCTTGGGGAAAAACCAGAGACTATATGCCAGACTATATAGCCAGAGGCTATAAATGCTCAAATTGTTCAACAGCCTCCACTTCCTCCTTCCCAGAGCCTCCTGATATCTTCTTTTAGTGCTCTTTAAAATGTACTTCCTCTCTCTGTCAGTTCCCCTATCTATGAGGAGTATTTAGAGATAACAGCTGGTTTGTATGAGAACTACTGTCCAAGAGATCAGAGAGGGGTATCATTGCATTAAAAAAATCTTAGTTTTTTAGCTTTTTTGTTTTCATCCCTGATACTCCATTAAAACTGTGTTTATTGACCTCAATGGGAAAATGTTTGGATCCCTAATGAAAGTTTATGTAACCTTAATTCTTATTCATGCTACATTTTCTGCTGATTAAAACTTCAAAACAACTATAATCATGTAAAACAATGCTATGCTGTTATGATTTTTTTTTTTAGTATAAAGGATGTGAATGCAATCATGCAATATGTGGATTATAAAGGATGTTTTAAACATTCTGTTACTCCTCTTACCTTGATTGTATCACCCAGTTTTAGTCTCAACTCTAACAGATTTTCTGTTAACCAAATTCACAGAGCATCAATTGACTTCAAACAATACACGTCCAAGATGAGAAAAAAAGTGTGATGAAACAAACTGTACCATGAATTTTATTTTTAAAATGCTTCTTAGTTTGATACAAATTAACCAGCTCCAATCATCATAGGGAATGTATGATTCAATACGTAAGTAATTCTATTTCATGTTCTGTTATTCACCAGAATGGAAACATTTCTATATGCTTCTTAAGAAATCCTTCAAGAGCAATGAAAGAGTGTTACTGAAATACTTTCAAAATCTGCTGACATTTAAAACTCACAAGAGAAAGCAAGCATTTACCATAAAGGCAGCAAGAAGAAAAAGTTAGTTCAGGAACACCCCCTGGCAATAAAGACACATACATCTCCCTTACATATTCTGTTAAAATAACATCCGTGCAAAATCAATCGACAGCCTTGCATTTCTGGAGTGAGGTGCCAGCCCCAAACAGCTCTACACACAATGAAAGGACTGGTCGAAGTCTGGACTGCATGCAGTACCTGTGGTAAGACCTTGGATATGGCAGTGCGGAGTGAGGAACAGCTCATCTGTACAGAGAGCCCTGCTCAAAGGCCTCAGTGCAACTCATGAAATTAGGCTACCACACAGGTACTCCACAACACCACACCTGGAACCTTTCTTACCTAGAAGGTGAAGTATGTTGAGGTAAATCAGTGAGACCGACCTATCCCTACACATAAGCTGAACAGAATGCTTGAACGTACCATAGTAGTTGTGCTAATCACTAACCTGTCACACATTTATAAATTTCGACACCCAGTATTTATTGCACAGCAAGTAAGCAGGACACGGTGCACAAGCTATTGAGCTGCATGCCCACTGCTTTGCCCACCACGCTGTTACAAGTGTGCTGCAGGCAGCCGCATGGGCATATCTGGGGGGCTGGGAGGCCAGAGGCATCACTCTGGAGGCTTTAACCTCTGTCACAGCACAGACTTGAGCACTGGGACTGCTGGAGCAGTCTCTCTTCACCCAGATAACCCTGCCAGCTGCCTGGGGGTCAGGCTGAAAGAAATCAAGGCTCCCCCTGCCACCTTGCTGCCCCCTAGCCTGCGCTTTGCCACTTGAGAGAACTCAACATCCATTTGAAGATTTAGGAAAAGGGAAGGATGGGTTTTACAATAAAGTCCTGGCTTTGGTTTGGTTGGGTGGCTGTTTATTTTTTTAATTCAGATTTAAATGCACAATGTACAAGCTCAGCCTGGCTGTGGAGGAAGCCCCTGACCCCCAGTGCTCTCTTGGGGGAGACTGTCAGCCCAAGACGCCGCCCTGCACCACCTCCCTCCCGCCCCGCTGCAGGCCGCACTCACCTCAGGGGGTGAGGGAGAAGTGGGGTGGCCCTGCCACAGCCCTGAAGGACAGGGTTCTAGCGCCTAGGTTTTAGGGGGAAGAAGAAAAAATGATCGTCAGTCTGTACCAGAAGAGGAAGGCAAAGGCATGAACAAGCCCATGACCTTCTTAGGCGACGGCCCAGCCCGTCAGTTAGTCAGATGAACTCAAGAATTATTTGGTGTCATGGCCATGTGAAGCAGCACCTGAAGTGCTGTGGAGCTGGGTGCGACTGCCAGAAGGCCATCCTGAGGGATGGCAAGAGAGAAGGGCAGTCTTTGAGATAAACCAGAGCTGGCAATGCCTGAACTGAGAGAGAGCTCCATGAAGAAGAGAGCAGAGACCCTCTGGATACCGATTGTGGCTGCAAGTGTGAGGAATACCGGAACAGCTCAGCAGGGCTCGCTGATCAAAAAGCCATGCCATAGGGCTAACACTAACAGCAATGCTGTCCAGCCACAGCCATCAGCGTGACAGCGTGACAGGGCTGATGCTGTAGGTCCCTGTACAAACAGATCTCTTTAGATTTTTTTTTTTTTTCTTTGAGAAAATAACATCATACAGGTATTGTCTGTGAGCTTTGCTCATGCATAAAAAGCAAAATTAATGCAGTTGATAGCTGCTAAAAATGTGAATGAACAATTAAGGTATATAGTTTTCACTTGAGCTGAAGAATTTTTAAAACAGGATTCCAGTGAATTTTTAACTACATCACTGCAGATTGAAAAAGTGAGTTCGATCAGAACTAAAAGCTTCAAATTGTTATAATCAAATAACGCCTTATTAAAATATAGTTGCACTGTTATCCACTTGATTACAGTTCAAATATATAACACATCAAAAAACACAGAAAAAAAAAAGAGTAGGAAATTGAACAACAGAGGGAGACAGGGACATGCAGAATCAGTACATATTCCAAAGAACAATGTGCAGACATGGAAATGTTTTTGCTCTGGCTACACGAGCTCATTCAATATTCAACTGTTGCAATCTTTAAGCAAAGCAATTACATGGAATCTTACCTCAGCTAGTTAGTTCCCTTATGACCTCAAACTACACCGAACTTATTTCCTCGGTTACATCTTTCTTACTTTCTCACATGCAGCTCCCAGACTCGCACATGCAATGTGCCAGCCATTATACACTGAAGAACATTACACACATGGGCCATAAGGGACAGGAGCGTGATGCTCTCTTTACCAGTGCAAGCGGACATTGCCATTGCGTCACCTATACATTCCTAGGGAAGGTTCATTACTCTAGGCAGTAAGAAAATAGGAGGGAGAGGAAAAAAAAAAAAAAAAAAAAAAAAAAAAAGCTGTCCTTGGAGAAGACAGAAATGAGAGCCCTGACGGAACCTCCATTTCTCAGTCTGCACAGGTGATAGATGCTGCCTACTCCCACACCAACAGTCACCAAGTGGAAAGGGAGGTTGCATCTGTTTCGTTTATTAAGTGGATAATGACTCCATATGCTGTCCTGAAGTGAAACAACACATAAAAATTACAACATACAGGCCAAATGAGTTCCTTGGAATCTAAACACATTACTATGTGCAATTCCTTCTTAATGGTTATAAACAGACCAGAGCAATATACAAAAGTAACATCCTATACAGAAACATTATTGTAATCAACTATGTATGACACTTCTTTGCCACTTGGGTTTAACTTTCAACAGTATTTGAACATAGCCTTTCACTTTTCGGATAATATCTTGCTTCAGTAATTTGAAAAGCACAAAACAATACCTAAGGTTACTAATATAATTACAGAAGTCATCCTAGAGCCAAAAAATGTTATTTGCAGTAATAAAAAACACACCCCAAAAAAAACCACATGGCTAGTACTAATAACATATCTCTAGTGTGATGATGTGAAAAAAAATGTAATCAGTAATATTTTTATTGTTCAGAAAAGTTGCATTCAACTCCTGGGAGTCGGTTTGTTTAGGCATGCAAAGGCCGTAACTGAAACCAGAGCTCTGGAGTTCAAATTACATCTCAGTTTGTGATTCACTGCTGGAACATGGGAAAGAATTATCTTTCATGTGGTCAATGTAATGGTGGTAATGATACCTTATTGGGCCATTTAAGGGTTTAATAACTAATGCTGACACAAAATTTTCAATTTGCTCATTATGATTATTTGGCAAAGTGTTAACCTAATACACATGTAAGAAAACAATATTCATGTATTCCCAAAGATGATTATGAACATAATTACTTTGAATGCCACATGCACAAGTGTAACAGTTCCTCACCTGGCGAGGCATGATGCTTATATGACAGGCAGGGCATGGCATGGCACACAAGCATCTTGCTTCAGCCAACTTATAAGTCTTAATGCATGGAAAATATGCTAGAAAAGAAAATGCTGGGAGGAGACTATGCTAGCAAACACGTTCTGAAATGCCTTCAAAAGCTTCACTTAGAGTCAGTCTGATGCATTTAGACCTAGCGCTTGCTCTGCTCTTGGACTGTAGCAGAGCCAGTGAGTCTCAGCATAGACAACCAAGGAAGCAGTCACAGCAATCCTGAGACACAAAGGTATAAGTGAGAAAGAAACAGGAGTCCTGGTGAAAATAAGAAGATGCTAAGCTAGATCCAGGGAGAAATGTCACTGCTAATTTTCTTTGGTAAGATTTCACCTAGAAAAGACTGGGAACGGCTGCACTAGGTAAAGGACTCTAAGGGATGTTTCTCCTCAAGATAGAGCAAGGTTTCATTCTAGCAAATATGAATATAGTAAGGAAGTGAATCATTGATGATTTTAGAAGGCTCCTGTAACACAAAACTCCCATAAACAACGCTGAGCAACAAGTCTTTAAAATAATCCTCTTGCTCTTGGCACAGTGCTCCCCAAATCTGCTTCTTCAGGTCAGTACCTAGTAAAAACAAACAAAGACAAAAACAGAAGAAAAGGATAAAGGGAAAGCCAGCATCCCATCTCCTGTTTTAAGGTAAAAACACTATAAAATCATTTTCTTGCTCTTCAGATTTCTTTTACACCTATGCCTAAAGAAACATCACCTATCCTTTTAAACATCTGAGGGTTTGGGGGTTTACTTTATGCATTATTTTTCCCCTAGCTGAAATTGTATTTCCTAACACAGCCAGCACAATTTTGTAGTTAGCAAGAAAAAAAAAAAAAATCCATTGATCAACCTGCCAGTGGCTAAAAGACAACACATCCTATCCAGTCTGCCCAGGTGCTTATGGGCAGCCAACCGGTGAAAATATATATACCTGTTAGGTGCAGCTTGGAGCTCAGAACACGTGTAATTCCAGCTGTAGGTAGCAGGGAGTACTGAGCTGCAGTTAGCAGTGATATGTTCTTCTCAGTTTCAGTCTGGGCAAATAACCCACACTGATCATTTCCCAGAGTTTTCAGAAAAATCTGTCTTTAGCCACTAGTACCTTTTGCAGAGGTGGGAGGAAGGTGAAGGGGAAGCTACAGACAAAGGGTTATCAGGGAGTGTACGAGATGTGGCAGTGCGCACGGTGCAGCAGCAGCCCATGACAGAAGGCATGGCTCGGCACTGGTAAACTGGAGACTTTTAATGACCCTTCACACTTAGGTGTCTGACTGGCAGCACTGGCATCATGGGACGTTAGGACCAATTGATTCGCTTACAGCAATGTCAGATCAGAATGAAGCCCTGGAGTGCTTGAACATATTAAGGATTTCCCTAACAAACAAAAAGGGACTGCTATTAGCATACCAAACAAAAGCAGAGGTTTCATTTTATTAAGCAATGTAGAAAAACAAATAAAAAACCCAAACAAATAGAACTCTAAAGATTCACAAATACCTACTTTTCCTGTTCCAGTAGTGGACTTTCAGTACAGCTCTGAGGCTGTAAAGATCATTATCACCTTTGCTGAAGGTTATATAGCCAATGTGCCACTGCCCAGAAAAGACAAGGCTCATGCTCAGGCTTGTCACAGTCTGTTGCACCTAAAAATATCAATACTTTAATATTATTGCACAAAGTATTTTATGACTCTTAAAGACTAGACACAGTAGCAGTAATGAAGAGGAAAAGGAAATTATAGCTTCCATAATGAAGACCAAATTCCTTTCTTTTGAGCTTGAAATGGCTTTAGAAATCAAGTACTAACATTGGTACATTTTTACTCCGAGGAAATCTGCCTATCTGCCTGTCCCTCCTTGAAGTATTTAGTTAGCTAGTTACACACAAATGTCATGGATTCTCAACGGTCTGAAGTTCCTCAAAGCTTCACAAAACCTGTAAGACGAATACAGAAAAGGGTCCAAAATTGTTGTCCCTCTTGATAGAATGGTTTTGACACGACTGAAGGCAATTCACGACTGCCTGTTGCATTAGGCCTACTGCCTGCATGCCAGCCAGTGCATCTGAGCAGCACCCGTCCTGCTCTGAGCAGCACCCGTCCTGCTCCGAGACCACCGCGAGCTCTGTGTGGGAGGGGAGGGAGGAGGTAGGCAGGGCTACTATTGAGCGGATAAGGGGAGAGGAGGGTACTGCTGCCTGGTGGTGCTCAGGTGTGCTTGGCATTTTTTTCATTCCTACATGCCCAAATCCAAAAATGCTATAAGCTCCACTGAAGTCAACAGGGCTTTAGCAACGTTTACTGTGTGACCTGAAAGGTTTTCATTTCACTATTCCTCTGATACTAGCGCCATTTATCTCACTGTAATTAAGTCTTGACTAAAGTAAACGTGTTTCTAAAATCTCCCCCCAAAACTTCAAATTTCTAGAGCATGTTGTACACACAGCATTATCTCTTAAAACTAAAATAAAACAACTAGTTAAAAAAAAAAAAGAAAAAAATGTAATTGACATACATGTCTTTTGATTGCAGTCAGTAGTAAGAAATACAACTTACTGTAAAGCAAACTACAATTAAACATATTCATGGCATTCTACATATTAAAATTAGATGATGAATGTAACATGAAAGTGACATTTAAGTGAATGACTTGTGCAGTGTATGTCCCCATATGTTCTCAGTGTTCAAATGCTGTGTCTCTGAAAATATACTGATGTGGAAGCCCATAGATAATCCTTTTGGGGCACTTAAAAAAAATCTATTAATAACTAATGAATTACAGTGATTTATTGCAGTATTTTTATACAATGCTCTTCCGACTTTGAAATGAAATGCAAAACTACACTGTGAATGAGCAACACAAGTTGTTCCCTGAAGGGCTGTAGTGGTGTGGGTGACACATTGCTTGTCTCCCCAGAGGTGAAGTATGTCACATCCTCAGTACTTCCAATCTCACCCGTCTACAAAGCTACTGACTATTCCCAGAGCAAAGTATCTCATATTCACACATGCTTTTTATGTGCTATGGGACTTAAAAAAGCAAAGCAAGACAAAAACCCATTGTTCAAGCAAACATAAATCAAAACCTAAAAGTAGAAGAAATGTACACAAATAAATCTGTTTGAAATAAAAAAATAAAACAGCTCTAAAAACGGAATTCTATTGTATCTATCTATTAGAAAATACAGTAAAATAAGCAGTCCATGTAGTTTTCACTGATTTAGATACAGCAGTCCCATTGACTCTAATGAGGGCAGGATTTCACTATGAATTTAATCTGGAAAAATCCCATTAGTAGGACAGGGCAGACCATGCCATGATTGAAAGGGTTAAAAAACATACCATGTACATTAGCAAGGTATACAAGCTGCATTTTGATGGAATCCAGCACAATACAGCAGTAAATATTGTGTTGAAGTGTTGAAGGCTTTTTTTTTTTTGTCATTATTAGGATCCATTATTACTGATTTTATTAAAATTATACATAATTGTGATTGATAATGTGTTATTACATCCTCCTTTATGTCAGAAGTAATGAATGTCCTAAATTAAGCAAAGAAACAAACTTGTAGGTGAATACAGGGTTGTTCATGCTGTAATTTATTGCAGGGAAGTATATTTATCATCCTGTGGACTGTTATAAGACAAAAAGGCAGGAGGGCATTTTTAAGATTTTAACCAAAATTAACATTAGAAGTTTGGTTTTCCTTTTCTTTCTTTCTTTTTCCTCTCTAAAGAGAAACTTGAAAGGGATCCAATAACTTAAACATATATAGCTCTGCTTTACTTATCCAAAATTTCAAAAGTATTTATTAAAGTATGTATATTATCCAGTAGTTTAAAGGTAGCAGAGATCTGGGAAAGCTGCAGCATAGGTGCAGCTCATTCAACCATATGCTGCTTTCCTTAAGTAACCCATTATACAAAAAAATAAATATCTTGTGACAGATTGTTTTGACAGCTTAAAAAGATTTAAATTTTTTGAATACATTTGACTGAAAGGCAAAAATGTTAGATAGATGTTAATTTAACAGATGTCTAGTTTTGCATCATCAGCCTGAAACAGGCAATTTCTAGCAAGCCTTCTTGCTGTATCACAACATGAAATCCTATGAATTCCATACGGATATGTCTTTCACAAACTTCAAATGAGCCATTCTCATTCAAAGAGAAGTAAAATTATTGTGAGAAGATGGTACCACCTGGCTGTAATTCTGATCAAGCAAGTAAACACATCCAGGGATAATAAAACTGATACACTATCATTTACATTACAGTCTGGAATAAAAGAAAATTATTTGAGACTGTATGTTAAAAGCACTAATTTTAATTTACATGAGAGAAATAAATTAGATCATCTCCCAAAATCCACACAGAGTCTTCCAAATCTTATCATATGGCTAAGTATGGACCTAGGATTATTATTATTATTTTGCTCTGCATATCCTAAATACAAGTTTTAGTATGTTGAGTATATTGTAAAACTCCATATATACCTGCAAAAGACAGTTTCATTCTGGTTATGTGTTGGTTGTAGTGGAGTAACTATAGCTTAATTGTAGCTGTTGTTGCCAGCACAGTTACCTACAGTCTTAGGAAGTTTTGGAATTCAGTCACCATCATAAACATTTTTGATGGTTTTATGACTTCCATGGGTTGCACTGCATGAAAAAAGCTTAAAACAGTGGAGAAATTCTTCTCTAACCACTACAACACAGTGGGATATAGCCATTCTGGATCTCAAAATTGGCAAAAATTGTTCTCTGCGTTTTTACATTGAATTTGCATGTATTATTATTTTTCCCATTTTATGGAAGAGGAAAGGGAAAATAAATTGATTAAATTACTTGGGAGGTCAGGAAATAGTTACTGTTCATTAAAAAAAAAAAACCTACAATTCAATTGACAAGCTTGATAACCTATTGCTAAAGTTCGAAGTGAGCTTGCTAAGGCTACTCAATCTCTAAACAATGAGGATCAATTACAGTAACGTACTTACTAGGTATGAGGCAAATATAATTTATGAAAGGGAACTTATAATTGCTCTCTCTGATTTATATGCTTATGTAAATTACACTGTTTTAGTTGTGATCTATATCTTGTTGCAAGACAAAGTATTTGTGAACAAGTATACAGACTTAAAATTTTCAGTTTTCAAAATGGAACACATGCTTCCCCTGGGACAATATTCAGCTGTCCAATATTCTTTATCAAGTCACCTTTTACCAAGGTATTTACCCTGTTATTTCATTACCCTGACTCAGTTTCATCTCCTCTCTTTTAAAGAAGCATTTGGGATGGATCTTTTAAATTTTCTCTTAATTGTGAATATGTCCCAGTTTTGATTAAAAAATAATATGGCAAAACATAACTTCTACAAGCTGAGTAGTATTCATGATAACCCATCAAAGTCTGGAAGACAAAATGAATTGGCTATACCCAAAATATTTTTCCTTGTTTTACCATAAAATAAACTGAGTAGAAAAATACTAAGTACATTCAAATTAGTCAAAAACAAGTTTCTCAAGAATAAAAAATGAAAAGTCAAATAAAAGGAATAAAGTTCCTTCCCTTGGTGAAGCTGTACCCTAAAATGACATTAGAAGGGTTTTGAAATTTATGAAATTATTTTTACAACAGAGAGAGGTTAAAAACACAAGGAGACTATAAGCTAAAAAGTAGGAAATAATGTAAATAATGATCCCTAAAGAACTGTTTTGCCTAAATCTATTGAGTATGCTATGGCACTACATCAAGCACACTATATTTTTGTGCAGTGTATCTTTACAATAGGAAGAAGAAAAATCAAATGAAAATGTGGTGATGAAGCAGAGTTTTCCCACAAGCAGTTAATCCCTATGGGATAACAAAAAATTTCTTATGGTTCATACTTATGAACTTATGGTTCATACTTACAACTGGTCATTGTTGCTTTATACATGCATTTTTGATTTTTGAGCATGCTAATTAGGCTGTGTGGAAATGCCATCAAGTATTTGAGACAGATGTCAAACACCTGCAAAACCTACCATAAGCTGATGTTTACAAATTTGACTTCATCTGTTAAACAGAAATCTTCTTACAAAGTCTGAAAACCATTCGTATGTATTGAAGGTTTTCCTTATCGCTACTTTTGGTTTGACTAAAATAATGATTCGACAACACCAACTATTTTCATTTTGCATGTTGTTCTGCTGTATACAATCAATACAGAATAATAAATCTTTGCATATGTAACACATAGCATGTTGGTTAAAAAAAAAAAAAAAAAAAAAAAAGGCTCAATTAAAAGAAAACCCTCTTTCTCCTGGACTGACACAAAGTAAAAGATGGCATTCAGCAATGGATCAATTGAAGGCATTTCCAGAGATCCTTTGAAGAGAAGATAACAGCAGTGTCTCAGTATCCCTATTACCCATGGGGGGTTGCTCTTGCATTTTCATTGACATGTCAATTACTTGGAAGGGGAGCAGGAATAAAGCCTAAGGGTGTTGAGTTATAAATTAGGACACTCAAGTTGACATAGAGATTAGCTCAGTCTTTGAGGAAAGAAGAAAGACAGAGTCCTACAGAATACCCGCTATCAACTGATTCTTCTTTCACCTCAGACTAGTGTTTTAAGACATTCTCCAAAAGAATAAAAACAACCCTGTCCTGCCAAACATGTCCTGCTCTCACAAACATGAGGAATGCAAAAGAAATGATTCCCCCCCAGTTTAAACAAACACAGAAATGAAATCCAAAATCCAATAAAAAATATATTATTCAAAGCAAGCAAACCCTCATGTTGTTTTTTCCTCACACATCTACTAAGTCAAAATAAACAGAAATATCTTTAATAAAGAGCTCAAAATGCTAAAATGCATTATGCATTCTACAGATCATGTAGCAGTTCCTGACCAACTACAGCCTTAAAAACAAGGAAGATTATTGACCTAAAAACAGCACTACACACTATCATTAGAGTATGGTTCAGAAACTCTTTCTAGTTGTCTTACCTGTTTCTAGTGCAGATAAAACAGTAGTGAGGACAGGTGACTAGAGAAACAGACTGGAGGTGGAAAAGTTGGTTGTATTCCCACAGTTGCTTCAAGTCTTTTGCTTCCCTCCTCCTCAAAGTTCTCAAATGGAGCTGATGACACTTACCTTTTCTGCAGAAACACTTGGCAGCTGACTGATTAAAAGCTGCATACAACAGCTCAATATCATTATTGTAACCAGTAGTTGAAAAGTCACAACTTATGGAAAACTTGCCATTATGTAAACTATTTCTGCAGCATTTTGACGATGAAATAGATGTGCTGATATGCCCACTTAAATTCAAAGGAACATCAGCAGACCAGTAACGCTGTTAAGCCAGTCAAGGAAGCTTCCTGAAAACACATTTGTTTTCCTGTTTTCATGGATTCAATGCAGAGAAATACCATCTCCTAAACATATTTCATTATTCAGAGGTCTCTTTCGAAACTTCATTTTTTTTTTTCCAAAATTTCTATGAAGTCCTCACACAGTCTTTAAAATACAAGCACTGTTTTTACACTTACATTTTCATTCACATTTAAAAATTTTGGCTGTATTCAGTGACAGTGATTTAGGAATATGCAGTGATCTCAAAGAGAAGCTAAGACAGAAAGCAGCAATACAATGAAAAACCTAGAATTAAGAGTTGACTGGTTTTGAATACTAGGAATAAATACTTTGCTCAGCAGTACAATGAATAAGATTTTTAAAAAGCTGACACTTGATCAAGCAGTTGATAATCACTTCTCCTGTGGTATAGTAGGTGCTGTTGACATATTGATGACATTTTTAATAGACTTGTGATACAGGTGTAAGCCTCATGCAGATCTGACTGCCTGAATGGAGGAAAACCCACCAATTCCAGCTTTTATGCTATTTATTTTCATCTGTTTTCCATGCACCCTGTTCGACACAATAGACTACTCAATTTCTCTTATATTTAGGAACCAGATTCTGGATAGTGTAACAACTCGATACTGTGCAAATCTTGCATCATTCAGAGGAAACATCACACTAAGTAGAGCTGAAACTTCTGTGCAAGCCATTTCCACCAAAATGGACATCCATTTAATGGAGATCACAGACAAATTGTTTTTTCTCTATCCATTGAGAGCTACATTCTGAACCTATATGATCTCTAAATTTAAGCTGATAGTAAACAATTATCAAAAAATGTATAAAAGTTTGAATTACAAGGCACCCCGATTCAATAGAAACAAATGTTTCATTTTCAGAAAGCTGAGCAAAATGGTTGTATTGTTGGCAAATTCTGGATCATCAAATAAGCCTAATTTGTCAGTCCTACAGCATTTTTTAGTATTTTGTTACATATTTAAACAGTATACAAATATTTTATCTTTAAGATTATTGTCATTGATTCAACTCCTACAGTATGTTTACTTTAAAAGTTGGACTCCTGCTTGTATAAGTAAGGCAGGTGGTTTTTATATAGAATTCATGTCTCTCTTACAAAGAAAAATTAAAACCAAACAAAAACCATAACTGTTAATGAATAACTATAATAACAAGAAACTGATCAACATGACACATGTGAACTGTAAAACTTCAAAACGACAGTATTCCCAAAACATTTTGATTATTCCATCCCTAGCTGCATTGTTTTCAGTGGATTCTGGATATATATAGTTACCTACTTTGTAAACAGAAACATTACAGACATTTTTCCTCCTGGAAAGTCAAATTAACATTACATTCTGGTCTGTCTACTGTACATACCAGCATCTGCGGAAGTTTCAAAATACCTATGTTTTTACTTTCCTGGGTCTTGCCTCACTCTTTATCAGTACATTCTCCCAACCCCAATGATTGGAGCTTAATTTGGCTTTTTATTTTAATTCACATGGTTCAGGAAAAAAAAAAAAAAAAAAGTTAAAGTTACTGTACCTTAACAAACGTACCTAAAGTGGCACTACTTTTGCATGCATGAAAGCTCAAAGCCTCAACAACTCCCATGAGCGATTACTCTTCTAACACTAATTAGATATTTGCTAATTAGTGTCTGATGTGTGAAATGAAAAACATTTTGAAGCTGAAATGGATAGGGTCTATAAAGATAGCAGTGCTATCCCAATTCCCTTTTTTCTGTTATCATATTTCATAAATATTAATAAGATCACATGATACTACCCCTTCTATAAAATTATCTTTCTGAAAGAAGCCTATTGTTTGGCATAATAGGGCTGTGTCAATATTTTGCATTTAGTGTAAAGCACTCAACGGAAGGAAGTGTTTTCTCTCAATGTTAAAGAGATGTCACATTTCATGCATCATTTTTATGCTGCATTAACTGGTCCCTCTTCCTAATAGTTTCTCTTTATTGCACTGAAACGAAGAATGCAGAGTAGTATTGAATAATCCTTTACATTTCTGAATCATCTTGCTAAGTTTATCTCATTTCAAATGTATTTGAAATAAAATATAAATGATGAAACAGTTTTCTTCCTAAGCAGATATTAAAAACCTTGGGTTAGTTTATCAGCTGGTCATTTCTACAAAAGCTTCTGGAATGTTAGAGTGGTTAAACTGTAACAGTGTCCTGAAAAGTAACTTGTACATTTATGCTACAGATATTTAAACATTATCTATTTTTGATCATTCATAGAAAATTGTTCCAAAATGCCAGGGATGGCTACTGATGTCATTTAATGATACAAAGCTATTTATCTATCATAACAGTAATATTTAGATCCAGGAACAAGTTTCAAAAAAATAAAAAATAAGATCAGTTAGGTGACAGAGGTGAATAACTTCAAATAAGGAAGTTAATTCTGAAGAGGACTACTTAGTTGCTGTCTTTTTTAAGTACTCACCTGTAAATAGTGGTCATCTCACAAATGCTATCTAATCACTGTATTGATATAGAAATTTTAAATGATACCTAAGTGTGAATTGAAAAAGGTGACATTGAAACATAATACTGACTACATTATCACTTTCCTCAGGCTGACATTTTGTGATTACAATAATACTGATCAAAATGATTAAAACAGTAATAAAAGGCAAGTTCTAAGAACCAGACTAAAAGGCAAGGTAACACATGGCATGCGAAGCTACAATTTTGCACTACACTTTTTTTTTGGATGAAATTTCTTCATTTCAGCTTGAAGTTAGGCAGTGTATTAGTCCCAAAGGTGCCTCTGAAATAGATAATGCCTTTTCTGCCAATACGGTATGATTTTATTTTATGAATATTCAATGGAAGAACTAGCTCACCAATATCTATTTATCCTTATACAATACTTTAGACTTCATGTTAGTTTGATACTGTTATCTTTCTTAGTTAAAGCATCACATTATTATTGACACTGATATTCAGGGGCAAATTCTGATCTCGCTTAAATGTTTGCTTATTGATGTAAACATATTTATGTCTACTGCACTCGCTATGCCCTCTACCTTTAATTACTATTTCTTCCTTAACAAACATTATGTGTTACTTCTAGTAACACACTGAAATGTTTTGCCATTTACATCACTAAAACCAGCTTCTTCAATAGACAGCGATAGGGACACAAACCAGATCAGTATGTTACTGATTAAACCTGCATACAAGTTCACTGAGGTGGGCAAATATTTAATATAGAAGATGACTATTTTTTCTGTAATTGCACAGATAAGCCAGAACAGACCATGAGATGCACAAACATGCCAAGATACCTCTTGCCTTGCCTTAAGACTTATTCTCCTTCCAAGTCCATGGTGTGTTTTGACATAAGTCAACACCAGCAACTTCACTGTAAAAGGTGTTGAGTTCTCTCCTTCAGCAGTAAACGCAGTTTGCATTAATTGCTTCTAGATTCAGGACTTATTTTTTCTGGGAAAGACAGGATTTGTGCCATCAGTGGCCAATTACCAGGAGTTAAAATTCTTGCAAATAATTAAACTTGATATTTTTGAGTTCTGTACATATTTATCTAGATGTGGTCTGCTGATACTGTGAAAAAGCCACTACTTGTTTGTTTCTTTGATGTGCAAGTTAAATGACCGGTTAGATCCAAACATCTTACAAATACAATATTTACAGATCACCCATTAGGAATAAGACTGGTAAGAAAATTTGAGTGCTTAGACAAATGTTTATATTTTTAGAAAAAAAAAAAAATCAAGAGACACTCAACCTTGACAAGCTGCTTTTTTCAGGTAAGTACAAATTGATAAAAAAGCACGTCTATATTCTGTTTCCTCAGTGCTCTGGATACTGCGAGGATATGTTTCCAACAAAATACAGAAATTAATTCTGACATAAACACATCACTTTCGAAATTGAGAGGATTCACTGGTCATTTTTAAATGTTACAAAATCTTATAAAAAGTCTGTGCTGGCATATTTTTAATGTACTGGCAAAACTTTCATTAAAATTTCAGTTATATTTCACACCTGGCTCAGTAAGAAGTGAAGTCAAGGAAGTGTAGAACCTGAGCTCAGTAAGCACAAGTTGGTATATATATATATTTTTTTTTTTTTGTAAAAATCAATTATGGTCCTAAAAAGATCAATCATTGCTAAATTTTACCTACTGCATCATTAACTAAGTAGTAGCAATTGCTGTCCTGAAGCAGTCCATTAGAAACATTTTACCAGGGATGGTCAAGGAACAAATTCAATTTTTCTTCAAGAAGCTTTAATGTATATAAAATCAGGAGAAGCCTGCCCCAGAAGGGCAGGAATGTATCCATTTTTAGAAAACATATAGTTCAAGCAACAAGTTCCATTTATTTTATTTTTTTAATAGGTAACTTTATAAAAAGGTACATTATTGATGTATATAATATTAAAAATCTGCACCTTTCTGTTCTTCAGTTTTTCTTCAACCTGCTACATGTATCTGATTAATGTATTAAAAATATTTAATAGTTTTAATTTAAACTGCTTTCTTGCCACTCCTACAGCACAAATCTATCTTTTTTTGCTAAACAACAGGGCTAAACAACCTCTCCGATGGCTTAAGAAAAAAATTATCTACTTATTAAACTGCTTCACTGATAGAATTTATTTTCTGAGACATCACCCTATGTGATTAGGAAAAGGCTTGTCCAGTAAGTCAAAGCAGCTCACTTTCTATGCTATTTCTAACATTTCCTTGCAAAATATAGAATTAACCAAATATCTAGAAAGGCCAAGTTCTTTCACACCACTTATCTTTCAGGGAAGTTTTTTCTTAAAAAACACAGAAAATCAAAACAGAAAAAATGTCCAGTTTTTACTTAAAATAAAAACAAATTTTAAAAAGTATTTTGGTTATAAGCAAATATTTATTCATTTAAATGTCTGGAGAAAGAGTAACAGCGTTAAGATAATGAAACTCACTTTCTATGAAAATGAAATAGTATTATATTGTGTAATAAGTGATTGTTTCTGCATTTCCTCTCTTTCACTAACTGAAATGTGACTTTCATTGGCAAAGTTTAATTATTGAACTTTTTATCTAAATAAAAAACGGGGAAGAAGAATTTGTCAGAAGACTGATTTTATTCAGCTATCAGAAAATAACAGGAACACATTCTAAGTGGGTATTAAAAGTATTTAATAGCCTTGGATTCATGCAGCTGCAGATCTTTCTACACCTTGCTGGAAAGCCTGAACCCCCATCTGCATTTGCATGATTTCCTAATGTTTCCTGGCACAGAGAACCTACTATTTTTATCAAATGAACTTTGGTCTTGCACACAATTCATTGTGCTTTGCAACTGTGTAAGTTTTTACGTTCTCATTTTTCAAAGATTTCCAAGTGCATGAGCTCTTATTCCAAGAATGAAAATCTTGCACGACTATAACTTCATGAGCCAAATATTCTGCTTTAATGATCCTCCTATGAGGTCAAATGGAGTACATGTTAAAACAAAGAAAGCCAGATGCTTGGAAGCACGTATAACATTCATGTTTTTCATATTTATTTTCTTTTTTTTTTTGTTGTTGTTGTTCAGTTATCCCTTTATATAGAGTAATATTTACTGGATAATATCAGTCTTGAACTCTTGGGGAGTAGAAAGGGAGGAACAGTTTGAAAAAGCCCAGGAACTGTACAGTTCAATAGTTACTGAATAACAGGAAAAATGACAATAAAGGAAATGGGGAATTCAATTGCATACTCCTGGTTATATATTTATACAACACAAGAAACTGGGACACTTGAATAAACTGTAAGGTAGTTGTTGAACAACTGATTTTAACATACTGTTACCCTGTGGAACTCGTTGCCATACTACCACTGGGATAAAGAACGCCTGACTTCGCTGATCGATTTGATATAGAAATGCCAAACAGAAACAACCACAAGCACAGTACTACAAAGGAATAAGAACAGTAAACTGCATAAAGCCTTAGGCATACCACCCAATGACTCCCTAAGGCTTGGATTTTTCTAATTCATCCCTAAAACTTAGATTTTCCCACTTCATCCATAAATAAATTTACAGATTTATTACATAAATATATATCCTTTGCAATCTGTTAAATATTCCAATGACACAGCTGCTATCATGGTGAGTATAAAGAGTCCTAACCTAATGGCACAACTCCTGTGGTCATAAATTGCAGGACAAGGGCTGGCCCTGGAACAGCTGTACAGACACAAGTACAGCTACTACCTAGAAATGGCACGAAGGAGCCGTGGCAGCACTAGGACTATAAAATATGACCGCAGTGACATTATGTTTCTCGTAAGATGACTGATTTTTCCTTTTGTAACTTCAGTGTGATAGATTTTCAAACAGCCGCTCAGATGATCAATAACAATTTTTCATGGCATTTTTGCTACTTCAAACTTATTTTTCCTTTACTGTTTTTACATTCACTACACCCAAAGGATTAACCTCAGCCTTCACAAATTATTTGAGTTTAATAAAAAATATACATATATTTTCCATCTCTGCAGAAAAAAAAAAAAAACTGTGAAAAATACTCTTATCACTTTGTTATTATTCATGCTACCATCAGTGTTGCCATCAGTATAAATAAATGCATGCAGGGGAGAGAGAAGCGGTGGACAATCCTACCAAAACCAGACGGCACAGCTCTTGCTGACCTGTTTAATAGCGCAGCCGTGGCTGCCAGCGCTGCCATCGCCCGTGGGGGTGCCAGCCTTCGTGGCAGTGCCTGGCCCCCGACCAGCCAGCCTCTGCCTGGGCTTGCCCTGCCCTGCCCAAGCTTGGCTTCTGGCTCTAACAACGGTTCTTCTAATAGCCAGGTGTTTGTCCTTTAATCCCTTTTACTTTTCCTTAGCTTTGCATCCTAGTGAGGAGTAACCACAATTTTTAAAGAGACCGTAGCAGCATGGGGTTGGTCTGTGCACTGAGAGGTTCTGCCCCCGGTGGAACGATGCGGCCCCTCTGAGAGGGGCACGGGGTGGCACGGGACATCCCTGCACCATCAGCTCCCCTGGGGTCAGTTAAAGAAAAGCAGACGTGGGAGCCAGGCAAAGCTGGCCTTAGGGGTCATGAAGGAAACAACGAACAAGTCTGTATCACATGGGAAACACTGCACATATAGTAATGCTAGTAGTTAACACAGAGCTGCAGACCAGAGACAGTAAGGTAAAAGCATGTCAGAAAATTAACAGGAGCCCCAGGTGTTCCCTGAAACGAGGAGGAAGAAAAACCAGTGACAACATCATGCTCATCCCAGCAAAAGAGAAATACAAGCATCCCCACCACCAGAATCCATCCCAGACTGCAGCTCTGGGACTCGGGGGCAGTGGAAGCGCAGCATAATGTGATAGAGAGGGGTAGATGCTAGGTAGCACATGCAACAGTTGTTCACAATTGTGTTCAGACTTGCATCATTTAATGTTTTGTTATTGAGATTTTTCCTGTAGTAGCTTTCTTCCTCTCCTTTTTCTGTAATAGCTCGTGCTGGCCTAACAGTAATTTTTCTGATAAGCCTGTTATGATTCCAATTACATTAAAAATAAATTCTTAACTTTACTTATGGCCGTGTACCTTTTTTTTTTTTTTTTTTTTTTCCATAACAAAATGTGAGTGATAAAAACAAGGAGCTAACCTGCAGTCAAGGCTAGGTCCCTAGCTGGACTACGAGCTTTAAGAAAAACAGAAGGTCAAACTCATCTCACGCTTCTAGGAGAAAAGGAGACAAAAGCAGAATGTATTTTTTTTAAATTATTCATGTTCAAAATCCATATAGATTTTGTTTTGAAAGGCTAACAGTGTGATTAAAGAACAGAAGGAAAACATATGTCTAAAGAAGCACTGTTAAAAAATACTTTAGAAAAATGTTTCATTGCATAAAAACCCTCTAACTTTGGGAGCTATTTAGCTAGGTATTTGCGCACAACATACAGGAAAAAATGACTGAGTCACTCCAAATGAGTGCGAATTGGCAGGTCTGCAGAGCTCAGCACTGCCTCTGCTGCCAAGTGTCATGCTTCATACAGAAGACTCACGCATCAGGTGTCCATGTCACACTTTTATTTCACTCTGCATAAATCTCACACAGAGATATCTTGACAAGGTTTGTTTTATGCCAACACAAGTACTCCATAAGCACTGCTCTGATGGGATCTGGGAAGACCAAGAGCTGGCAGCTCCATCAGCTTAGGTGCAGTTGTGATTCCTGCATCAGACACTGAAATTTCCCAGCAAACTGTTGCCAGTCGGTGCTGGATCCTCAGCCCTTACCCGGGAGTGTGCACAATGTCCGGAGCGCCTCGGCAGCCCCAGCGGTCACAGCCACGCTCTGCTGCACTAGCGAGTCTAATACGTGCTGACCTTGGTAATACTCCTGCTTTTAGGATCGGGAGAAAACTTGTTTATGTCAAATGAACAATATAATGAAACCTGTCACATGGCAAATCACATTTGCACAGATCTTACTATGTCATAAAACATTTTTTGTTTTATTCCATTTAGTGTTTTATGTTAATTCTTTCATAAAACACGTTTTGTTTAAATCTGTGTATGTTTTCTTATATTTTGCCACATCTGATTAACCTCTGTTTGAAACTCTTTGCATTGGCACACTGGCTCTATTCATAGCTGTTTTGAGCTACATGGATAAATCATATGCTTGGAGCACGGCCTCGGTAATCAAATTGTCTGCTGAGAGTGCAGTTCCATGTTGTAATTTTCTCTGGTGGCGAACCCAGTGTAAACAGATCCTGCCCTCCTCCTCTCGTGCCCACTCATCCCTGCCCGTCCTCCCAGCTCTCCCCCTCAGTGCGCTCAGCTGCATGTGCTGAATGAAAGGGACAGGGGAAGGGGAGACAACTGCAAACACCAGGAGCTGAGGGTAACTGATCTACCCTAAGAAAAGGGAAAAAAAATAAGGAAAAAAAAAAAAAAAAAAAAAAAGCTTCATTCAGACACTGATCTAGAGAATACACCTGTGCAATTTCACGTGCACAACTTAAAGGAATTGTCAGAGGTGGCAGGAGAGAGATGCTGAGCTGCAACTAGGCATGCAGCTCTTGAATCAGCCTCCTGGAAGAGATCACTAGCACAGACCCCTGCCTGGAGGGTGAGGAGGTGAGGGAGGACAACATGCATCTCAGAAGCAAAAGGTCGTGACACTGTACATTCCCCAAAGATTATTATGCTAAAGATTTGTTCCTCGGTAGAGGGACAATTTCAACTCTGAGCTCAGTTTCCTTTGTATAATTTGTTCAGTATATATCACTACATCCACTCATTGTTTTATACTCTAAAGAAATGAGGCTAAACTCTTCAGATTATAGAATCTCTGAAATATTACATGTCAATTTAGCATTTTTAACACCTTTTTTCTTTATGCTTTGTCCATGAATATTACCCATCTATTTTTTTTTTTTTTTAATAACCATTAGAGATACATACCATATAGGTAAGAAAGCCATTCTAAGAATCACCAGAAACTCACAGCTCTACAGGCATCAAGGACAGCTGTGCATCCACAAGTAATTTCATCCATAGCCCAAGCTAAGCTGACACCTGCTTTACACAGCTCAGGAGTCCCTGCATTAGCACCTCCAGGTCTTTTACTTGAATGGGATATGGGTTCTCCCTTTGCATTTGCTGCCACCCTTGATGTTCCCACTGCTCTGATGCCATACACAGTTTGGCTGCTGGCTTACCAAGAACAGATCTTGAAATAAAACGTGTCCCACAATCATTTCATTCAGAGAGGAAGGTTTCACCCTGGGAATAACAGTTTTCAAAAAGACCAACTATTAGAAGGAAAATGAAAATCACTAATCCTCTATGTTATTTTATGAAAAGTCCCTCAAAGTGTATAAGGGGTAAGCAACTAAAAGCACAACATTTTTTTAAGTGTAAGATTCCTTGGAAATTTTGCTCTCCAACAGAGAAAATGTTAAATTCACCTACGTTATATATCACCACCACTTGCACACTCAGTTTCTTATCTTATCTTTTTGACTTACTCCTTTAAAATATATTACAACATCCATGATGCTTGGACTGACTCAGACAATGAACTCATTTCCCTGTTAAAAATGACAGGCAGTATCCTGCATCTGAAACTTTACTAACCTGAAATCTGGTGAACCAATTTAATCCAAGAGGAAAGCAAGCTTCTTCATAAAGGAAAATAATTCCTTTTTTTCTCTCTTGTGCCAGTTTCATGATGTCAGTTTCAGCATGTGTTCTGTTTTACATGACAGTGGAAGGCTGGAAGAAGAATCACTGGTACAAGACTATAGTTTTGTTTACCATGCACTTTAAAATGTTCTTAGATAACACCTCTATTTGTCAGTGACACAGCAGGGAGTAAATGAAAATGTTTATTCTGACCCCTCAGCAGAAAGAACTCCCTTAATCCACTGCTGATGAGATAACACTGTAGGATTACAATAATCAACTTGCAGTATGTCCTCTATTAGGGCACTAAAGAGACAGCATTTCATATCCACTGGGAAATGATTCTTCGCTTACATAACAGTGACAGGCTTTCGCCCTTTGAGATCACATTTTTCACCCCATGCTGAGCCCTCAAACTGCTTCTGTATCAAATGGCTAACATTAGGCTAAATACCGCAATTCTAAAAGCCTGCAACTAAAAGAAAAATTGTTTGCAATGCCCACTATTGATTTAAGTAATGGAATGATAAAGAGATAGATGTTAACAATATATTTAAGCTTCTAAGCATCCTCATAGGGGTAGAGTTACAATGAACTGCTTGTGAAGGGCTCTTATTTAAATGTAGATACAAATCTAAAACACTTCCTGCCCTAACAAATTTTAAAATTGCTAATACTGCTGGTAAAGCGACTGCTATGTGGATTCCACCAAAGCCCCAGTCCTGACCACTGCCTAATGTCATGCAGGAATTCTCCGTTTGCCATAGCATTACTGAGTTTTGTCAAAATACACATAATGAGGCACGGGGAGGGAGGGAGGGGAGACGAGAGGATTCAGATAATTCATTCAAACCTGGATTTTTTCCATACACTTTTCTAAAGGAAATTTTAAGTGTCAAAAAATACATATCTTGTGCTCATTATTAAATGCTAAATACCACAGTGTTTTGAGCTGCCTTGTGGCCATTGTAAAGAAAACAGGTGTTCTGATAGATTATAAAGTGTGAGTCAGAGGATGTGCAGAACAGAATTTTAATGAGGCTGTGAGCACACAAGTCTGACTAGCCTTTTGAACATGATGCTAAAACACTGAAAGTAGTCTTAAAAGAGACAAATAGCAGGAACGCAACTAAAAAAAATCCTCATTAATGTACACCCAGTGAATGTGATATAGCCAGTCATTAAGGCAGGTTCTGTGAGGCGCCAGGGAGCTGCGGACGGCGGGGCTGCGCACAGGGCTGCCCGCTCTGGACGGGCCCCTGGGAGGCCGGGGCTGCCTGCCACCAAGGGGACTCTTCAGCTTCACCCGTGGCCGCCGGGCTCCTGCTGCTGCAACATGCAAATTTCTTACTGATCTGCTCAGTAATGAAAGGTCCCATCTAACTCTGGGGTAGCAGTGGCAGAAAAACCTTCACTGAGCACCGCCCCAAGCCAGCCTCCAGCCTCCGGCCTCTCCTGCCCCCTGAGGGGGCTTCGCTGCCGCTGGCTGCGGCCTGCTCACAGCAGGAGCTGGAGGCATCCCTGCCACACCAGGCAACCATGCCAATCGCTCCTATCCACTGCGCTCACGCAGAGCCTCTCCAACAGTTCTTAAAATTATAAACAAAGATATTCTGTGATTGACACTTCGGAATAATTATACATATATATATATTTTTTGTAAGCATGATATCTCAGGGAAGATTTTTCTCACTGGTCACAAAATTGCTGTCTAAAACCCTGTCCCAGGCATTGTTACGAGGAGTTCATCTGGATGGGTGGGAATGGGAAGGCCTGGAACTGGTCTTCCTAAGTGACACCACACCCGTTGCCCTTTAGGGAGTTTTACTCATGTGATTAAACCAAAGGAAACCAAAGGAACAAAACTGCAGCTCTGTTCCCTGGTCAAAGGAGGACTCGCACATACACACATTTTTTGTGAAAGTGTTTTGGTGTCTGTGATATCAGAGGTAAGCATGAATGTAAATACAGGGAGTGGATCGTAGTAAGTCACTGTAAGAGTACTGCATTAGATAAACTCATATATAAATCCCTGTGCAAAATATAGACAAAAATATTTTGAGACAAAATATGTCATTATCTTCCTATGCATTAACTGTTTTAGTATGATTTCATTAGACTTAATTAAGCACAAACTGTACTAAGGTTATTCTCTTCCTACAAATTTCTGTCAAGCACATACTATCACTATCAGCATTGCGTTTCTGCAAACATCTAGTCCACGCTTTGTGAGGCATACAAGTTGTTAAGTGTATGCATTTTTTTTGCCTCCTACACACTCTCGGACATATGCTGTTTACTTTTAAAACTCCAAAAAGTGAGCATAGAAAATTACTTCTACACAGAGAGAATTTCTCTAACTCAGCCTTGGAGGCAGCATCCACCTGGGTTTCTGACCCTGGCAGATGCCAGGAAGCGACACAGCGTTAGCAGCAGAGGACGGAGCTACTCCATCCTGCCAGGCCAACATTTCACAACTTGGGTGCTCAAGTCAGAACACAAATAAGAGCAGCAGTCTCCCTTCATAAAGCTCATCCTATCACCAGTGGATGACCTCTTCAGATGACACTGGGTAAACGATTTGTAACAGAGAACAAGGATCCATGGTCTCAAATGCAGAAAAGGCAGGTCAGCTGGGCTCACATCGTTTTCAACAGAGAGGGACAAGGCTTTGACTATTTTCCTGAAGCAGAGAAGATAAAATGGCAGAGCAATAGCAACACCACAGAAACAGGCCAGGAAGGCCAGGTAGGAGCTCCCAGGAGGGCTGAAAGAGAAGACCTTTGGGCACAAAGGTCCGCTGCCTGCAGCCCCAGCTCGGCTGGCTTCCACCTTCAGGAGACCCAGAGCATGCAAAGCCCCAAATGCCCACAGTGGATAGGAAAATGTGGCCGTATGTTAGTTGAGAGGGAGAACTGTGCTCTTTTGGTGGCCTTGTGAATATACAAATATATATAAAAGGGTGTGTATATATAAAATATACAATAAAAATATAAATATTTGCATGTACATGAAAATGTATGCCCTATGTGTAGATGAACAACAACTCCAGTTGCCACACAAACATTCTCTAGCAGGTGTACACCAGATAGGCAAAGTTACCAGGAGCGCCTTTTTTCTCAGGAGTAGGGCTTATAACACATAGGGCAGGTGCACACAGAATCCTGCTAGGAGTGGTTTAATCCTTTCAGTAAGTCCTTAACCTTCAGTGCTGTATATTTTGTATTATTTTCTTTCAGAGTTGTTTTAGTTCTGTTTTTCTTCTGGATAGATTTGCATATTTTTAGAACTGTGTTAAATTAAACTTCTCCATGTTTAGATGGTCTCATGCAAACTCCCTTTTCACTTGCATTTTCCCCTTCCTGCTAATACAACTTGAACAAAAATATCTGGAAATAAAATAGCAAAGCCAGAAAAAACTTAGAAACCCCCCAAAGTGCATTAAAACTACTACTACTACTAAAAAAATAAATTAAAAAGGATGTTGAAATTCCAGTTTGTATTCTAGTAAGCAGAGGAAGGACCTACAACTAAAATGCATGCACCAACATCTTGCTAAGTACAAATATAATGAAAGTACACTGACTTAGTGTCAGCCCACACATAAAATGCCTCTATTATTACAGCTACATTACAGCATACATGTAGGTGGTGGGAAAGGTGATTGTGAGTTTCATTTTCATTGGCCATATACCCTGATCTTTATTTAAAAGAAAAAAAAAAAAAAGAAAAACAAAACAAAACTAAACCAAACCAAAAAAAACTCCAACACCAATTAAAAAAAAAAAAAAAAGACACTATAAAACACCACCAACAAGAAACTAGCAAAACAAGAGTGCATTGGGATGGATACCTTGGCATTATTCCACACACCCACCTCTCCCAGTCACAATCAAAATAATTCACAATGCAAAAAACCTGTGACCTGAACATACTTTCCACACTAAAAATATAATTTGTATGACTTATTTGCAATGCTCATGAACAATGCATCACGTACAGTGGGTACATCTGTATCACAAGTATTCAATCTGTAAGCTGCCAAGCACCTCTATCCAATTCTTTAGTGCTCCTGATTTCCCCCTTCAGTCAACTGAAGATCACTGGTGCCAAGGATATTCATTCAGCTATGAACACAAGATCATCTCTGAGCACTTTACAGAATTTTTCTCTTATGAAGGTTTTTTAACGTATAGTTAGGGACTTCTCCACAGAGTGGATACTTGTGAGCACTTTAAAAACTGGTGCAAAACATATGTTCTAAAAAAATACTAAAGAATATCCTGAATTAATGTTTTGGTCAACAACAGCTTCTATTTGAATATTCCTGTGGATATTGGACATTTTCAAGGTATCTGTATACATACAAAAGGACAGAGGAATGTGAACATGAGAATTCTCTCTTATTTTAATGGAAATAAAAGAAACCTCATAAGATAATTCTTTCCATCACAGACTTTATTTTTGCTTCAATTTCTTTTATTTCAACTTGTAAAATGAATTACACAGATCAATATTTTATAAGCTTTCCTTAGAAGAATAAACGTCTCTGCTTCCAAACCTGTCTCACCTAACTCCATTTTCTCTCTAAATATCCGTTAGCGTAATCCAGCTAAAGCGCAGAGCCATTGCCATTAAGAATATACATTATTGCTTCTATTATCGACAGATGGCTTTCATACTTAGTTTTTTTTTGTTTTCCTATTGTGCTTTGTTTTAGTTTTATTTATTTTTAGACTCTTACATTCAAATGCAAACCTGCTCTGACATCATTTTCTTTCCTCGTTCTATTTTTTTTTTTTTTAAGTCCAGGTTAGTCAAAGGAAAGTTGCTACGGTTTTAACACCAGCTTAATGTAGAGAACGCATAATCTTAACAGGCCTCGATTGCATGAAAGAATGCAATTGATTTTAGCAATAAAATAACCAGTAGCAAAGCACAGGCTCAGAGCGAGTAAACGTACTAAAGTTTTAGCACTAGTGTGCTATAGATACCGTTTAAGTTACATTTTAAAAAACCTCTATTGTAAACGTTGCATATTAATCGCTTGCCTACAGAGAGTAGGTAGGAGTTTGACAGTGTTGCCAAAGAAATGTCAGTAAATGAAAACTAAGTGCCTAAATTTTCTGCTGCAGAACAATAACCCTAATTACTGCACGTAAGCTATAGCTTTTATGCAGTAAACACCTAATAATCAGTAACTGAAAGTTAACCATTTCAGTTTGAGAACAAAGCATAGGAAATATTTAAATGACAGTAAATCTGAAATGCCCCTTTAAAATTAAATTGTATAAAACTTAATTAACAGTTTGCACTTATAGCCGATTTTATAATTTGGTTAATGCTCAGATCTTCAAGAAAATAATCTTTTTATAGCGATTCCATTTCATTCCATTAAATTTTCTGTAACATATAAAAGAACAATCAAAGCAAAAGGACCATATACATTTGATTCTTTTTTTTTTTTTTTTTTTAAAGATGTTGGTCCATGGGGATAACCAGTGCTTAAGCATTCTATAAATCAATTGCTTCAAAGACTTATTCCAGACAACTAACTAAAGAAATGCTTAATTGTCCCAAAGGAATCTTTAGTTTTTCTTCCTTTGCTCACTATGATAAACCCAAAAATTGCACAAAAACACAACTAATTTCCAGTATCAAATTTATCAGTTGCTATTGTAAAAACAAAACAAAACAAAACAAAACACCACCAAAAAAATCCCTCAAGCCAGAAGGTGAATTCCCAACTGCCATTAGAACTGTTCTGTCTGTCCTTCAGCCACATAAAACAGCACAATGCCAGCCCAGCTCCCACTGCTGCAGCTGGGAGCTGTTGGCTCAGCTGGGAAATGGGAACCCTACAAATCTCCCCCTGGACCACAGAGAGGCACAGCACAGCATCACATGGCCACGCAGGGGTTTTTCATTTTTATTTTTCTGGATTTCAATGACTTAGAAAAAGAGGCAGAAGCAACAGATTTATAGACATTGCTGTAAAAATTGCTACAAACTCGTTAAGCATACAAAGTTCCCTATGCCAGTCACTAACGGACTAACTGGTCCTCCAAGCTTTCTCCTTAAATGCAGAAAAGCCTCAAGTAAGACATAAAAAAGCACCTCTGGTATTTGTCGCAGAGATTTTACTTACAAGTACAAATAACTTTCAGAGGATTTCCATATTTGAAATACAGCCAAAAACGATGCAGTTGGAAACAGCTGTAACACGGCCTGTTAGATGTATTCATTCGTTTTCTAAGCATCATTCCAGTGGCACAAATGATATTTCCCACGTGCCTTCCCTCTACAAAAATGATGATGGAAGCTTCATAAATTACTGATGCATTGCTTAGACATACTTCATAAAATTAATAAATTCTTCATGAAGCAATGGAATGACGTGAAAGCTTTCAATAGAGATTGTATGTAGGTCTTCCTTGGGTAGCTGTTGAAAATACAAGCCACTTTAGAATTGAGATTAAGATGGACCAGCTTCATGGTTTGACAGAGCTTTCATACAGCAAACAAATTAGAAACAACTTCATTATTTTTCAGCACTCTAACCAGTATGCACAAAAGACTACTGAAACTTACAGAGCAGGAACAGAAGGGAAATAGGAGAGTCAAGACTGCAATGGGTAAAGTCAGGACTTGGCTGTGAATGCTGCTGTACTGCAGCACTGCTGTGTACAACTAATAACCAGAAAAAAAAAAAAAAAGAAAAAAAAAAGAAGCATCTCTACCTTCTATCATCTCTCTTGGAAAACTGTCAGTTGAGAAAGTGACCGACTTTACAGTACATTAATTAATGTGTTGCATATTTAGTGACAATTTCAAGTTCTCACTTGGGTTACAGAAATTCCACAAGGACTGTGAAGCATATACTAGCATGTGCTCTGATCCGTTCCCATCGAATGTACAATTTTTCAGCCCTGGCAAACTCAGAAAAACAGCACAGGAGAATGAACTCTGAGAGAGAATTATTAAATACATAATAAAATGTTTTCAAGTTATTTATTGAAATACCAGCCCTGCCTTCTCTCAGTGGATGCTAGCATTTAAGAAGTTCAGATTTCTCTTCTATTCCTAAATGTCAGTTCTCTCCTAGTTTTTATTTTCACCTAAACATGCAGGACAAACATAAACCTGCTGCTCAGGTAACTCTGCCTGGCTAATACACACCAACAAACCAAAATACTTTTCTGGAGTGGGTGCAGAAACAATTTGCCATTTTCAAATAGAAATCATATTATGTCCTCTTTTTATGCCCCGGCAAAATAGGAAATGAAATGTTAGCCAAGGTAATTATATCCAAATGCCTATAAACTATATCATGAAAGCTGATGTCCTTCAGCTTTCAGTCAAGGTTTCTGTGCACTGAGGACTACAATTTAGACAATACCATTCAGAACAAATACTAGCCAGTTTGCACAGAGATATATTTATATTTTCAGCTAGAAAACTGGGTGGGGGGGGTCAAGGAGACAAAAGGCAACAGAGACAGAATAAGGCAGAGATCCAGAGCTTTGATTCCACAAGGTACGTAAGCATGCGCTTAACTTTCAGTGCATACAATTGACTGCGTAGGGACTGTATAAATACTTGAGTACAATGTATGCTTAAATGCTTTGCTAGACTCAATTTGCCTGATTATTAAAGCACTTGGCAACCCTATTGCAAACAAAACTTGTATATGACTTCAGTCAATGGAGCTACATCTGCTGAAGAATGTACATATTTTTAGGACAAGGGCTTCCATGTTTGTTGCAGTCTTTTTCTTACTACTAGCAGTTATTAGCATCAATCAGAAAATCTTAAATTCAAAGTAAAACATGGTATATTGTTTTCAGAAGTGTTCTCATATACCATCACTCATGCAGAAACTGGTTTACATCAGTATTTTACCTTGTTCCAGTTGTTGTCATCATTCATGCAATGCCTTAAATGGGCCGTTCACGTAAAGGATTAGAAGATCAGTTTTCTTCTCATGTTTCTTGGACATAGAATTGCAATAATGAGCTGTTTATGGTTACTAGATGCTAGAAATCCCCCTGACATTTCCAGGAACCTATTCTTTTAATTACATATCCAGCTCTACCTTAAAATCTACAAGACTCACATCACAGAATGTGATTCCTTAAAACTCGCAGTGGGTTGTAGAGACTGTTTAGAATATGAGGAAGATCATATTTGTAAACTTGCCCAGAAGCTTTGGATAAATTTGTTTTATTTATTTATTTATTAAGGACTACTGAAATAAAAGTACTTTAGATGACAGGATTGAAGAATTGATCCATTGAGTAAGCAGAGATGCTTATCATTTAAAGACATGTTTAAAAGTTTGCAGACTGGAAAAAAAGCATTAAAACTAACACTGCTCATAAACAACCAAATATGTATGATTTATAGAAGTGTTTGGAGTTCATTATTTCCAAGCTACTTACTTCATATGTAAATTAATATATCATTCAAGCCACTACAAATGAAAATCATTTGCAGAACATATGCTTGGCATATCAAAGTTATTCAGGAGAGTAAAAAATTACATGCTTTAATTATTGTTTGTGGGCTAAAGCTGGAGAAGCCTTGTGCAACTTCCTTTGATCGATATTCTAAGTTGACATAATGACCAAGGTTAAAACGTGGTCATCACATCTTAATGAGGACCTTGTTTGGAGAGCAACTCTATATGAACTGATCCCTGAATACAGCTGCATATTATCAACATTTTTTCTCTAATAAGAAGGAAATTGGGAGTTCATATACCTTTATAGCCACACCAAGGGTTTTATCAGGTTGGACAGGAGTGTGGAGAGGTATTACCTCAAGAAGATTGGAAACTGATTTAATGAAGAAATCAACTATTTTTTTTCCAGTGATTGTCCACCAAGCTTAATGAGAAACACCAATGAGCTGAAAGTTTGGTACCAACACAGAAATAAGTCAGACAAAAAGAGAAAGAGGAGTGGGGGGAGCTCACTCTGACCATGCAAAGTCACCCCTGTACAATACTGGTAACAAGGCTCTGACAGCTTCTTGCTTCTTTTAGAATAAATGTCCAATGTACAAAATCCCATATTGCATTTACAAAGCCAGTATATTGTGCATAAAATACAGGCAATGTCTATCCACAGTGTCACCTCACACAAACAAGGACCCCACAATACATCTCAGACAGTGTACACTACTAAAAACCAATCTCAGCATCCTGACAGTGAAACTGTCCTACCCATGGAGGAGTCTGAACAATAATAACAGACAATTTCCTCAGCCACCTTAAATTAGTGAAAGACTTTCCAACTGAACAAGCAAGACATTATGCTTTCGCAGACTGTGAGGATTAACAGACTGTTTTACTGGTTTGTCCTGTAGAAGGATGTGGATTTTCTAATAGCCATGTGCCCTGAATGGCTTGGCCAGTCCTGCTGGGTGTAAGATATTAGTGTACACAACAGCTTCATGCTTCTGTGCCACAGAAGGAGCTGATGCTAACCAACGTGAAGTTTGGAGACATCCCAAATGACTCATTTTATGTATCAGTTCTAGAGGGTAATATCCAGACTCACAAAAAATACATAGCACACTTCTACACAGGAAGAAAAAATGAAGCAGTCTACTTCCTTGAATGTTACAGCCCACCATGCGATCTGAAACATGGATTTATTTATTTATTTATTTTGAAAATATTCAATCAAATAGCATGTTTTGAGTGAGGAACAAACCCACAAAACTAACAAGATTATCTTGAACTACTTGACAGGGTTTTCTACCTTCTGAAAGCCTCAGATTGTGAATATCTATCAAGTCATGCTTTCTAATTTAATTGGGCAGTAGTTTACATTCATAACCAAATAATAAAGTTGATGAGTTTCAATCACAGGACTCCAGCAAAGAGTTTAATTCATACAGATAATTAAAATCACCACCTCACTGTCCTTTCCTCGTTCTTGGTGCTGTACCAGAAATTGTAGGTGGTGGAGCAATCTCGCCAGTGATCTTCTCATAGTATTAGAAACTTCTTCAGAGAGTAGCAGCAATTTTCCTACTTGAAAGACTCGGCTATACTGAAATGAAATGAGCAGAGCATAATCGCCACTTCTTTTACTCAACACGTTTTTTTCAGATGCAGTTATACCTTTTGAAAAGGCTTCCAGCAATTTCCTACATTCTAATAATGTTTTAGTAGGATTAATAAATAAGAAGTGATTTTAAATGTAATAAAAAACACATACATCTTCTGACTGAATAATTAAACAGGTGCAGGCCCAAATGCAAACAAATTTAAATTGGCATTCATTATTATACTTAATTTAGAATCAAGAGCATGTATAATTTTCAAAATGCTAATTAGAAAGGTGAAAATAAAATTTTAAAATGGTTTCAAAGAGTAACATTTTGCACAATTTCTGAATTAACCTAAACCAATTAGTTCTTCCTCCTAAAAACTAAACAAGAATTCAATTAAACAAAATCATTAAACTGGCAGTTTTAAGAGCACCCTTCTTTTCACATCCAAACACACTTATCCTAACATTGAGTTAGACACTGTTAAAATCCCTTGTATTAAAGAGAATCCTTAACTGTTATACGAAACAATTTTATTTCAGGGAATAAATTGCTTGATTGTGGGATTTAAGTAGATTTTGTTTGTTTGTTTTTCAATTAAATTGGTATGTACCAAATTGATTCAGACAGGAAAACAGCTTTATTACAAAACTACAGGAAGTTGTTTCAAGCTTCTAACAATCCCCAGGTCACATAAAACATCAGATTTACTTACTCAGAAGCAATTTGAGTAACCAGTACCCTCAGTGAGAAGAGCCTGGACAGAGGATCTCCATCTAATTCAGTGGGATCAGTAAGGACTTTCCAACATAAAATGTTGTATAATTTAGTCTATGCAATGGGATATGGACTGGCACTATTCTGCTCTACATGTGTGTGTGTGTGTGTGTGTAATTAGTACATCAGCAGTTGCTTCAACTGCTATTTATGTTCATCAGGGTATTTCTTAGGACCAAGTGGCATTAGGACCCCTCACTGCAGTAAACCATGCACAAAGGAAAGAGGTATTTAAAACAGAAAGCAAGTAACCATCTGTTGCCCTGTCTTTGCTAAATTATACTGTCACTTGAGAAGAAAACCAAGCATTTGTACATACACAAAACAAAATAAAAAAGGAGCACAACAAGCAGCTTCTGGTACTTCCCTGCAGCGGGACGCCTAAATGTCCATAACAGCACTTCTGGAGTGACCTTGCTACTGGGGGAATAGCAGAGACTTGAGAGTAGGAAAAGCATAACACCGTGCCCGGTCTCCAACCTCCTGTCTCACAAATGGGCAGAGGTTTACTTGGGAGGGAAACAGGCATAAAACCCTGAAAAGCAGCAGCATTAATAGGAGAAGGCGAGGCTAGAAGGAAGCCAGGATAATGAGGGCAGGAAAGGAGCCAGCTGGAACTGACAGTCAGTTTGCTGCAGGGCAGGAAGAGCCCAGTCAAAACCACAGAAACATTCATTCGAAGGCAAAAGCTCCCCGTTTTGGCTGCCTATTCATCTGCTCCAAAGAACAGGACCTATGACTGGTTTCCTCATGCAGCATGAGAAATAGAAGCAAGACTTCACATCAGCCTTAGCAATTCTTCATAAGAGAGAGAATATTGACACGCTAAGATAAGAAACACCTCCTGATTATTCCCTTCCAAGCAAGGGAAAGTAGCACCTTGCAGAAAAGCCCACTCCTTGCTCTCCCCTTGTTCATGCCCAACTCTTTGATGTGACCTCTGGTACCAGTAACTCATGAAGAAAAGTAAACTACTTACACCACCCCGTTTTCCTGTGGAGCAGCTACTGTCATCGCATTTTCTTGGCCAAGTAAGGGTTTGATTTTCTCACTCCTGCATTGTTTTGTGTACAGTGTTCTGCTTTCCCATAGTTGTTGCAACAGGTTAATCATATTCTATTTTAATAAGATTCTTGGTTTAACCTGTTTGTATGAGGTTTTACTGCTTTATCCTCTTGGCTTTTCAACCTTACGTTTTCATATCAGGATCTCACAGACTCTTCCCAGTGGAAACTAGGGGCCAAGTAACAAGTAAAACAGTCTAGCAAAGAGTATGCACTTGTGTTTAAAAACTTTTCTCCATTTTGTGACTTGCTTAGGATTTGCTGGCCTGGTCACTGGCTCTTCCACAGCTGTGTGGTTTTGGTCACTAGTGGAACCACAAACAAATGAACATAGAAAGGACAGTACCACATCCAACCCCACCCTGCAGCGTGTACTCATGAAATTGTGTGAAGAAATAAGAAAGTGGAATTCAATTAGGCAAAACAGCCAAAGGGGAAATGATACCCAAAAACACTTCCTTCTCATCAATAGCACTGACATGGAATAAAAATAAAATCTTAATTTTAACCGGAGATTGGTATTTTTTTCAGCTTTGTCTAGCCTTAGTATTTGTAAAAATCCATGCCATATTCAAGCCTTTGCTCACTGCTTTTCACTTGCAGGTTAAAGAAATATTTTCTCCTGTATAACACACTCAATTTTTACACTATTGCTTTATGTCAAGCTTCATATTCAGGGAAAAGAAAAGAAAAGAAAAGAAAAGAAAAGAAAAGAAAAGAAAAGAAAAGAAAAGAAAAGAAAAGAAAAGAAAAGAAAAGAAAAGAAAAAGAAAAATCAACGTAGTGTAGTATTTAGATTTTGCATATCTAAGTAGCCATGATGAATTAATCATGGCAACAGTGAACTGTAGGAAAAAAAAAAATTCAATACACTGCTCTTTCAAATTTTACACTGAAGCAGAATAAACCCCTCAAGTTATACAGTACAATTACTGTAACATTGTTTTGGCTGTGCACAGTCAGTTAAATAAGATTAATTTAGCAACTTTTATATATCAATAAGTAATAAACATCTTCATGTATAGGACACGCTTGCTCATTCATGTGCTCTGGAGTATATTCAAAAATGATTTCTTCAATTAGCTAAACATAGTGTCTAACGAAGGACTTACTTCTCATTAAGGATTATTTAATCACATGTTGAGCTTGGAAGGCATTTTCATCAGCTGTTTTTGTGGTGTTGATTATTTCAAGAAATATGTAAAATGTGTTTAAAAGGTATTTTCACTCTATAATAATCCAAAGAGTTTGCTCTTTCCCAACCCACTTTTCTCCTACCATCAAGCACAGGAAATGTGCAAAGCTTGTTAGAGAAGTGCCAACAGCCCCACACCTGCAGTATTCACTACTTGGAAGCCTGCAACAGGAAAAGATAAGAAGTCCTTATACAATTACAAAAAAAAAAAAAAAAAAAAAAAA